>CAWUFW010013966.1:0-441316 GCA_963921515.1 Calotriton arnoldi | reverse complement strand
GTTAGTTCAGCTAACTATAACTCGCGCCCCCGCAATGCACTGCTGATGACGTCACATATTACATCACTCATGACATGGTCAGTGACATCACTGATGACATCACTGATGACATCTCAAATGACATCACTGATGACATCATCCATGTGATAATTTCATGCATCTTCTCACACCCTAATATAACTTTTGATACACCCACTCTAAATTACAGACTGCCATTCTCAAAACCATAGACACTCCAACACCAAAAACTACATACCCACTCACTGATTCTTAGGTCTACACACACATCCACTCACTCACCCGTACAGTCACTCATACTTAGTCACTCAGTACAGGACTATCATATGCACTCATACACCTATATAAACACTCACACACCGCCACTCATCCATAGAGGTACTCACACACCTAGTCAGTCATGCAAAAACTTAATCACACACCCATTTACTCACCTATACAGTTATACACACACCAGCTCACTTACTCATACAAATACTAGCACATTCTTACACTCTTATACAATCACTGATACAAGTACACACTCATCCATACAGCCACTCTCACAATCACACACTCTCACTTATAGCCATTTATATACTCCAACACACATATATACTGCCTTTCACATATGTAGTTACTCACACATGTACCACTGAGATATACATTCAATCACTAACACACCCATACACACACTCACCCACCCATACAGTCCATCACAGATGCACTCTTGAAACCATGCACCCAGTGAATCACCAACTCACACATCTATGCACAGAGTCACACACACCCCACCCACACAAACACTCAGGCACCCATACAGATACTCAGACAATCAATCAATAACCCATGTAGACACTCATGTAGCTATTCAGAAAGCCATGCAGCCGCTTACAAACCAACAGACAGACGGATACAGACATTCACACAGTTTAGTCACTAACCCATGCATTCAGTAAGATACATTTAATCACTCACTTGTAGAGTCAGTCACTCACGTACTAAATCATCCATTCAGACACTTATACACCCACTCATTCTTCAATACGCCTTTCCCTATATATATTAAACATATTTAAACTTTACAGAAACACACAGTCACTGGATGATGTCATCAGTGATGTCATTTGAGATGTCATCAGTGATGTCATCAGTGATGTCACTGACCATGTCATGAGTGATGTAATATGTGACGTCATCAGCAGTGCATTGCGGGGGCGCGAGTTATAGTTAGCTGAACTAACTATAACGGGGGAATTTCTATGGTTTTGTACGAGTGAAATGTCCAACTAACTATAACTGTCCCTAAAACCTATGGTTTTTTCAGTGAATATATATATATCCTCTCACACTGCTTCAATACTTTCACCGATCCTGGAAACGGAAAGCAGGCACGGACCACGTTTCTGTGCAAAAGATGTTTATTTTCAGTCGGCCATGACGCGTTTCGGTCCCTCCTGGACCTTGATCACATGACAACGCTCATTGCCATTTTCTCCCCTTTTAAAGTGAAAGTGCCTAGTGCAAAGTTCCGGTGATTTCACCATGGACATGGAAGACATACTATGACTTTCCAAATTTGATACATTTCCGTTTTTTCTTTTTTCTCTCCCCCACAATTTTTATATTTATTGTATGTCATTACAATATTATATTGCACTATCACAATTTGCCTTCGATCGTGGGTGCAAATAAATGTAACAATAAATAAACATATAATGAGTACCATAACAACTTATTTCCATACCTTTGTAATATATGATATTAAATAAGGGCTAAAATTTCTATTCTAATCAATTAATAATTAAAATTATTTGGGTCAGTCCTGTATTAAAAACGGAATGTAAAACATAGTAAAAAGCACCATAGAGACCAATTTTTATCATATTTGCTTAAATGCAATTTTTATCGTTAAGAGACTTGTTTCAACTTGGTTTGTCTATGATGTTGCTCATCCTGTCCTGTGCTATTCACTGAAGATCATTAAAAAATATATATAAAAAATGTGTGTAAAGTGCCTGTGCATGATGTGTTCCACTTCCTTAACACTACGGATATGGACCTTAAAAGTGACCTTCTAAAAAGTTAATATAACCCTAAATGTGCAAATAACAAATATTAAAAGACCATTATTTTTATGGTTAAGGTCAGGTGGCAGCCTCCGTATCTTTCTCGTTTATACTTTCCATTAGTATTGGATATCCTCCCTTTTTAACCCCTTTGGAATAGGTTGCAGCTCTAATCGCTAATAGTATGTGTGTTCATAGGTTCAGACCCCTGTTAAAATCATGAACTAAAATTGATTTAAAACTGGTGTTGTTTTGGAATCTTAAAAACCCACATTGCTGACTTATGAAAGGGATTCCTATATACATGTTTAAAGGTCTTCTGTGGTGTTAAGGCCTCCCGGGAATTTACTGTCGAGATTTAGAATATATCTAGTTTCTAGTTTTCGCAGTATTCCTTTTCTATCATCTCCTCTTCTGTTTTTTGGTACCGAGTCTATGAGGTAATATAAGAGATGTTTCGGGTCATTGTTATGGGTTTCCTGAAAATGTCTGGCTACAGGGTAGGTTGGATCTTGGTTTGTTATCGCCCTAAGGTGTTGTAAAATTCTTTTGTTTGCCGGGAGTTTTGTACTCCCTACATATCTTAGGTTGCATGAGCATTCCAAGATATATATGGCGTAATCTGTTTTGCAGTGCAAAGCACGTGTAATCTCCACCTCCCTATCACAGAACGGGGTTTTATATTTTTTTTGTTTATACCGTGCTTGCAGGCCTTACAGTTTGAACATTTTGTGAACCCCTTTTCGTTGCGTGAGCCAATTTATTGGTTCTACAACCTCCGGACTGTTCTTTACTAGACTTCCACTCATGGAAGGAGCCCTCCTATAGGTTATGCCCAGAGATTTAGGTAAAGTACTGCCTATGATCGGGTCATTTAGTACTATAGGCCAATTGCGTTGTACAATGTTTTTGATAGTTTTATTTTGCATATTGTAAGTTGTAATAAGTTGCAATTGAAAAGATTCTTTTCCTTTTCTTTCTCTGTAGATTTAGGTTTTAACAAGGAATCCCTCTCTAAGCTGCTGGTTTTGTTGATAGCTGCGTCTATTGTTCTGCATTTGTATCCCCTAGCTAGAAATCTGTTTTTGCTTTCTAGTTGCATTTTTTGCTGCATATTCTTTTAATTCTCAGCATTTCCCCATAGGGGATGCTATTAATCAGGTGTCGTGGGTGAAAACTCGTTGAATGTAAAACTGAGTTCCCCGCGGTTTCTTTCCTGAATAATCTGGTTTCCAGTTTATTATGCTTGATAAAAACTTCTACATCAAGGAAATTGATTGACTGGGTACTGATGGTTGATGTAAAATTTAAGTTAATGTCATTGTCATTGATATTATTTACAAATTCATTTGCTTCTGTTGTAGAACCATCCCAAACAATAAAGATATCATCTATAAATCTAAGAAACATTTTTATATGATTTTCCATAAAATGCCTGTGCGTTACATTGAGGACCAGCTCCTCCCACCACCCCATGTGTAAACAGGCGTAGCTAGGGAGAAGCTGGCCCCCATTGCAACACCACGCATCTGCTGATAGACACTCTTGTCAAATAAAAATACATTATTAATTAGACAAAATTGGGTCAGATTGCTTAGCATTACACTGTGAGTAGACAGTCTTGTTGTTCCTTTTCCCAAAAAGTACTCTAATGCCCTTATACCATCTCTGTGTCTAATACTGGTATAAAGGGACACTACATCCAGAGACATTAATGTGTAACTCTCCTTCCATTCGAAATTTTG
Source organism: Calotriton arnoldi (assembly GCA_963921515.1). Classification (NCBI taxonomy): domain Eukaryota; kingdom Metazoa; phylum Chordata; class Amphibia; order Caudata; family Salamandridae; genus Calotriton; species Calotriton arnoldi. The sequence continues at coordinate 437,505 of CAWUFW010013966.1, read as the reverse complement.
CAATTTGGCTAAAAAATCGCGTGTGTCTCTGATATATGTTGGCAGGGAATGCACCAATTCTTGTAGAAAATAATCTATATATCGGCTTACGTTTTCTAACAGGCTGTTTTGTGCCGAGATGATCGGACGGCCTGGGGGATTTTTTGTATCCTTGTGTATTTTTGGGATAAAGTATATGTTTGGGATGGTAGGATTTTCCTTTCGTATGAATTTATATTCATCCAACGTTAAAACACCAGCGCTTTTCCATGCTAGGAGTTTCCCATAAAAGTCATCTTGTATTGATTTTAATGTCCACACATTGCTGATCTTGTAACACGACCTGTCATTTAGTTGCTCTGCTGCTTCTTCCATATATTTCTTTCTGTCCCACAAGACAATGTTGCCCCCTTGTCTGCATTTCTCACAATGATGTTTTTGTTGCTTTGTAATTTGGCAATTAGTTGTTTGTATTGCCTATCTTTTGGATTCCATTTTTGTTTGGTATGCTGGATCTTGTGATTTAGTTTCTTAATTCCATTAATCACCTGTTCATTAAAGATGTCGATGCTATCTCTAGGCATTATTGGATTGAATGTTGATTTACTTTTGAACGGTGTGGCTTTTCTTGTGGGCATACCCTACTCTACTGGTATATTTGCAGCTCGTGTTGTCTCCCTGGTTTCTTGGGAATTGTGCTCCATACTAGTATTATTTGCCCTGGGTGAGGTAGATTCCATTTGTAATTCCATTAACGTATTGAGTAGGGTGGAGTCTCCACTATTTGATATCCCTTTTGAGGCATCAGTCTGTCCATTACCCTCCTCCATTTCCTTATCTCTTTCTTTTAGTTTTTCTTTTGATAGGGCATGGTGTTTTTTAAGCTTTAATTTTCTTATGAAGCGGTAAACATCCATCCTGGTGTTTGCATAATTAAAATTGGATTCTGGGCAAAAAGAGAGTCCTAGTGCCAAGATTTGTTGTTCGGCTTTTGTGAGAGTTGTGTCAGTCAGGTTAATTACTGTTTTTGCTTGAGTCTCACTGATGTTTATTTGTGGTTCCACCAGCCTCTCCCTCTCCCTCTCATCTTTCTGTTGTTTGGCCGACCTGTTTGACTTTCTCCTCTGCCTCCGCTTGTGGTTACGCCTCTTCCTCTGGCGTTCTGCTGTATCCTCGGGCGGAGTGTCGCCCTTCTTTCCTCCACTAAAAAATTCATTTCTTCAGCTGGGGAAAGTTTGGTTAATGTTGGTCTTTGGACCATTTGTTGTCCATCCAGCTCTGCTTCACTTTCCATATTTGAGCTCATATCTGAATTTGAGGTGTATACATGTTTATCTTTACTGGTAGATGCCTGGGTTCCTGTTTCATTCTGCATTTTCATTTTGTTTGATTTCATAGCGTCATATTTTTTCGAAAATGTGAAAATGCGCCCCGTTTCGTAATCCACCCTATCTGGATGAAATTTGAACGCCTTGCGTTCCTTTATCTTGTCTTCCTCTTTCTTTAGTCGCGCTAGCATTTCTTCCCTTAATTTTAGCTCTTCTTCACCTTTATTTAATTGGGCAATTTCCTCATTCAGTTTTTCTATTTTTTCCTGGAGTGCCACCCGGTCTGTTTCTGCATATTTCACCAAGATCTCTACCAGTCTTTTCGATGATTCCAAATTGCTTTGCGCCCAATCGCGCATCATATTGGGGTTTGGCTGATCATAACTCGGGGCTATTAGTATCCTTAAGCCCCTAGGGATTCTTCCTACGTCTAGGTAGCGCTGCAGGGATTTATGTTGCCACCATTTTCCCTGCTCCGATTTCATCAGCTTTTCTAGTGCTCTTATTTTCTCCTTGATATTACTATTTGCTGGATTTGTGGCGATTTCAGGTGTAATTAGACTGCTTGGGGATGTATTGCTAAACATTTCTGAGGCTGCCGCCTCCCGGTCCCTGAGCGTAGCCGCCGACATTACAATGTTTTTTACAGTAATTGTAAACAGGAGTCGGGTGAATTTAAAATAAATCCCGTCGTCACTGCTACGTGCACACCACTCTCCCCTCAATGTCTCGTACCTCCTACCTTCCGCGTTCTATCCTCTGACGACGCGTCCTCCGACACGGCTCCCGAGGAGTTCGCTTCCGGCAGTTGGTTTCCTTTGACCGCGGGGGGGCCGACGACTCGTATCCTTACGGGGAAACACAGTCCAGTTACTTCCGGCAGATGGCCCGGGAGTGTTCGCTTCTTATAGCTGTCGCCTCTTCACGAGTGGGGGTCCGTGTTGGGCTGTCAGAAGCTCAGACAGCCTAATATCCTCTCACACTGCTTCAATACTTTCACCGATCCTGGAAACGGAAAGCAGGCACGGACCACGTTTCTGTGCAAAAGATGTTTATTTTCAGTCGGCCATGACGCGTTTCGGTCCCTCCTGGACCTTGATCACATGACAACGCTCATTGCCATTTTCTCCCCTTTTAAAGTGAAAGTGCCTAGTGCAAAGTTCCGGTGATTTCACCATGGACATGGAAGACATACTATGGTTTTCCAAATTTGATACATTTCCGTTTTTTCTTTTTTCTCTCCCCCACAATTTTTATACTTATTGTATGTCATTACAATATTATATTGCACTATCACAATTTGCCTTCGATCGTGGGTGCTAATAAATGTAACAATAAATAAACATATAATGAGTACCATAACAACTTATTTCCATACCTTTGTAATATATGATATTAAATAAGGGCTAAAATTTCTATTCTAATCAATTAATAATTAAAATTATTTGGGTCAGTCCTGTATTAAAAACGGAATGTAAAACATAGTAAAAAGCACCATAGAGACCATTTTTTATCATATTTGCTTTTATATATATATATATTCACTGAAAAAACCATAGGTTTTAGGGACAGTTATAGTTAGTTGGACATTTCACTCGTACAAAACCATAGAAATTCCCCCGTTATAGTTAGTTCAGCTAACTATAACTCGCGCCCCGCAATGCACTGCTGATGACGTCACATATTACATCACTCATGACATGGTCACTGACATCACTGATGACATCACTGATGACATCTCAAATGACATCACTGATGACATCACTGATGACATCATCCAGTGACTGTGTGTTTCTGTTAAGTTTAAATATGTTTAATATATATAGGGAAATGTGTATTGAAGAATGAGTGGGTGTATAAGTGTCTGAATGGATGATTTAGTACGTGAGTGACTGACTCTACAAGTGAGTGATTAAATGTATCTTACTGAATGCATGGGTTAGTGACTAAACTGTGTGAATGTCTGTATCCGTCTGTCTGTTGGTTTGTAAGCGGCTGCATGGCTTTCTGAATAGCTACATGAGTGTCTACATGGGTTATTGATTGATTGTCTGAGTATCTGTATGGGTGCCTGAGTGTTTGTGTGGGTGGGGTGTGTGTGACTCTGTGCATAGATGTGTGAGTTGGTGATTCACTGGGTGCATGGTTTCAAGAGTGCATCTGTGATGGACTGTATGGGTGGGTGAGTGTGTGTATGGGTGTGTTAGTGATTGAATGTATATCTCAGTGGTACATGTGTGAGTAACTACATATGTGAAAGGCAGTATATATGTGTGTTGGAGTATATAAATGGCTATAAGTGAGAGTGTGTGATTGTGAGAGTGGCTGTATGGATGAGTGTGTACTTGTATCAGTGATTGTATAAGAGCGTAAGAATGTGCTAGTATTTGTATGAGTAAGTGAGCTGGTGTGTGTATAACTGTAAAGGTGAGTAAATGGGTGTGTGATTAAGTTTTTTGCATGACTGACTAGGTGTGAGAGTACCTCTATGGATGAGTGGCGGTGTGTGAGTGTTTATATAGGTGTATGAGTGCATATGATAGTCCTGTACTGAGTGACTAAGTATGAGTGACTGTACGGGTGAGTGAGTGGATGTGTGTGTAGACCTAAGAATCAGTGAGTGGGTATGTAGTTTTTGGTGTTGGAGTGTCTATGGTTTTGAGAATGGCAGTCTGTAATTTAGAGTGGGTGTATCAAAAGTTATATTAGGGTGTGAGAAGATGCATGAAATTATCACATGGATGATGTCATCAGTGATGTCATTTGAGATGTCATCAGTGATGTCACTGACCATGTCATGAGTGATGTAATATGTGACGTCATCAGCAGTGCATTGCGGGGACACGAGTTATAGTTAGCTGAACTAACTATAACGGGGGAATTTCTATGGTTTTGTACGAGTGAAATGTCCAACTAACTATAACTGTCCCTAAAACCTATGGTTTTTTCAGTGAATTTCAAAGGTTTTTTAAATGCTAATTTCTAACTATAACGTGTCTGAAACCTATGGTTTTTTCAGTGAATTTCAAAGGTTTTTTAAATGCTAATTTCTAACTATAACGTGCCTGAAACCTATGATTTTTTAAGTGAATTTCAAAGGTTTTTTAAATGCTAGTTTCTAACTATGCCTACAGAGGTAGGACATGTGAAGAAAGAAGAAAAAACGCACAGAAAGAAGCAAAAGATGTGCAGAAAGAACCAACAGAGGAGCAGAAAGAGGCCTTGTTGCAAAATCATCCTGTGCCCACAACTTTTTCAGACGAGTACTGGTGGTAACTGACTCTGACTAACCAGAGCCAGTGCTATGCTAAAAGACACTTAGAATACAGTGAAAACACCTACATACACTAGGGAACACTATGCGTTGGGGTACCCCTGTGATTAGCATGACCTCCTCTGCAAGTCCCTAGTACATAATAGGGCAGGGGGATTAAAACTACCTCTTAAAACGCGCTACAGGGCGCGTTTGCACAGTGGTGAAGGGAGGGGGCCTGAGGTGACATGTGTGCAAACGCACCCCGTGGCACGTTTTAAGTTGCGGGATTAAGTCCCCTTGAATTCTGAGGGTCCCTGGGGCCCAACTAGCCCCCCAGGTACCTACAGTTAGGACCACAGAGCTGAGTTGCAGAGAGGCGTTCCGAGGCCACGCACCTTTTTCACCTCTCTGCAACGCAACTCTGTTGTGCTTACTGAAGGTACCTGGTGGGCTAGTTGGCCCCCAGGGTCCCTCAGGATTCAAAGGGAATTAATTCCCCAACTTAAAACGCACCACAGGGCGTGTATGCGCACATGTCACCTGAGGCCCCGCCCCCTCCCTTCACCACTGTGCAAACGCGCCCCGTGGTGCGTTTTAAGTTGGGGGATTAGGTCACCTTGAATCCTGAGGGTCCCTGGGGCCCAACTAGCCCACTAGGTACTTCCAGTAAGCACCACAGGCCTGCGTTGCAACGCCTGTAACAAATTGTGCAGTTGTGTTTTAGGTAGTGAAGAGGGTCGTGCTGGGGGTAGTGTTTTAGGGTTTAGGGTAGTGCAGTGGTGTTTGTGTAGTGTAGGGGGTCATGCTGGGGGTAGATTTAGGGTTTAGGGTAGTGCAGTGGTGTTTGGGTAGTGTAGGGAGTCGTGCTGGGGGAGTGTTTTAGGGTTTAGGGTAGTGCAGTGGTGTTTGGGTAGTGTAGGGGTCGTGCTGGGGGTAGTGTTTTAGGGTAGTGCAGTGGTGTTTGGGTAGTGTAGGGGGTCGTGCTGGGGGTAGTGATTTAGGGTAGTGCAGTGGTGTTTGGGTAGTGTAGGGGGTACTGCTGGGGGTAGTGTTTTAGGGTTTAGGTTAGTGCAGTGGTGTTTGGGTAGTGTAGGGGTACTGCTGGGGGTAGTGTTTTAGGGTTTAGGGTAGTGCAGTGGTGTTTGTGTAGTGTAGGGGGTAGTGTTTTAGGGTTTAGGGTAGTGCAGTGGTGTTTGTGTAGTGTAGGAGGTCATGTTTTAGGGTTTAGGGTAGTGCAGTGGTCTTTGGGTAGTGTAGGGAGTCGTGCGGGGGTAGTGTTTTAGGGTTTAGGGTAGTGTAGGGGGTCATGCGGGAGGTAGTGTTTTAGGGATTAGGGTAGTGCATTGGTGTTTGGGTAGTGTAGGGGGTCATGCGGGGGTAGTGTTTTAGGGTTTAGGGCAGTGCAGTGGTGTTTGGGTAGTGTAGGGGGTCGTGCTGGGGGGGTGTTTTAGGGTTTAGGGCAGTGCAGTGGTGTTCGGGTAGTGTAGGGTGTCGTGCTGGGGGGAGTGTTTTAGGGTTTAGGGCAGTGCAGTGGTGTTCGGGTAGTGTAGGGGGTCGTGCTGGGGGTAGTGTTTGAGGGTTTAGGGCAGTGCAGTCGTGTTCGGGTAGTGTAGGGGGTTGTGCTGGGGGTAGTATTTTAGGGTTTAGGGCAGTGCAGTGGTGTTTGGGCAGTGTAGGGGGTAATGCTGGGGGTGGTGTTTTAGGGTTTAGGGCAGTGCAGTGGTGTTTGGGCAGTGTAGGGGGTCGTGCTGGGGGTGGTGTTTCAGGGTTTAGGGCAGTGCAGTGGTGTTCGGGCAGTGTAGGGGGTGGTGTTTCAGGGTTTAGGGCAGTGCAGTGGTGTTCGGGCAGTGTAGGGGGTTGTGCAGGGGGTGGTGTTTCAGGGTTTAGGGCAGTGGTGTTCGGGCAGTGTAGGGGGTCGTGCTGGGGGTGGTGTTTCAGGGTTTGGGGCAGTGCAGTGGTGTTCGAGCAGTAAAGGGGGTCGTGCTGGGGTGGTGTTTCAAGGTTTAGGGCAGTGCAGTGGTGTTCGGGCAGTGTAGGGGGCAGTGCAGGGGGTGGTGTTTCAGGGTTTAGGGCAGTGCAGTGGTGTTTGGGCAGTGTAGGGGGTGGTGCAGGGGGAGGTGTTTCAGGGTTTAGGGCAGTGCAGTGGTGTTCGGGCAGTGTAGGGGGTCATGCAGTGGGTGGTGTTTCAGGGTTTAGGGCAGTGCAGTGGTGTTCAGGCAGTGTAGGGGGTCGTGCTGGGGCTGGTGTTTCAGGGTTTAGGGCAGTATAGTGGTGTTCGGGCAGTGTAGGGGGTCGTGCTGGGGCTGGTGTTTCAGGGTTTAGGGCAGTGCAGTGGTGTTCGGGCAGTGTAGGGGGCATGCTGGGGCTGGTGTTTCAGGGTTTAGGGCAGTGCAGTGGTGTTCGGGCAGTGTAGGTGGTCGTGCTGGGGCTGGTGTTTCAGGGTTTAGGGCAGTGCAGTGGTGTTCGGGCAGTGTAGGGGTCATGCTAGGGCTGGTGTTTCAGGGTTTAGGGCAGTGCAGTGGTGTTCGGGCAGTGTAGGGGTCTTGCTGGGGCTGGTGTTTCAGGGTTTAGGGCAGTGCAGTGGTGTTTGGGCAGTGTAGGGGGTCATGCTGGGGCTAGTGTTTCAGGATTTAGGGCAGAGCAATGGTGTTCAGGCAGTGTAGGGGGTTTTGCTGGAGGTGGTGTTTCAGGGTTTAGGGCAGTGCAGTGGTGTTCGTGCAGTGTAGGGGGTGGTGTTTCAGGGTTTAGGGCAGTGGTGTTCAGGCAGTGTAGGGGGTCTTGCTGGGGTTGATGTTTCAGGGTTTAGGGCAGTGCAGTGGTGTTCGGGCAGTGTAGGGGGTCGTGCTGGGGGTGGTGTTTCAGGGTTTAGGGCAGTGCAGTGGTGTTCCGGCAGTGTAGGACGTCGTGCAGGGGGTGGTGTTTCAGGGTTTAGGGCAGTGCAGTGGTGTTCGGGCAGTGTAGGGGGTCATGCTGGGGGTGGTGTTTCAGGGTTTAGGGCAGTGCAGTGGTGTTCGGGCAGTGTAGGGTGTCGTGCTGAGGGGTGGTGTTTCAGGGTTTAGGGCAGTGCAGTGGTGTTCGGGCAGTGTAGGGGGTCGTGCAGGGGGTGGTGTTTCAGGGTTTAGGGCAGTGCAGTGGTGTTTGGGCAGTGTAGGGGGTCGTGCAGGGGTGGTGTTTCAGGGTTTAGGGCAGTGCAATGGTGTTCGGCCAATGTAGGTGGTCTTGCTGGGGGTGGTGTTTCTGGCTTTAGTGCAGTGGTGTTCGGGCAGTGTAGGGGGTCTTGCTGGGGGTGGTGTTTCAGGGTTTAGGGCAGTGCAGTGGTGTTCGGGCAGTGTAGGGGGTCTTGCTGGGGCTGGTGTTTCAGGGTTTAGGGCAGTGCAGTGGTGTTCGGGCAGTGTAGGGGGTCGTGCTGGGGCTGGTGTTTGAGGGTTTAGGGTAGTGCAGTGGTGTTCGGGCAGTGTAGGGGGTCGTGCTGGGGCTGGTGTTTCAGGGTTTAGGCCAGTGCAGTGGTTTCGGGCAGTGTAGGCGGTCGTGCTGGGGCTGGTGTTTCAGGGTTTAGGGCAGTGCAGTGGTGTTCGGGCAGTGTAGGGGGTCGTGCTGGGGCTGGTGTTTCATGGTTTAGGGCAGTGCAGTGGTGTTCGGGCAGTGTAGGGGGTCATCCTGGGGGTGGTGTTTCAGGGTTTAGGGCAGTGCAGTGGTGTATGGGCAGTGTAGGGGGTCTTGCTGGGGGTGGTGTTTCAGGGTTTAGGGCAGTGGTGTTCGGGCAGTGTAGGGGGTCTTGCTGGGGGTAGTGTTTCGGGGTTTAGGGCAGTGCAGTGGTGTTCGTGCAGTGTAGGGGTCGTGCTGGGGGTGGTGTTTCAGGGTTTAGGGCAGTGCAGTAGTGTTCGGGCAGTGTAGGGGATCGTGCAGGGGGTGGTGTTTTAGGGTTTAGGGCAGTGCAGTGGTGTTCAAGCAGTGTAGGGGGTCGTGCTGGGGGTGGTGTTTCAGGGTTTAGGGCAGTGCAGTGGTGTTCGGGCAGTGTAGGGGGTCGTGCAGGGGTGGTGTTTCAGGGTTTAGGGCAGTGCAGTGGTGTTCGGGCAGTGTAGGGGTCGTGCTGGGGCTGGTGTTTCAGGGTTTAGGGCAGTGCAGTGGTGTTCGGGCAGTGTAGGGGGTCTTGCTGGGGGTGGTGTTTCAGGGTTTAGGGCAGTGGTGTTCGGGCAGTGTAGGGGTCTTGCTGGGGGTGGTGTTTCAGGGTTTAGGGCAGTGCAGTGGTGTTCGGGCAGTGTAGGGGTCTTGCTGGGGGTAGTGTTTCAGGGTTTAGGGCAGTGCAGTGGTGTTCGTGCAGTGTAGGGGGTCGTGCTGGGGATGGTGTTTCAGGGTTTAGGGCAGTGCAGTAGTGTTCGGGCAGTGTAGGGGGTCATGCAGGGGGTGGTGTTTCAGAGTTTAGGACAGTGCAGTGGTGTTCGGGCAGTGTAGGGGGTCGTGCTGGGGGTGGTGTTTCAGGGTTTAGGGCAGTGCAGTGGTGTTCGGGCAGTGTAGGGGGTCGTGCTGGGGGTGGTGTTTCAGGGTTTAGGGCAGTGCAGTGGTGTTCAGGCAGTGTAGGAGGTCTTGCTGGGGGTAGTGTTTCAGGGTTTAGGGCAGTGCAGTGGTGTTCGGGCAGTGTAGGGGTCATGCTGGGGGTGGTGTTTCAGGGTTTAGGGCAGTGCAGTGGTGTTCGGGCAGTGTAGGGGGTCGTGAAGGGGGTGGTGTTTCAGGGTTTAGGGCAGTGCAGTGGTGTTCGGGCAGTGTAGGGGGTCGTGCTAGGGTATGTGTTTCAGGGTTTAGGGCAGTGCAGTGGTGTTCGGGCAGTGTAGGGGTCGTGCTGGGGGTAGTGTTTCAGGGTTTAGGGCAGTGCAGTGGTGTTCGGGCAGTGTAGGGGGTCATGCTGGGGCTGGTGTTTCATGGTTTAGGGCAGTGCAGTGGTGTTCGGGCAGTGTAGGGGTCGTGCTGGGGGTGGTGTTTCAGGGTTTAGGGCAGTGCAGTGGTGTTCGGGCAGTGTAGGGGGTCATGCTGGGGGTGGTGTTTCAGGGTTTAGGGCAGTGCAGTGGTGTACGGGCAGTGTAGGGGGTCTTGCTGGGGGTGGTGTTTCAGGGTTTAGGGCAGTGGTGTTCGGGCAGTGTAGGGGGTCTTGCTGGGGTAGTGTTTCGGGGTTTAGGGCAGTGCATTGGTGTTCGTGCAATGTAGGGGGTCGTGCTGGGGTGGTGTTTCAGGGTTTAGGGCAGTGCAGTAGTGTTCGGGCAGTGTAGGGGATCGTGCAGGGGGTGGTGTTTTAGGATTTAGGGCAGTGCAGTGGTGTTCAAGCAGTGTAGGGGGTCGTGCTGGGGGTGATGTTTCAGGGTTTAGGGCAGTGCAGTGGTGTTCGGGCAGTGTAGGGGGTCGTGCAGGGGGTGGTGTTTCAGGGTTTAGGGCAGTGCAGTGGTGTTCGGGTAGTGTAGGGGTCGTGCTGGGGCTGGTGTTTCAGGGTTTAGGGCAGTGCAGTGGTGTTCGGGCAGTGTAGGGGTCTTGCTGGGGGTGGTGTTTCAGGGTTTAGGGGCAGTGGTGTTCGGGCAGTGTAGGGGGTCTTGCTGGGGGTGGTGTTTCAGGGTTTAGGGCAGTGCAGTGGTGTTCGGGCAGTGTAGGGGGTCTTGCTGGGGGTAGTGTTTCAGGGTTTAGGGCAGTGCAGTGGTGTTCGTGCAGTGTAGGGGGTCGTGCTGGGGATGGTGTTTCAGGGTTTAGGGCAGTGCAGTAGTGTTCGGGCAGTGTAGGGGTACGTGCAGGGGTGGTGTTTCAGAGTTTAGGACAGTGCAGTGGTGTTCGGGCAGTGTAGGGGTCGTGCTGGGGGTGGTGTTTCAGGGTTTAGGGCAGTGCAGTGGTGTTCGGGCAGTGTAGGGGGTCGTGCTGGGGGCGGTGTTTCAGGGTTTAGGGCAGTGCAGTGGTGTTCGGGCAGTGTAGGAGGTCTTGCTGGGGGTAGTGTTTCAGGGTTTAGGGCAGTGCAGTGGTGTTCGGGCAGTGTAGGGGTCATGCTGGGGGTGGTGTTTCAGGGTTTAGGGCAGTGCAGTGGTGTTCGGGCAGTGTAGGGGGTCGTGAAGGGGATGGTGTTTCAGGGTTTAGGGCAGTGAAGTGGTGTTCGTGCAGTGTAGGGGGTCGTGCTAGGGTATGTGTTTCAGGGTTTAGGGCAGTGCAGTGGTGTTCAGGCAGTGTAGGGGGTCGTGCAGGGGCTGGTGTTTCAGGGTTTAGGGCAGTGCAGTGGTGTTCGGGCAGTGTAGGGGTCGTGGTGGGGGTAGTGTTTTAGGGTAGTGCAGTGGTGCTTGTGTAGTGTAGGGGTCGTGCTGGGGGTAGTGTTTTAGAGTTTAGGGTAGTGCAGTGGTGTTTGTGTAGTGTAGGGGGTCATGTTTTAGGGTAGTGCAGTGGTGTTTGGGTAGTGTAGGGGTCGTGCTGGGGGTAGTGTTTTAGGATTTAGGTTAGTGCAGTGGTGTTTGGGTAGTGCTGGGGGTAGTGTTTTAGGGTTTAAGGTAGTGCAGTGGTGTTTGTGTAGTGTAGGGGTCGTGCTGGGGTAGTGTTTTAGGGTTTAGGGTAGTGCAGTGGTGCTTGTGTAGTGTAGGGGTCGTGCTGGGGGTAGTGTTTTAGGGTTTAGGGTAGTGCAGTGGTGTTTGTGTAGTGTAGGGGGTCATGTTTTAGGGTAGTGCAGTGGTGTTTGGGTAGTGTAGGGGGTCGTGCTGGGGGTAGTGTTTTAGGATTTAGGTTAGTGCAGTGGTGTTGGGGTAGTGTTTTAGGTTTAGGGTAGTGCAGTGGTGTTTGTGTAGTGTAGGGGGTCATGCTGGGGGTAGTGTTTTAGGGTTTAGGATAGTGCAGTGGTGCTTGTGTAGTGTAGGGGTCGTGCTGGGGTAGTGTTTTAGGGTTTAGGGTAGTGCAGTGGTGTTTTTGTAGTATAGGGGGTCATGTTTTAAGATGCAACGCTCCAATACCTGACCAGTCTGCACTACATAAAACTGCAAAAACTAAAAATAAAAAGTGTTTTGCACACTTTTGTCATTGGGCTATATGTGGGCTACATCTCGGTAATATTTGTGCTACATTTGGGCTCTTTTTTCACTGGTGGCCATCTTGGAAGACTTCTTTGTTATGAAGTTTCCTAATTTCCTCATTTACTGCAGTCTCCTCAGTAGGAAATGCTTTCAGTTTTTTACTTTGATTCCATCAAGAAGGCATTCAGATGTGTCACACATTTGCCATAAATTCAGAATGTTATTACTCTAGTTGTTCATTAGATCACTGTAGTAAAGCTACTGCTCACCAAGGAGTTAACTGGAAGTCTACTGCTGGTATTGAAAGTGATTGTTTCAGTCTGCATGTCAGAATTTTCTAATGAAATAGAAGAGGATTTGAGATCTCACTTAAAACATGCACTAAATTTTCTTTTGCAGCACTAACCATAATTTCTATGGCAAAATGAACCCCCTCATTTTGTTCCTTTTTAAATTAAATGTTTTAAGTGTTACCAGTTTATTCCAATCAAGATGGTTTCAGGTGTGCCATACTTTTGTCATAAGTAAGGCTGTTAGCACTCTAGTTGTTCTTTAGAACACTCTGGGAAGCTGCAGTAGAACACAAAGGCATCAACTGACAGGCTGCTCCTGTTGAAATATAACAGGAAGATATTTGAGATCTCACTTAAAACATGTCCTAATTTTTCTTTCTACAGCACTAACCATAATTTCTATGGCAAAATGAACCCCTCATTTTGTTCCTTTTAAATTAAATGTTTTAAGTGTTACCAGTTTATTCCAATCAAGATGGCTTCAGGTGTGCCATACTTTGTCATAAGTAAGACTGTTAGCGCTCTAGTTGTTCTTTAGAACACTCTGGGAAGCTGCAGTAGAACACAAAGGCATCAACTGACAGGCTGCTCCTGTTGAAATATAACAGGAAGATATTTGAGATCACACTTGAAACATGTCCTAATTTTTCTTTCCAGAGCACTAACCATAATTTCTATGACAAGATGAACCCCATCATTTTGTTCCTTTTTAAATTAAATGTTTTAAGTGTTACCAGTTTATTCCAATCAAGATGGCTTCAGGTGTGCCATACTTTTGTCATAAGTAAGGCTGTTAGCACTCTAGTTGTTCTTTAGAACACTCTGGGAAGCTGCAGTAGAACACAAAGGAATCAACTGACAGTCTCTGCCCTTGTTGGATGTACATGTTTTACTGAGAATGTCAGACTTCATTCTCACATGACTGAGAAAGATAATGTGAATTTACAGAAAATATGCTCTCATTTTAGCTTCTGGGGCACCTTCCAAAACTGTATGGGACAAGCATGTGAAAATAGTTTTCTCTCAAACATGATTTATGATATCCCAGCAGAAGGTTTTTCACAGGGTAAAATCACCTTAGAACACACGACAATTCCTGAAATTAGTATGGTACCATCAACAAATGAATTCTAATGTAACTAAAGTCTGTTATCACCCTTTATAGTTCTCCTTTTGGTAACCCTCAAAATCTTCGATTCACTACAATGCATTTCAAAGGGTTACTATCAGTTATATTGGTCCCAAGATGGCTGCCAGCAATTCCAGGATGAAGTGCTGACAGCCAATCAGATCTCACGATGACATGTGTGGTTAGGCTCCGCCCAGATATATATGTGTTTTTACTTTTGATTTTCTCAGCAACTACTGAACGGATTTACACCATTTAACAAAAAGGGTTCTTTTGAACCAAGAACTACCTCTTTGCCAAATTTGGTGTAATTCCGTTCAGCAGTTCGGGCTGTAGCCTTGCATAAAGTTTCCTATGGGAAATTGATTTTTTGACTCTTATTTTTTTAATTTCTCCGCAACTACTGAACGGATTTACACCATTTAACAAAAAGGGTTCTTTCTGAACCAAGAACTACCTCTTTGCCAAATTTGGTGTAATTCCGTTCAGCAGTTCGGGCTGTAGCCGTGTCTAAAGTTTCCTATGGGAAAATGAATGGGGAAAACACGTTTTGGGACCCCCTTTTTCTCGGCCCCCGCTTGACGAATCACCCTGAGACTTTCAGGGTAGGAGCGGACCGGAGCGGGCCATAAAGTTTGAAAATTTCGCGAAGATTCGTCAACCGACGCAAGAGTTATTTCAAATAGAATGTCGCGGATTTCCTATGGAAAATAGGTCCTAACTATAACTATCTACTGGCGACCGCCAGTAGATAATATATATATATATATATATATTCACTGAAAAAACCATAGGTTTTAGGGACGTTATAGTTACAAATTAGCATTTAAAAACCTTTGAAATTCACTGAAAAACCATAGGTTTTAGGGACAGTTATAGTTAGTTGGACATTGCACTCGTACAAAACCCATGAAATTCCCCCGTTATAGTTAGTTCAGCTAACTATAACTCGCGCCCCGCAATGCACTGCTGATGACATCACATATTACATCACTCATGACATGGTCAGTGACATCACTGATGACATCTCAAATGACATCACTGATGACATCATCCAGTGACTGTGTGTTTCTGTAAAGTTTAAATATTTTTTATATATATAGGGAAAGGCGTATTGAAGAATGAGTGGGTGTATAAGTGTCTGTATGGATGATTTAGTAGGTGCGTGACTAATTCTATAAGTGAGTGATTAAACGTATCTTACTGAATGCATGGGTTAGTGACTAAACTGGGTGAATGTCTGTATCTGTCTGTTGCTGTGTAAGTGGCTGCATGGGTTTGTGAATAGCTACATGAGTGTCTATAAGAGTTATTGATTTGTTGTCTGAGTATCTGTATGGGTGCCTGAGTGTTTGTGTGGATGGGGTGTGTGCGACTGTGCATAGATGTGTGAGTGGGTGATTCACTGGGTGGATGGTTTCAAGAGTGCATCTGTGATAGACTGTATGGGTGGGTAAGTGTGTGTAAGAGTGTGTTAGTGAGTGAATGTATGTCCCAGTGGTACATGTGTGAGTAACTACATATGTGAAAGGCAGTATATATGTGTGTTGGAGTATATAAATAGCTATAAGCGAGAGTGAGTGATTGTGATAGTGGCTGTATGGATGAGTGTGTGCTTGTATCAGTGATTGTATAAGAGCGTAACAATGTGCTAGTATTTGTATGATTAAGTGAGCTGGTGTGTGTATAACTGTATAGGTGAGTAAATGGCAGTGTGTTTAATTATTTGCATGACTGACTAGGTGTGTGAGTACCTCTATGGATGAGTGGCGGTGTTTGAGTGTCTATATAGGAGTAAGAGTGCATATGATAGTCCTGTATTGAGTGACCATAAGTATGAGTGACTGTACGGGTGAGTGAGTGGATGTGTGTGTGTAGACCTAAGAATCAGTGAGTGGGTATGTAGTTATTGGTGTTGGAGTGTCTATGGTTTTGCGAATGGCAGTCTGTAATTTAGATTGGGTGTATCAAAGGTTATATTAGGGTGTGAAGAGCTGCATCAGATTATCACGTGGATGATGTCATCAGTGATGTCATTTGAGATGTCATCAGTGATGTCATCAGTGATGTCACTGACCATGTCATGAGTGATGTAATATGTGACGTCATCAGCAGTGCATTGCGGGGGCGCGAGTTATAGTTAGCTGAACTAACTATAACGGGGGAATTTCACGGGTTTTGTACGAGTGCAATGTCCAACTAACTATAACTGTCCCTAAAACCTATGGTTTTTTCAGTGAATTTCAAAGGTTTTTTAAATGCTAATTTGTAACTATAACGTCCCTAAAACCTATGGTTTTTTCAGTGAATTTCAAAGGTTTTTTAAATGCTAATTTGTAACTATAACATGTCTGAAACCTACGGTTTTTTCAGTGAATTTCAAAGGTTTTGTAAATGACAATTTTTAAATGTATTAATTGTTATATACATTTTTTTCATACTGATTTCGAAATTTTTTAGAAAACATTTTTTTTTACATATTTTATTTGTTAAATTACATTGTAATTATATTATACATTACAAAAAATACTTTCTCAGAATGAATTACTTTAGTTTAAATACTTTGCACATAGGCAATAGACTTTTAAGTACAGTAGTTACAGTTGTTGCAATGGGCAACACATTTTCAAACACAATGCAACATTCAGCTCAATGTGAATTTCTAGTTAAATGCAATTAGTTACTTTATGGATTACTTTTCTAACCACAGGACTGGATCCTAGATTCAGTCCTGGGACATCTCCTGTAAACAGTTGAGTAAAAGCGTTTTGGTTACAGTCGTGATTTTTAAGGAATATTATTGTACTTTAAAAGTTGACACTTAGAAACTTTTTCTCATAGAATGACCAATGTTATCCTATGGAAGGAAATTCACTTAGGAGGTAAAAACTGTTATCGTTACTTTTTGTTACTCAGTGTTGGATCCTGGATCCAGCACTGGTGCATCTCCTGTAAACAGTTGAAAGAATGCGTTTAAGTCATACAGGCGATTTTTAAGGAATATTTGTAGTTTGTGAAAATCGACACTTTGAAACTTTTCTGCTGAAAACCAGACAAAGGATTCCTATGGAAGAAAATATAAGTTACTGGTAAGTACGGTTAAAATTACTTTTCAGGGTCAGTGCTGGGCTAAAAGATGCAGCACTGGGTTCTCTCCTGATAACAGGTGAGTAAATTGGAATTCGTACTTTGGTTGATTTTAGAGGAATATTATAAAGTTCCAAAACTCCACACTTAGAAGAATTTCCAAGTGAAACCAGTCAATGTTAGCCTATGAAGGAAATTCAAGTTACCGGTAAGTACGGTTAAAATTAATTTTGAGGATCAGTACTGGGCTGAAAGATGCAGCACTGAGGTCTCTCCTGATAACAGGTGAGTAAATCAGAATTCGGATTTCGGCTGATTTTAGAGGAATATTTTAAAGTTCCAAAAATCAACACTTAGAAGAATTTCCAAGTGAAACCAGTCAATGTAAGCCTATGGAAGGAAATTCAAGTTACTGGTAAGTACGGTTAAAATTACTTTTCAGGACCAGTACTGGGCTGAAAGATGCAGCACTGAGGTCTCTCCTGATAACAGGTGAGTAAATCAGAATTCGGATTTCGGCTGATTTTAGAGGAATATTTGTATGTTTCAAAAATCAAAACTTAGAAGAATTTCCAAGTGAAACCAGTCAATGTTAGCCTATGAAGGAAATTCAAGTTACCGGTAAGTACGGTTAAAATTACTTTTCAGGATCAGTACTGGGCTGAAAGATGCAGCACTGAGGTCTCTCCTGATAACAGGTGAGTAAATCGGAATTCGTATTTCGGCTGATTTTAGAGGAATATTTTAAAGTTCCAAAACTCCACACTTAGAAGAATTTCCAAGTGAAACCAGTCAATGTTAGCCTATGAAGGAAATTCAAGTTACCGGTAAGTACGGTTAAAATTACTTTTCAGGACCAGTACTGGGCTGAAAGATGCATCACTGAGGTCTCTCCTGATAACAGGTGAGTAAATCGGAATTCGTATTTCGGCTGATTTTACAGGAATATTTTAAAGTTCCAAAACTCCACACTTAGAAGAATTTCCAATTGAAACCAGTCAATGTTAGCCTATGGAAGGAAATTCAAGTTACTGGTAAGTACGGTTAAAATTACTTTTCAGGACCAGTACTGGGCTGAAAGATACAGCACTGAGGTCTCTCCTTATAACAGGTGAGTAAATCGGAATTCGTATTTCGGCTGATTTTAGAGGAATATTTGCACAATGGTGAAGGGAGGGGGCGGGGCCTGAGGTGACATCTGTGCAAACGCGCCCCGTGGCGCGTTTTAAGTTGGGGGATTAAGTCCCCTTGAATCCTGAGGGTCCCTAGGGGCCAACTAGCCCACCAGGAACCTCCAATATGCGCCAGGGGGCTGCGTTGCAGAGACGTGTAGAGAGGCCACACCCCTTTTACACCTCTCTGCAACGCAGCTCTGTGGCGCTTTCTGGATGTACCTGTTGGGCTAGTTGGCCCTCAGGGACCCTCAGGATTGAAGGGGATTTAATTCCCATCTTAAAACGCGCCACGGGGCCTGTTTGCACACATGTCACCTGAAGCCCCGCCCCTCCCTTCACCACTGTGCAAACGTGCCCCGTGGCGCGTTTTAAGTTGGGGGATTAAGTCCCCTTGAATCCTGAGGGTCCCCGGAGTCCAACTAGCCCACCATATACCTCCAAAAAGTGCCACAGAGCTGCGTTGCAGAGAGGTGTAAAAGGGGTGTGGCCTCTCTACACGTCTCTGCAAGGCAGCCCCTGGCGCATACTGGAGGTTCCTGGTGGGCTAGTTGGCCCCAGGGACCCCCAGTATTCAAGGGGAATTTGTTCCTCTCTGCAAACGCGCCAGGGGGCGCGTTTGCAGAGTGGTGAAGGAAGGGGCGGGGCCTGCGTGCCCGATCGTTTTTTTTTTTTTTGTCCTCTGAAGGGGGGCTGTGTGGCCCCCCTTCCTTTTTTCTCTTTTTGGGCCCTGGGGACCCCATCCCCCAGGGCCTTACCCCTTTTTTAATTTTTCAAAAAAAAAAACGGGAAGGGGGCCGCGTGGCCCCCTTCCCTGGGCCTGTATTGGCCCCGGGGACCCCATCCCCCGGGGCATGGCCTCTATATTTATTATTTTGAGGGGGGCAGCGTGGCCCCCTCCTCTGGCCATTTTAAGGCCCCGGGGACCCCATCCCCCGGGGCCGGCCTTTCCATTTTTTTTAAAAATTTTTTTCTCTTTTTTGGGGAGGGGGGCCGCGTGGCCCCCCTCCCGGGCCACTACTTGCCCCGGGGACCCCATCCCCCGGGGCTGGCCCTCTCCGTTGGGGACTGTGGGGGGGTCCCCAATCCCCCCACAGTCCCGCCGGCTCCCCACGTCCCTTGGGAGCCGGCATTGCTATTCCACATGGGGAGCAGCTGACATGCTGCTCCCCATGTGGAAAGCATCGCTTTGGATATTGGAAGAGAGAGCAGGTTTCCCTGTTCTCTCTTCCAATATCCAGCAGTTTGCTATGGCAGGACGGGAGCCGCGAGGCTCCCGTCCTGCCATAGCAACTACAGTGTCCCGGGGTAGGCACCCCGGGACACTGCAGGAGCCGGCCCTGGGGGTGGTGGTCCCCAGGGCCATCAAGGGCTCCAGGAGGGGGCCGCGCGGCCCCCTCCCATTCAGTACACAGCCCCGGGAGGTGGTGGTCCCCGGGCTCTGGGGTCCGTAACGGACCCCCATATTAAAATGTTTAGTGCTCCGGGGAGGTGGCGGTCCCCGGGCGTGTGGGGGGCTGGAGCCCCCCACACTGGTTTTATTTTTAATTAAAAAAAAGCCCCGGGAGGTGGTGGTCCTCGGGGCTGCGGGAGGGCTCAGAGCCCTCCCGCACCATTTTTCAAAAAAGCCCCGGGGGTGGCGGTCCCCGGGGCTTGGGGGCCCTTTGAGGCCCCCCACACATTAAATTATCCCCCCCACCATGCCCCCGGGACTTGGGCCACCCGGGGGCCACTACATCGAAGCGCGGGAGACCGCGCTTCGATGTTTCTCGGCAGGATTCGCGCACCCTGAGCGCATCCTGCCGATTTTTTGTTGATTTCTTTTATTTTTTGCCCAGGGGTCCTTGTGGGACCCCCTGAGCAAACCTAGGGGGTCAGGGTGTTTCTACCCTGCCCCCTTTGTGCGCTTTGCGCACTTAGTTTCTGTCCCTCGGTTCTACCGAGGGATAAAATGGCTGCCAACATTTCCTGAATCGGAATGTTGACAGCCAGCTGACAGCCAATTAACATGCAGCTCGTGATCGGGACGGTGCGCGCAGGGTGCGCTGAGGGTACGCGGACCCTACTCGACATAGATATCACTAACTTTTTACTTTTCATTTTCTCAGCAACTACTGAACGGATTTACACCATTTAACAAAAAGGGTTCTTTCTGAACCAAGAACTACCTCTTTGCCAAATTTGGTGTAATTCCGTTCAGCAGTTCGGGCTGTAGCCGTGTCTAAAGTTTCCTATGGAAAAGTGCATGGGGAAAACGCGTTTTGGGACCCCCCTTTTTTCTCGGCCCCCGCTTGACGAATCCCCCCGAGACTATCAGGGTAGGAGCGGACCGGTGCGGGCCACAAAGTTTGAAAATTTCGCGAAGATACGTCAACCGGCAAGAGAGTTATTTCAAATAGAATGTTGCGGATTTCCTATGGATAATAGGTTGTAACTATAACTATCTACTGGCGACCGCCAGTAGATAATATATATATATATATATATATATATATATATATATATATATATATATATTCACTGAAAAAACCATAGGTTTTAGGGACAGTTATAGTTAGTTGGACATTGCACTCGTACAAAACCCGTGAAATTCCCCCGTTATAGTTAGTTCAGCTAACTATAACTCGCGCCCGCAATGCACTGCTGATGACGTCACATATTACATCACTCATGACATGGTCAGTGACATCACTGATGACATCACTGATGACATCTCAAATGACATCACTGATGACATCACTGATGACATCATCCAGTGACTGTGTGTTTCTGTAAAGTTTAAATATTTTTAATATATATAGGAAAAGACGTATTGAAGAATGAGTGGGTGTGTAAGTGTCTGTATGGATGATTTAGTAGGTGCGTGACTGACTGTATAAGTGAGTGATTTAACGTATCTTACTGAATGCATGGGTTAGTGACTAAACTGGGTGAATGTCTGTATCCGTCTGTCTGTTGCTGTGTAAGTGGCTGCATGTGTTTGAGAATAGCTACATGAGTGTCTATATGAGTTATTGAATGCTTGTGTGAGTATCTGTATGGGTGCCTGAGTGTTTGTGTGGGAGGGGTGTGTGCGACTCTGTGCATAGATGTGTGAGTGGGTGATTCACTGGGTGGATGGTTTCAAGAGTGCATCTGTGATAGACTGTATGGGTGGGTAAGTGTGTGTAAGAGTGTGTTAGTGAGTGAATGTATGTCCCAGTGGTACATGTGTGAGTAACTACATATGTGAAAGGCAATATATATGTGTGTTGGAGTATATAAATAGCTATAAGCAAGAGTGACTGATTGTGATAGTGGCTGTATGGATGAGTGTGTGCTTGTATCAGTGATTGTATAAGAGCGTAAGAATGTGCTAGTATTTGTATGAGTAAGTGAGCTGGTGTGTGTATAACTGTATAGGTGAGTAAATGGTAGTGTGTTTAATTATTTGCATGACTGACTAGGTGTGTGAGTACCTCTATGGATGAGTGGCGGTGTTTGAGTGTCTATATAGGAGTATGAGTGCATATGATAGTCCTGTACTGAGTGACCGTAAATATGAGTGACTGTTCGGGTGAGTGAGTGGATGTGTGCATAGACCTAAGAATCAGTGAGTGGGTATGTAGTTATTGGTGTTGGAGTGTCTATGGTTTTGCGAATGGCAGTCTGTACTTTAGAGTGGGTGTATCAAAGGTTATATTAGGGTGTGAGAAGATGCATGAAATTATCACATGGATGATGTCATCAGTGATGTCATCAGTGATGTCATTTGAGATGTCATCAGTGATGTCATCAGTGATGTCACTGACCATGTCATGAGTGATGTAATATGTGACGTCATCAGCAGTGCATTGCGGGGCGCGAGTTATAGTTAGCTGGACTAACTATAACGGGGGAATTTCACGGGTTTTGTACGAGTGCAATGTCCAACTAACTATAACTGTCCCTAAAACCTATGGTTTTTTCAGTGAATTTCAAAGGTTTTTTAAATGCTAATTTGTAACTATAACGTCCCTGAAACCTATGGTTTTTTCAGTGAATTTCAAAGGTTTTTTAAATGCTAATTTGTAACTATAACATGTCTGAAACCTACGGTTTTTTCAGTGAATTTCAAAGGTTTTGTAAATGACAATTTTTAAATGTATTAATTGTTATATAAATTTTTAAAATACTGATTTACTACATTTTTAGAAACAATTTTTTTTTACATATTTTATTATTTAAATTACATTGTAATTACATTATACATTACATTACAAAAATACTTTCTCTTAATGAATTACTTTAGTTTAAATACTTTGCAGATAGGCAATAGACTTTTAAGTACAGTAGTTACAGTTGTTGCAATGGGCAACACATTTTCAAACACAATGCAACATTCAGCTCAATGTGAATTTCTAGTTAAATGCAATTAGTTACTTTATGGATTACTTTTTCTAACCACAGGACTGGATCCTAGATTCAGTCCTGGGACATCTCCTGTAAACAGTTGAGTAAAAGCGTTTTGGTTACAGTCGTGATTTTTAAGGAATATTATTGTATTTTAAAACTTGACACTTTGAAACTTTTTCTCATAGAATCACCAATGTTATCCTATGGAAGGAAATTCACTTAGCAGGTAAAAACTGTTATCGTTACTTTTTCTTACTCAGTGTTGGATCCTGGATCCAGCACTGGTGCATCTCCTGTAAACAGTTGAAAGAATGCGTTTAAGTCATACTGTCGATTTTTAAGGAATATTTGTAGTTTGTGAAAATCAACACTTTGAAACTTTTTTGCTGAAAACCAGTCAATGTTAGCCTATGAAGGAAATTCAAGTTACCGGTAAGTACGGTTAAAATTACTTTTGAGGATCAGTACTGGGCTGAAACATGCAGCACTGAGGTCTCTCCTGATAACAGGTGAGTAAATCGGAATTCGTATTTCGGCTGATTTTAGAGGAATATTTTAAAGTTCCAAAACTCCACACTTAGAAGAATTTCCAAGTGAAACCAGTCAATGTTAGCCTATGGAAGGAAATTCAAGTTACTGGTAAGTACGGTTAAAATTACTTTTCAGGACCCGTACTGGGCTGAAAGATGCAGCACTGAGGTCTCTCCTGATAACAGGTGAGTAAATCAGAATTCGGATTTCGGCTGATTTTAGAGGAATATTTGTATGTTTCAAAAATCAACACTTAGAAGAATTTCCAAGTGAAACCAGTCAATGTTAGCCTATGAAGGAAATTCAAGTTACCGGTAAGTACGGTTAAAATTACTTTTCAGGATCAGTACTGGGCTGAAAGATGCAGCACTGAGGTCTCTCCTGATAACAGGTGAGTAAATCGGAATTCGTATTTCGGCTGATTTTAGAGGAATATTTTAAAGTTCCAAAACTCCACACTTAGAAGAATTTCCAAGTGAAACCAGTCAATGTTAGCCTATGAAGGAAATTCAAGTTACCGGTAAGTATGGTTAAAATTACTTTTCAGGATCAGTACTGGGCTTAAAGATGCAGCACTGAGGTCTCTCCTGATAACAGGTGAGTAAATCGGAATTCGTATTTCGGCTGATTTTAGAGGAATATTTTAAAGTTCCAAAACTCCACACTTAGAAGAATTTCCAAGTGAAACCAGTCAATGTTAGCCTATGAAGGAAATTCAAGTTACCGGTAAGTACGGTTAAAATTACTTTTCAGGATCAGTACTGGGCTGAAAGATGCAGCACTGAGGTCTCTCCTTATAACAGGTGAGTAAATCGGAATTCCTATTTCGGCTGATTTTAGAGGAATATTTGCACAATGGTGAAGGGAGGGGGCGGGGCCTGAGGTGACATCTTTGCAAACGCGCCCCGTGGCGCGTTTTAAGTTGGGGGATTAAGTCCCCTTGAATCCTGAGGGTCCCTAGGGGCCAACTAGACCACCAGGAACCTCCAATATGCGCCAGGGGGCTGCGTTGCAGAGACGTGTAGAGAGGCCACACCCCTTTACACCTCTCTGCAACGCAGCTCTGTGGCGCATTCTGGATGTACCTGTTGGGCTAGTTGGCCCTCAGGGACCCTCAGGATTGAAGGGGATTTAATTCCCCATCTTAAAACGCGCCACGGGGCCTGTTTGCACACATGTCACCTGAAGCCCCGCCCCCTCCCTTCACCACTGTGCAAACGCGCCCCGTGGCGCGTTTTAAGTTGGGGGATTAAGTCCCCGTGAATCCTGAGGGTCCCCGGAGTCCAACTAGCCCACCATATACCTCCAAAAGCGCCACAGAGCTGCATTGCAGAGAGGTGTAAAAAGGGCGTGGCCTCTGTACACCTCTCTGCAAGGCAGCCCCTGGCGCATACTGGAGGTACCTGGTGTGCTAGTTGGCCCCCAGGGACCCCCAGTATTCAAGGGGAATTCGTCTCTCTCTGCAAACGCGCCAGGGGCGCGTTTGCAGAGTGGTGAAGGAAGGGGGCGGGGCCTGCGGGCCCGATCGTTTTTTTTTTTGTTTTTTTTCTCCCTGAAGGGGGGCTGTGTGGCCCCTTCCTTTTTTTTTTTTGGGCCCTGGGGACCCCATCCCTCAGGGCCTTACCCTTTTTTTAATTTTTCTCTTTTTTGGGGAGGGGGCCACTACTTGCCCCGGGACCCCATCCCCGGGGCTGGCCCTCTCCGTTGGGGACTGTGGGGGTCCCCCACAGTCCCGCCCGGCTCCCCACGTCCCTTGGGAGCCGGCATTGCTAGTTCCACATGGGGAGCAGCTGACATGCTGCTCCCCATGTGGAAAAGCAATCGCTTTGGATATTGGAAGAGAGAGCAGGTTTCCTGCTCTCTCTTCCAATATCCAAAGCAGTTTGCTATGGCAGGATGGGAGCCGCGAGGCTCCCGTCCTGCCATAGCAAACTACAGTGTCCCGGGGGTAGGCACCCCGGGACACTGCAGGAGCTGGCCCTGGGGGTGGTGGTCCCCAGGGCCATCAAGGGCTTCCAAGAGGGGGCCGCACGGCCCCCTCCCATTCAGTACACAGCCCCGGGGAGGTGGTGGTCCCCGGGCTCTGGGGTCCGTAACGGACCCCCATATTAAAATGTTTAGTGCCCCGGGGAGGTGGTGGTCTCCAGGGCGTGTGGGGGCTGGAGCCCCCCACACAGGTTTAATAACTATAAAAAAAAAGCCCCGGGGAGGTGGTGGTCCTCGGGCTGCGGGAGGGCTCAGAGCCCTCCCGCACCATTTTTTAAAAAAGCCCCGGGGGTGGCGGTCCTCGGGCTTGGGGGCCCTTTGAGGCCCCCCACACATTAAATTATCCCCTCACCATGCCCCCGGGACTTGGGCCACCCGGGGCCAATTACATCGAAGCGCGGGAGACCGCGCTTCGATTTTTTTCGGCAGGATTCGCGCACCCTGAGCGCATCCTGCCGATTTTTAAAATTTTTTTATTTTTTTTTGCCCAGGGGTCCTTGTGGGACCCCCTGAGCAAACCTAGGGGTCAGGGTGTTTCTACCCTGCCCCCTTTGTGCGCTTTGCGCACTTAGTTTCTGTCCCTCGGTTCTACCGAGGGATAAAATGGCTGCCAACATTTCCTGAATCGGAATGTTGACAGCCAGCTGACAGCCAATTAACATGCAGCTCGTGATCGGGACGGTGCGCGCAGGGTGCGCTGAGGGTACGCGGACCCTACTCGGCCATAGATATATATGTACTTTTACTTTTGATTTTCTCAGCAACTACTGAACGGATTTACACCATTTAACAAAAAGGGTTCTTTCTGAACCAAGAACTACCTCTTTGCCAAATTTGGTGTAATTCCGTTCAGCAGTTCGGGCTGTAGCCGTGTCTAAAGTTTCCTATGGGAAAATGCATGGGGAAAACGCGTTTTGGGACCCCCTTTTTCTCGGCCCCCGCTTGACGTATCCCCCGAGACTTTCAGGGTAGGAGCGGACCGGAGAGCCCCACGAAGTTTGAAAATTTCGCGAAGATACGTCAACCGGCAAGAGAGTTATTTCAAATAGAATGTCGCGGATTTCCTATGGATAATAGGTTGTAACTATAACTATCTACTGGCGACCGCCAGTAGATAATATATATATATATATGAAAAAAAGAAGAAGAGAACTCTGGGTAGTTCCCAAGTGTAGGTGGAAGGCAGCTTTTGTATAGAGCACCCTCAACACCAGCGACACTCTAGATTTGCTCACCTCAAATGTCACTCTATGCCTGCAAGGGTATTCTTTTGACTTATACTGGGTGCTCCCTTGTGTCTGGACAAAGCTAAACCTCTCTGAAGATCTGTAATGACAGCGAAACACGTGTCAGGGGTTGCTTTTATTCATTTCAGGTTGGCTTGGATGGTATTTTGCCAGTCCAAAGCTGTAAGACTGTGCCTGGAGTGGTAAATGGCTTTTGTCACTTAACAGCTCGGCATGGATAGCACTGTGCTATTCCTAAGCTGTAGAAATGGCAAAAGACTTTGTCCCTTTCTATCTCGGCGTGGATAGCACTGTGCCAATCCTATGCTTAAAAACTTTGATAGAAAAGCAGACATTTGAGGTGAGCAAATCTTGAGTGTCGCTGGTGTTGAGGGTGCTCTATACAGAAGCTGCCTTCCACCTAAACTTGGGAACTACCCAGAGTTCTCTTCTTCTTTTTTGCATAATGTATGCGTCACTCTATGCCTGCAAGGGTATTCTTTTGATATATATATAGATATATAGATATAGATTTAGAATAAGTCCAACAGAAGGCGTTCAGACAATAATGTATTAACTTTTGAACTGTAACTTTGAACTTGGGTGGACTAGGTAAGATGACGAGGCATGAGGGGTTGCGAGACCATCAGCCTGGTAGTGAACATATACCAATAAACCAGTACATAAATGAATACGTTAAACTTATATAATATAAAGAATCGTGTGGTGAACAAAATAGACATAGATCATGCATTGAGAGTACAATTATATCAAAATGCAAAATAAATAAACATCAAGGGAAATGAGAAAAAAATCAAGAATAAAGTAAGAGGGAAAGAAAAAGGAAAAGGATAGGATGAGAATGCTCATTATAATAAGGATATCAAAGAAAACCATTATCAAGATTTCAGCAGTGATCTCGATTTGTCTCTTGGTTGGAGACCTTTCCCAGATTTAACTTTTCCGCCATAAGACCATTTACGAGTCACAGTTTCCCATCTGCCATGATCATATGTATCTGAAGAGACATTACTGCTCGGATCTTGTGAAGCTGGAGGTGATGTGGAGTTATGTTCCATCCCTGAGTCTCTGCCTTCCAATTTGTCAAGAAAAGATTTCAAGTCATGAGGATCAAAGAACTCTTTGTCCCTGATATGTTGTGATCATTGTTGTTGGTTCTGAAAGACCATATTTGATGTCTCTTTTCTTCAACGTAGGGCGAAGAGCCAAGAATTGTTTCCTCTTGAGATTGGTGGGGCAGAAAAGTCTGCAGTAATAATAATCTGAGTGGTGCCATGTGTATAAGGACCATGTCTTCTTGCTTCCATTATGATTTGTCGAGCCTGTTGGTGGCGGAGACAACAAGCCAAAATATGACGAGGATGTGTGTTACGAGTAGAGTTCTTGGAACGCACTCAATGGGCACATTGAAATTCGAGTTGCGGAGAGAAAGTGAGTTTCATCAAATTAGGTATCAAGGTAGTGAGGAACTGTATCATGTCATCCTTTTCCAATTGCTCTGGAAGGCCAATAATTCAAATATCCCTCCTACTGCGATCTTCCAAGACAATTGTTTTTTGTCGAAGGTGCCATATGTCCTGCCCATGATCCGGTATTCTGTCAATTCGGGATTCAACTTCATTGAGGCGGCCATTTACCAGTTGCATACGTGAGTGAAACTGAGCGACCCCCCCCCAAGAGAGTGCACTTCCTGTGTATTTGCAGTCACCGCATTGTTGACTGAAGCAATTGAAACTTTAATGTCCAAGAGTTCTTTAAGTATAGTGTCCATTGCTGTTGCAGGAATATCTTGTGGAGTTGCCATTGTTGGGAGGAGGAACCCTTTCAGTTGGAGAAGACTCCAAAGCCTCACTATACAACAGTTGACAAATATGCTTATTTTTTGGCATGAAGATCAAACAGTACGTAGGTAGGGTATAGAACTCTCTTCTGTATAATGGACCCAAAGCAGGATAAGAAGCTTTTTAAATGAATGAGATACATATCTATATTTCGGCAATGAGACACAATGTAGCAACACCACTGATGATGTGAGTGGAAAAACAGACAAGGGAAAACGCGAGATGTGGGGGTGTAGATGCTCATCAAGTGGAAATTCAATAGAAGTTGTTGCAATCTGAAATTAATTCGCAGTGTCATCTACAGCTTCCCACCAAGCAACCTCTCCTCATATTATCCTAAATAACACGGTGAGAACGAAGTGCGAAAGTTGACCTGTATTCTAGTCTCCTTTCTAGCTGCCAGACTATCTTTCCTTTGTGCTGCACCAACAGGAAATTTAGATCGACAATGGTAAAGGTGTGTGGATCCTCAGAAAACCCCCAGCTGCAGATACTTATTCCAGAGAAAGAAAGGGGGCCATTTTTCTTTTTCAGTGGAGGCACATGCAAAATGGGGAGGGGAAATGAGAAAATCTCCTATCAAGTCTGGTCAATAATTTTCAAGAGAGTAGAAAGTGCATGGGAAAGTTAAAAAAAAAGGGCAAAATACAGGCAGGATGCACCAATATATCCATACATCTTGATGTTTCAGTTGGGGAAGAAAAAAAGTAAGGGCATTCTATGTCTCATGCAAAGTGAAAGCATGGAGGAGCGTGTGACCAGAGTCTGCAATAAACAAAGGAGCAGGTTTACAGCAAATCCCCTCTTATGAGAAGGGAATGGGCGTGTTAAGGGTTCACAGTCAGTACTTGCCCCTGTCTTCTTTCTCTGTTCCCATCAAAAGGTTCCCAGTGCCTCCTGTAATTAAAGGATTCGTTTTGAAAGTTCTGGGGTGCAGGAGAGCACGTGTTGAATGCTTAGGGCATGGCACCTAAGGACACTGAGAAAATCCAAAGAAGTGGGGTGTTCTCAACAAAAATAAAAGCCTGCCACACGATCAGGACGACCTCGATTCAGGGATTTCCCATTTTCATTCACTTGGCAGCATTTGAAAGGTCATAAAATGGCTCCAGCCTCGCATCCCTCCTCGGAGCCTCAGAAGAGAGCCGCCATTGCCTTTGGCACCAAACTCAGTCCCCATGCCGCTTTTTTTACTACTTGCCCTCCGTGTTGCTTCCCGCCCAGACCTCCCTCCCTCCATTTTTGCTTGCAAACCCCAACTCTGTCTCTCCCACCGTTGTCGCTTGCAACCCGCCCTCCAACCATTATTGCTTGCTTCCCCACCACAAAAAGTGCACTATGACGAGGACATCACTGGCAGTGTAATAGCGCTTTTTCCCCACCGGCCATCCATTTGCCTCCCACCCCTTCCTCTCCCCTTCCGTTGTTGCTTGCACCCACCCCTGCCCCCCTCCTTACTTTGTTGCCTGCCACCCTGCCATAACAGATAAAAGCACAATGAAGCAGACACCACTGGCCGCTTCATCGTGCTTTTTTTCCACACTCCTCCCCTCCTCCAGCAATAAAAAAGCGATATGACGCATCTAGCGCTGGCCGCATCATAGAGTTTTTTTATTTTTAAAACCTTTTAGCAGTTCTTTAAATGGGCCGGTACTCACCGGTACGGAGAACCGCCACTATTTAATTTTCTCCCTTTGAGTACCGGAACTTTTCCTTGGCCAAGGAGAGTACAGTACTCTTAGGGGAAAGTCAGGCAGTGCAGGTTCGATGGCATTGGGGACTGTGCAGCTGCGCAGAATGTGCTCTGCTCAACTGCTGCTGATTGCCGAAAAAGAGAAGGCAGAATGGAGGGAGGGGCCAGTGTACACCTCTGAATGGAGCCGCTGCTGAGTAATCCCGCAGTGGCTCATTTGCATCACTTAAGGGCTGTTTAGGGTTTTGAATGCCCTCTGGCCTTCTGTGAATACAAGTGAAGGGTCCAATCAGACCCTGCACAGTCAATCACACTGTAGGTGTGTGTGACAATGGGCCTACCCCCTATCGCACAAATCTAATTTACTTACAGCGTGACACCTAAGAGGAGAATGCACCTCTCAGCACCAGTCTGCAGAGGGGGCGGGGGGGAGTGTATTACCCACTACCATATATTGGCCGATTATCATTCAGCTGGGCAGTCCACTGTAGGGCAGGCAGACCGTCCATTGTTATGTCCCGTATAGAGGCCCTAATGTAGACCCGTTCATACATGCCCTAAAATGGACGTATTCATATTTTCCCTAACACAGTCATATTCGTACTTGCCCTATTATGGTCAAAGCCGCATATGCCCTATGACGGTCATAACTGTACATGTCCTATTATAGTTATGATTCCTTATATAGGCATGATCTTTCACCTACATTGGTCCTCGCTAGTACACAACGAGCTCTGAGGGCTGAACGTTATCTATTCTGTGGTTTTGAATACAGCAGGGTTTTTCCCAAACACAGGCCCACACTGTACTCATCAATTATGCATGGCTCTCTAGGAATACACCACCTGCATAATATGTATGTACAAAGTTCACCCCTGACGTCTTCCTCAAGTCTAACAAGGGCCAATACAAACCATATGAAGCAACTAGAGTCTTCAGGGTATAAATACACCACATCTTACCCCGGTAAGATAGAGGGAACCGAGACTTCCATGCTGACACACTGACCAGAGAAGCTGAGGCTCCTGCATGCAGTCGCTCCAGCTGACAGCGGTCTGACACAGCCCTTGCGGGGTGTCCAACTCGAGACCAGGACGGGGTCCCACACTCTCTCTATTCAGGTATGGGGGTTCGACTAAATCCTAGAAGGATTCTTGGCTCTTAGGCTTTTAGACCTACACATATGCTAGGTACACTCAGGTACATCTAGTTAGGCATCGTAGGAGTACGCGCACTTTTCATAATGCTGGTAGAACTGTTCTATCCCTTTGCTTTTATCGTACTGCTGATAATATATCTCTGCTATTGTCTGCTGGTTTCTGCAGCACATATATTTTACACTAGAATAACAACTGTTCAATAATACTTATTGAAACGCCCAGACTGTTTATTCTGTGTAACTCTCTGAGACAAACCGAATAAGTAAGCATGAGTGACTGAGCGAAAAGTAGTATATTGTTTCCACGATTCTGAGGAATTTGGGTTGTCATGATCTAAGGTTGCCAGAAACGAATCTCTCCCCGATAAGAGGAGATTCTAGTGGTACTGTGAGCTAGCTAATGCAAATCCGGCTAACATACGCGGTGGGGGTGCACAGAGCCAGTCTGCCACCAAGCCCACAGTTTATGTTATCCAAACGCGCAGGTCCTGCATGGGTACTATAGGAACTACACGACACCATCAGCATGCACACTACTGTCTCTACCCATCCCAGCTCACCTGTGTCCATTTGACAAGTTTCACATACTCATCCGAATTGCAGTATTAATCTGGTTAAGTGGCATGCACACTCCAATTGTTCCATTGACTTTTCAAGGGGCAGAGTGCACTAAAGCAAGCAACCTGGGAATCCGCTACATATTTCTGTAACAGTACTTTGGGATGGAGTAACTTAGACAGACTTGAGGGTCGGAGGAAAAATGAATTCTACAGTCGTAGGTTTAATCCTTGTTATTATCAAAAGATTTGTAATTACCGAAAGGCCCCCTTCGGGTAGCGAGTACTCTACAAACAATCAATGATATCCACCTACCAACAATTAATTAAATTCCCCTGCCCGTAAGATCAGGGTTGAATGTCTTTAGTTTAGTTGCCCATTAAAAAATGAACTCCATCATCAGTTTTGTAATCTGCAACCTCGTCTCATGTTTGAATGCCTTTTATTGTGTGCATGAATATTACCTTTTCTGACTTTTGAGAGATTATTGTGGACAAGGGGTGTCCATCATAGGTCAAGAAGGGCCAGTTCAAATCTGGGATTTCTGGCTATTAACATGGGGTAAATGTGCAAGCTAATTATCTGAATCAAATTGTGTGTGAGTGGTCGTGAATGTGTGTGAGTTTTTTATGTGATGGGTGAGTATGTGTATATAAACGTGTTTGGTCTGGGAAGTCGAGCTCACAACCACCTAATGGAGTCCAGCCGGGTCTGTGTGAGCCAGAGGGAGCATAAGTCCATACTACTGAGTTTGCCAAAGAGATGGTGAGAAGCAGATGACCAGCAGAACACAAGATAAAGATCCCCCAGGCATAGGAGAGCAGGCAGTCAATGAATACTGCAGGTGAGAAAGCAAGAGGTTTGGGGTGTGTTCAAGCATGGATGCTAGAGGTGAACAGACAGTGGATAATAAACAGGTTTCCTGGGCACTGAAAAAGAGTTGTTGAATAAAATCTCATGGATTTTCAGATGCATAAGGAGATGGCCAAGAAGAACAAAGGGAAATGAGTGGCTTGAAAGAGGATGGTCTTCAAAATAATGCCCACTCTCATAATACATACTGACTTTTATATTTATGACTAGTGTGATCGTGTCCAGGTGTAACTTCCTCACATTCTGTCTTCTTGTTCAGGCACTTCCTCAAACCATTTTTTAAAACATTTTGTCTTAACTGAGCCTCTCACACCATAGGTGATCTTGAACAGTTGTAATTCTGCATTAACCCGTTGCGTGCGTCTGTCGGCCAACGGCCGTCGCGAGCACTACCTCTGTAGTGCTGCGAACGTCCGTTGGCCGATGCGGCCCCGCCCACTCCGCTAAACCGCCACACCGCGGCGGAATTGCCGCCGCGGTTAAGCGGTTAAGCGTGGTGTTGTCCTATTTTTGAAAAACTGATGATACCCCTTAAAGGACTCTCCAGTATAAGAAAAAACAGGCCAGCATCTCTCTAAAAAAAGGTACTATAGTATGTTTGATGATGTCAGGCGGGGTTCTGAGATCTAGTGTGACGGTGTTCAATAGATGGCCTCTTTAATTTGTTTATGTGTTTTTCAATGAGAAGTATCAAGATACAGAGGTGAGTTTGCCAGTATTTCATATTGCAGTGAAGCAAAGCTTTAATTACATTTAGAGAAAAGCAACGCAGCCTTTGCATTCTGGGCCAGTATTACAGCCAGAATCTCTGTTGTTTGAGGAAGTCAGGCCGCCCATAAAGTCCAGACTGCGTGTAAAGTCCAGACTGCCAATAAAGTCTGTTGTTGGCGGTCAATTGTTTTGGAAAGAAGAGAAGCAGGGGTGGAACCTTCTTTGTTTTTTGCACCTTCCATATGAAGCTCTTTTCTGAAACCAAAATGTTTTCCCCAATGTCTACGCATGTACTATCTTGATGGATGTTGTAGGGAACACCCAAATGCTAGAAAATTGAACTGACATCTCTTTTGCATCTCTCCAATGCCCAGGAGGCCTGGTCCATGCTACAAAGCCTACTTAAAAATCCCATGGTCTCCTGCTCTTTAGGTGCCCACTGTACCTACAATGTGCTGCATTTATCCAGCCTGTACATGCCTTGCAGATCTTCTGTTTGCTTTATGCAAGCTGTGCTTGCCTTTCCCACAGACCCAGATTACCTGCTTTACTTCACCGGTCATCATCTAGACCACCATGTGCTCACCTGTGCTTGACTCACCCACCCTGTATTTTACTTGCCAACCCTTCCTTACATCATGCAAGATGTGCTTGGCTCTTCCACTCTGCACTGGCCCACCATGTTTGATTTACTCAACCTGCCTTAACTGACCCATCCTTTCTATCCTCACTTAATTCTCACCTGACCCAGCCAGTTCAAGGCACATTTGCCCTGTGCTTGCCTTGCCTACCCTAGTGCCTCTCATTGTTCTTTTAATTCACTTTCCGTTTACATGTGCTAGTTCAACTCATCCCATTGCGTTCATCTCAGCCATTTATATAAGCCCTTCATCACATGTGTCACCACTCTAGTTCCCTGTAATCACTTCACTTGCCCACTGCTCACATTAGGTACCTCATACTCCCATTGAAGGAGCTGTAGATGGTGGTGATTGACCATAGTGGGTGCTTTCTGTACAATAGATGATGGCTGAGACAGTATTGTAGTCTGCATTGAGTTGAAGACCAGATTGAAAATGTTCCCTTTTGTTTGGGTTGGTTCTGTGACTTCAGTTTTGATGTTTACTGTGTTAAAAGTGGAGGAGGCAACAGAGAGGAAAAGGATGTAAAGATGCAAGGTGGGAGGTGTACCCTAAAGAACGGAGGCCAAAAGGAATAGGCCTAAGGTTTCTTAGTCAAATTGCCTACAATAGCTGCTGTTGTGCACAATGAGAAAATTCATGACTTTTATGTTTCATATGTGCATAGGCTAAGAGACAATCTGCATTGGTATGACATTTCCAAAATAATAAATGTATCCTTTTGCACATGGGAGGAAAACACAAATACTCTACAGATAGCAGAAATATTTCTGTATTATTAACCACAATTGGCACCAAGAAAATGTGGCTCCCAATTAATGCCTGCCTCCAAGCTCCGCCTCTAGCCCCGCCCACAATTGCCCCTCCTCCATACACTGCTTAAATTGATGAGTACCTGCACTTAGGTTTTTCGCATTTAAAGCACTACCTTTTAGTCATGGTGCACAGCAGCCACGCTGCTGTACAACATGGCTAAAACACTGACAACACCGATTTAGCATAGGCACGACCTATTAGCTTTGCCAATGCTTGTTTCAGTAACATTTGATCCGTTTGTGCTGGATACAATTATTTGGTCTGATCTGCAAATTATGTGGCAGATGGTGGATTATGTGGATAGTGCAGTAAATACATAATTATGACGAAACCACCATGACCGCAGAATTGCATAGTTTAAATGGTCATGAACTTTCAAGACATACGATTTAGAAAATTGTGGAATAAACTAGTTGTTTCCGGGAGGAATGAAACTAACAAAATGTACAGTCTAGTGCTAAAATCTGGGAGAAAGATGCTATGCTCGGTTACTATTCCCAGCAGAGTAACAGTGATTTCCAGATCAGCAAGCATTTAAAACAGTTGGTGATTTTTGAGCAGTGAGAAGTAATGCCTGAAAAGCATTATGTTATGTTTGTGCAGGATCACAGACAACTGTAGTGGTTCACCCGCTGCATTTGACTGTATGAGTTTGTCTGTTCCAATGACTTAGGGCACCGATTGATTTTATGTGAATCCTTTCAAGTACATTTGGAAGCTAACCCGCAGCAGATCCAAACAAGAGGGCGCTTAGAAGATC
This sequence comes from Calotriton arnoldi, assembly GCA_963921515.1. Lineage (NCBI taxonomy): Eukaryota > Metazoa > Chordata > Amphibia > Caudata > Salamandridae > Calotriton > Calotriton arnoldi. Next base: position 403,052 of record CAWUFW010013966.1, on the reverse strand, counting down.
CCTTCAGGGGACAGGAGGTGCTATGTATTTTTTTGGCAACCCTGTCTTTCCTGATAAGTTGCAGCTGCCTTTCGATGTGCCAAGGAAGACATGGGCAAACTTCTTATCTCTGCTGGCAGTTCCACTCAACTTGCTAGATCAAGGCAGTGTCTCTGCTGTACAAAAAAAATATATTGTGCACAGCAATATTTAGCATTTCCTGAAAAATGAGTTTTCAGATGTTAACCAAACCAATGCTTTGAACTTGACACTGTCTGAGGCTGTGTTCAGACTCTTGTAGTCTGGTTTCCAAATGCAAGCTTGCATGCAATTTGCTTTCCAAGAAATATTTCCAAGTGATATACAAAACCATGGGTCTGGAATCAGTTGTGAAATAGGCATTGGCAAGAGAGGTTCCACTCCTCACAATGGCGTCTGAGGCTTAATGTTCCTCTCACTGGCTAGTACTGGCCTTGACAATGCAGCAGGCACATTCGCCTCTATTCATAATTCAACAAATATTGGAAAGGCAGACACTCATGGCATCTGGCCGAACTGCATTATGGGAATCCGGCTCGGAGGGCCGGCCTCATCCATACCTCTTGGACAAGGACCACAAAGGGGCAAGTAGGCCAGCCGTGGAGATATTTTAATTGCCTTTCCAATAGACCTGGTTGCAGTGCTTAAGGCGTAGAAAAATAAGCGCCAGGGCTCTCATCAGGAGGCCACTGCAGCTTGCACCACACATTGCCCCTGCCATGCTGCCAATGATAGTAACAGCACAACTACTAACTATCACACTCCTACAAGTGTGGCAATTCGGACTATTTCAGGCCTCCAAAGCTATAAAAATGGCTTGGGCGGCAGGTAAGTGTCATTTTTAATGTATATTGAATTAATAATTACCTGTTGGTGTGGTAATTTCTAAATTAGCCAGACAGCGCCACTTTGTGGCAGACTGTCACAAGTGCGAATGTTGACTATTAAGTGCCGGTGCCCAGCACCGGGAACCACCAGCTCAAATTAAGCACTGCCTGGTTGAATCTCACAAAAGTCCATGTTTGGTCACAGACATGTCACAGTTGTTAGAGTAGTAGGACGTGTCTGCATCTCTTCGAAAGTTTGGATGATGCCCCCGAATTGGTTTTACACTGTGGGGCAGCCGCGGTATCAGTCGAAGGCCCCATCCTAATAGCTCAATGCTTGGGTCCCAGATGAAACATGAGGTGAAATACAGAGTACAAGCATTCAAATAGAAGTACTACTTGTGTCTGCAACCATTTGTACCACCACACTGAGTCTGGGGTTAGGTTGAATGCTTCTATGATAATTATGGTGTTGGTGCTGGTTGCACTTGTAGTTTGGGGCTGTTGTAAATCTATCTTATCAGAATTCTGTTTGGGTTGAAAAAATAACATTGTCCCACCATGCATCCTTTTCAATTTACAACGTGTCAAAATAAGAAATTAAGCCTATTAAAAAATATTAATTCTGATGGGTCTCTTGGACTCTATTTACGGCAGGGTCCACCACTCACCCTTAATCCCGCCTCTCAGGTTGAGGAACGGAGCGAGGATACATTAAAACACGGTTTACGTCTCATGAACCTCTTACCTCTCCCAGGATAGGTACTAGAAAGGCTACCCAGGGGCTACATGCAGGAAGGTGTCTACAAGGTCAATGGCATCAAGACTAGAACTCCTGGCTTCCACATCTTCTCTCTTGAGATCTTTACTCCAGCTCTCTCCCTGTCCTCAACTGACTAACATTCTCCACACCCCCAGCACCAGCTCCAACATTTTAATGATGACTTGATAGAAAGCTTCATCTCTGGCTGTCTCTGGAACATTCTACACAACAACACTTTTACATACACATGCAAAGATAAACAAACAGAGGCAACCCTGTTGAAATGTGCATCCAATCAGCAAACTAGTGTTAATTTGGATCCAGTTCAGACTAAATGGCATTGAAAAGAGTTTGCCACTGTTGGGACAAGTATGTCCCCTGCATGGTTAATCGTCATGTATTATTGCCCTGAGTGTCAGAATACATGAAAAACAAGCATTTGCAATTCAATAGGTCTCGCATTTCTGAGAGTTTGAGCTATTGGCATTGTAAATGACAATGCCTTTCATTTATGTATTGTTTTTAAAACAGATAAATAAAAGGCATTGTCATTTACAATGCCAATAGCTTAAACTCTCGCAAATGCGAAATCTATTGCATTGCAAATGCATGCTATAAAAATTTTTTTAAAGCGTTAGGAGAGAGTGTGTCGCAGGTAGGACAAAGCTATTTGAGAAAAGAGTGCACGAGGCTGTAATTAAAGCCTACTGAGCAACAACACACGTAACAGGGGGTGTCGCCATGGGAGGTTACAAAATGAGACAAGGCCTGTTCATTGGTCAAAAGGCTTAGTAGTCCCTCCTTAGTATGCTAAGGAGGGACTACTAAGCCTTTTGACCAATGACCAGGCACAGTTTACAGTGGACAATGACACAAGCCAATGAAAAATGTGGGCGGAGAGTGGGCAGAGCTTCAAGTCCCTACCTCAAAACAGCATGCCTTGCAGAGCTGCACGTGCACTGCCCAGGCTCGACCTAACTAGTATCCTCACTTTTATTTTGACCTTCCTCTCATACTAATCTAGCATGTGCGCATAGGCCTTTATACCTGTATATAACAATGTGAGGCCCAGTACCTGTCCTGTGACCTGGAGGGGCACACAAGCTTGCCCTCATAGGGACAGTGTACTACTGATATATCTGTCCTGGGTGTATCATGTTGGATGGTGGTAGAATCGTACCATGTTTTGTGATTTATAGTTTTTCCAGCTTTTATTTGTGTCAGTGACAGCATGAGCTACTTACTGCTCTTGTGTAAAGTTCTGCTGTTATGTGAAACTCAGAACCTTTCACTAGCATCCTGTGTGCATGCCAAGTGTGCGTGACAGTGAGCGTGTGAAACATGTATGCCAGACTCACGCACACATAGAGTAAATCTGTATGTGTTTGTGAGTTTGAGTCCTGAAGCCATTGGGATCAATCTTGTATGTCCAACATGAAACAAGAATGAGAATGAGGAGAGCTTCTCCAGAAAGTGAAAGTGCATTGTCAATTTGTCTACAGTCATGTGCTTGGAGGGTGGAGGTCCAGACTCTGAAGTAAGGAGGGTGGAGGAATGGCATCTTCAGGAATTCCATGAAGACGTTGCTAGCGCAGGGTAGCTGGTTGGTTCTTTTTGAGCATGCCATTTGGTTATTGTTGGTATGAGAGGTGGGACTCCAGTTTCTGTTCAAGGCGAGGAAGTTTCTATGTCAGGCCAGCCCTTTTCGTCTGTCCTAAACAGCAAGGTGCAGATAGGTCACACTTATGTTTTGGGAACTATTTGCCTGGAGCCAGACCCATGACAATCTGTTGTGTAACTATGAATGGAGAGAGTCTCTAGCTAAACTGCACTTTCACAAGACTTACTCCTTTAAAGCTAATTTTTCTCCACTTCATCCTATTGAATCCACCTCTTCTATGGCCATCCATAAATCCCTCTGAGGCCATTTTTCAAAGTAGTCACTGCATAGGAGAATCAGAATAGCACTCGGTTTCCTCTCCTGCTCTAAGGGTGAGGGGATGGCCCGCAAGGGAAGAGAGCTCGGCTGCTTGAATCGAGTGTTTTTGGTGGCTTATGGGCACTGGAGGATCCAGTGCTGGTGCAGCCTCACGAGTGGGCATAGGCCTTATCCTTACTAGTGGAATTACCTGAACGAAAGTTCACATGGGGTTATCGCAAGTGAGGTTATGATTGAAAAGAGCCTGAGAAGTTGGACTTTGAAAAATGAACCTGTGTTCCCCAGTAGAGATCCACGAATGAGGTTCTGATTCTATTGATCGTAGTAGCTGAGAATTGGTGTCTGTTTAGTCTTATTGGCGCTGAATGGTGAGGATGGCTGGACAGCTGAGGAAGCACCCTCATATCTGAGTGGGGGGCCTCCTGAGGAAGGTCTACCATGGTGCCCACTGTGCTGTAGCATTCCCTGCCCGATCAACAACTTTGTCTTAGAAGATCTCCTTCTTCAATCCGTAAAAGGAAGCCTCTGTTTGCCTCTTGAAGAGTAGAGAGGTAGGTGCTCCTATGTCATCATCCTTTAGTGGGACAGGAACCACCTTTACCGTGGTGGCACAGAGATTTAACTCAAACTCGGCTGACTTTACCTCTAGCCCCTTCTCCTACTGTATTCTGCTATGATTAAGCAAGATGTATTTGTTTATTTTGCATATTGTTTATTTTTTGAGTGATTTATAACACACTGCACAGACTGAACCCTATCTAGGAAACACAACTCACATGGGGGCAGCAGACAACCAGTTAGCTAAAAAGGTAGCATTTTAGACTTTCTCTGAGGACATTTAGCATAGACATTTTTCTTATCTGAAGTAGAAGTTGGATGCAAAGTTTAGGCCTCGGCCAGGAAAATCTCCACTCTCCACAAGAAATGGAATTGATTCTAGAGACATTCAGAATAGAAAGATCTCCAGAGCGGAATATGCAATTCGAGTGATGCCAGAAAACATTTGGCATTTGTGGATGATAACCAAGATCCTGAACATTTCATTGCCATCACTGGTAGCCTCTTTGTCTAATGTGAGGCAGTGGCAGCTGAAACAGGTAAACGCGGTGAGGCGGCGGGGCGGGCGGTGTGGGGGGTAGTGGAATTTAACACACGACAGGATAGTGAGAAGTAAATAAATAAACAAATAAATAAATAAAAACAAATGGAAAATATAGGTAATTTTAACAAAATTATTATTTTAAAAAAATATGAATGTTTTAAAGCATAATAAGAAAGTAACATAGAGCAAAATAATTAATATTATCCTGGAACTAATAATATAAGCAGTTATAACATATGAACTCCTCAAATTGAATATGTATTAAATAATACAATTACTTAAATATATGAATTCAGTTTATAAAAATTTATTTTTAGACAATAAATAAAAAAATACCCACCCTAACACTTATTTTTATTTAATTTGTAGTAAACCTTTGTAGTAAAAAATGTAATGAATTTCAATATGTTTTGAGATTTTTTAAAATAAGTTGCATGTTTCGTTTTAAATCAAGTGCATTATTAAATTTCAAAACAAATAAAATTAGTCAATAATTATACTTAAATTATATTAATTTAGACTTTTAACTATTTTAAATAATGTCCTTAAATGTAATATTATTTGCTGCTGGGTTTTATTATAACTCTCTACCACCATTATTTGCTATGGGAGGGTGCTGCAGTACCAATGGTTGGTCATGTGTGGTGCCAGATACTATTGTTTTTTAGTAGTTACTCACACTCAGATTTTGTAAATAGCCAAAAGCAGTAAACTTACTAAAAGTGTAAATTACTTAAAAAGTACAAGTTACCTTTGTGAATTACGCCCACAGTGCTAAACCAGTGAGAAGTATAGAGACAAGAGAGTCAAGGGGCACAATACATATTGTCAGACTTAAAGGCAATTGTTTAAAATCTCATTAGGTCCAGGGTTCTGGCTGCACAAATTCCCTATAATTCTACTGACTCTGTAAATCGAAATCACTAGCCTAGAGGTGGACACATTGCCAATCAAAGGGCATAAAAGTAATAAGCTTTCCAGTAGATACACATATTACTCTTTAGTTTACCTAGTTCAAACTGCCGGGGAGATGTTATTTGCTATGTTGATAGCTGGGTGCTTGTCTACAAATGCAACACGCGGTGAAGTCGGAGAGCCTCACTGCTCCGTCAGTGTCAGCTGAACCCGTGCAGCCCACCCTGTCTATCCTGAGTGGAGATTCTCTCCGACTGTGCCACGTGATGCATAGTCTAATCTGACCCTTTCTCAATGAGGCTTTCACAGCGGCTCCAGTACCAGTCTGTTGATTTTATAGCATCTGCATTCCTAGTTGTCCATTTCTCCTCTTGGGGTTCCTGCTACAGGTGCCCCAAGTGTTCCAGTTTTGTTCAGTTTTTCACGTAGGATACTATGCACATTACCCACTTGTATATATATAAATCTAATAATCTTCAAACACAGTTTTTTGACTACTTCTTCCCTAATACATCCTTGAACAGCACAACTGTATAGAGCATTTAGCTTTAGCTTCATTTATTATCCTGACATATCTCTAACAAGAACAGTTGTTCTCATGATATTGTACTGTATTGCAGCATTAGTAAAGCGATTATTAATCCTATGTGGGGCACTGAAGCACTTACCTACATGGGCAGCAAGCTACGCCATATAGGGTGTGTGATTGGAAGGGTGTTGTCTTTGTTTTGTGATCCTATGTGGGAAGTGTTTCCATGTCGTGCCTGATGACCACTGAGATGCAGTTATCATGTTGTGGGACACAGTGCATAGCAGTGTGGTGGATGATGAGGTGTGAGAGACACAAACGTGCAGTTTATGGTTTTTCAGTACGCTGGCAGCTTTGAACATCTCTGCAAGTCCCCTTATGGTATTTGTTATGATTATAGTCTGCTTAGCTGGCTACACACTGGGTTGTCCAATCAGACGTTTGTGTATAGTTGTGGTCCTGAGATGGCATGGTTGGAGGGAGAGAGAGTTGGAGAAATCTTCTGGGATGGGCATTGTTACTGTCATTCCATATCTGGGTGTCATTGTGAGATATAAAGAAGTGGCCACAGTTTATAGATATTTGGGGCCTGCAGTCATGGACTAGATTAAAGTCCTCTATTGACCCACAGTGTGTGACAGATCTCTTAAGTTATTCCATGCCTGCTCATTTGGGGATGGCTGGTTTATTGGTGCACAGTACTGGTGATGAACAACCCTCGTAGCAGGTATGTCTTATATTCACATAAGAGGTGTAAGGTACAGTTGGCTGCCAAACGCTGAGTGTTATGCAATTAGCATTAGTGTGGGCTAAAAATGTTATCCATGAAATTGCATAACTATACAATACCCCGGCAAACCGTAGGTCCTCCCTACTTAGCTTACTTGCCTATCAAAGTAGTTTGCTGATTTTGTGGTTTACAATCTGTGATTGGAAACTGAAGATTGAGCTTGAGGGCATGACTGTCTTTCCAGGTCAAGCAATGTCATGTTGTGTTATGAGGTGTATAGTGCTCTTATCACCCGAGAGGAATCCAGGCACTGGAGAAGACGAGTAGGCCGTTCGGGCTCCTAGTTGAATAGTCAAGTCTTCGGTTTCTTGCGGAACTCAAGTAGGGATAGGGAAGTCCTGATGTGATGTGGAAGGTTGTTCCAGGATTTGGCTGTGATGTAGAAGGAGCGTCCTGATTTGCTCTAGTGGATGCTGGGTTTTTGCGCGAGGTGGAGTGTGGCTGAGCGCAGTTGCCTGGTGGGTTGGTGGAAGTTTAGGTGGTGGTTGAGGTAGGCAGCTCCGATGTGGTGGAGAGTTTTGTATGCAAGGGTGAGCAGTTTGAATTGGCATAGCTTCTGTATTGGTAGCCAGTGTAGCTCTCTGAGGTGGGGCATGATATGGGCGCTCTGGGGGATGTTGAGGATGAGTCTGGTGGTGGCATTCTGGGTTGTCTGGAGTCCTTGTATGAGTTGATTCATAATGCTGGTGTAGAGTGCGTTGCCGAAGTCTAGTCTGCTGGTGATAATGGCCGGGGTACTGTGCGTCTGGTGCCTGTAGGGACCCATTGAAATATTTTGCAGCGCATACGTAGGATAAAGAAGCAGGAGGAGGTGACGGCGTTTACTTGTTTGGCCTTCGTGAGTCTGTTGTCTAAGATGATGCCAAGGTTTTAGGAGTGGTCAGTGGGGGTGGGGGTGGGTGCCAGGTCTGTTGGCCACCTGGAGGATTCCCTTGGGGAGCTCTTGTTCCCGAAGAACAGGACTTCTGTTTTATCTATGTTGAGTAGTTTTAGGCAGTTCTGTTTCATCCTAACTGCTAAGTTTGACATGCAGGTGGTGAATTTGGTCCTGGTTGTGTGGTTGTTGTCTGTGAGGGAGAGGATAAGCTGGGTGGCGTCTGCGGAGGAGACAATGTTGATTCCGTGGGATCTTATGACGTGTGCTAGTGGCGCCATGTAGAGGGTAGGGCTCAGCTATGATTCTTCTTAATGGACTCAGCAAATGAGGTTCTTAGGTTCGGAAGTGTATGGCAAGAGCCTGACTGACTGAGTCCATGTACTCCAGAGTTGTGGAGTGTTGTGATAAGGGTGCTGTGGGTGACGGTGTTGAAGGCTGTGAGGAGGTCGAATAGTATGAGTGCTATGATTTCTTCTTTGTCTATGATGGTCCGGATGCCGTCAGTTGCTGCAATGAGAGCGGTTTCTGTGCTGTGGCTGCTGCGGAATCCAGACTGCGAGATGCCTACTAGATGGTGGTGTTCAAGATGGTTGGAGAGCTGTTTGTTGATAGCTTTCTCCACAACTTTGGATGGGAAGAGGAGGAGTGAGATGGGACTGTATTTGCTGAGCTCTTTTGGGCCTGCCATGGATTTTTTCAGGAGGGCTATGATTTCTGCATGTTTCCAGTTTTCCGGGAAGGTTCCACTTTGGATGTAGGTTCTATTATCCGGATGTGGGATGTATAGTTGTCTTGGGAATAGCCATGTTTTCAACTGTCTTCTGAGGTGTATATGTTCCTGGATGCTTTGAATGCTAGCTGGTAGTGATATCCAGAGCATGGCGGCGTGTACTGAGAAAGCAGTGCCTTCTACAGATTTCTTATTCTAAGGTAGTCTGATGATAAGTGGTGCAAACCTGGAATGCATTGTCCTGTTTTGTTTGTGTTGCTTGAATTTAACTTGTGGGTATAGCAGGCCTTTTTCTTAGGAGGCTCTGTGGTCAGTGCAAAGAGCCTTGAACATTGCCCTTACAGCTATAGGTAGCCAGTGGAGTTATTACAAAACTGGAGTCATGTGTTCTCTAGGGTGAAGGTGGAGAAGATGTCTTTCAGTAGCATTTCGGGTGAGTTGTATTTTGCATATCATCAACGTGGGTGTGCCAAGGTATAGGCTATGGGCATTGTCAAGATTGGAGATTATGAGTGTGAGGATGGCTTGCAGGTATGGGAAGATGTGCCGTAGTGTTTTCATTGTGTAGAAGACACTTTGTGTGATGTTAACGTGATATATATAGGTCTGACTCCATGGTTAACCCTAGGGTTCTGATTTCTCTTGATATTGTTGGAAGGACCTCATGTTCCTTAGGCAATATGTTGGTAGGCTGGTATTTTTGCCATTATCTGCAGGTCATAAGCTAAGGTATTGAGCTTTAGATGGTTATTCATCATCCATGTGTTTACGGCTCAAAGGCATTCATCCCTTTTTAAACCATAGAGGTCTTGTAGGTCATCCATTTTAAAAATGTTTTGGGAGTCCCCTGCATAGTTGTAACAGGTGAGGTTGAATTATTTACAATGGTTGATAAGGGGATTGGGTAGATGTTGAATAAAAGCGGGGATATTATGGACCCCTGAGTGACGCAACAGTGTTGTGCGTGAAGAGCTGATGTGAAAGGTGGGCCAACACTAGTTCGCAGTCACAGCAGATTTCAATGAGATTAGCTGAACTCCTGTCTCACCTTTCACATATGGTATGTCAATCAAGAGTTTAGTGTGTCAAAAGATTGCACAACTGTGCAGGACATTGAGCCATGTTGTTCTTAAGCCACCAACATTCATCACCTTTCCTATTCCTGATACATACGTGGTTGTCACTACCTTAACCTACTAGCCATTCAGAAGCAATGTCCAATCAGGAAATCTTCAAACACCATTATGGTATCACAAGCGAGGTATGACTTACATTTCACTGACATTGCTCCAGCCTGTGCTGCCCTGTTGTGAAATATAGCCTTGTGACATATTGTTTGTGTTCTAGAGATCTCGATTTTATTTGCAGGAGACAGATAGTTTGCTGAATGAATGTGCTTGTTGCAGAGGCTTGCAAATACCCTAACTAACAGAATTGTGAATCTGAACTAACCCCATATAGCCTGCCATGTCACAAAGTGCAAGTATAATGGACTATCTATTTTTTTTAAAGATGTTTTACTATCTAGATAAGCCTCTGTGAGCTAAATATTGTGGAAGCCATAATCAGGACATCTGAGGCTAAACGCTTTTGTATTATAATTGACCTCTCTAGACATCTCCACACAATATCGACTAACATTTTCTGATTTTTATATATTGTAATCTATGATCTGTGTAGTATGAATCTGCTTTTTGAAATGTATTAACCCCTTGAAATTGTAATCCTGCTTTATCGATATCTAATTTATGATCATAGCAAATAAATTGCTATTATGAGGTCCTAGGTAATTAATGTTGTAAATGCATTATGCTTGGTTAACATTTGGAGTACCATTTTTATTTGGAGAAGTGTGGGAATGATGGGTGATAGGGATTTTATGGATCCTCAGAGATTCCTGAATTTTCCTTCACTGAAATATAAGGCAAATCTGTGATTTAGGCAAAGTTTGGTGTTTGCAGGGCATTCTAGGTAAGTAAAAGTATTGGGATCTCCACAAGCCACACCACCCCAGACTACAATAGGTGCCTTGTTTTCAGAAATGTCTGAGCCTGGCAGGTTTCCCTGGGTACCGACGGAGCCATGGCCTAAATACTGCCGTTACCTACATCGCCAGAATGGGTCAATTTGCAAGGCAAAATCTTGAGGTTTTCGTGTTGCTTTTGGTGCCTTTCCTTTCACAGGCAATAGCCCAGTCCCACAAGTGGGGTACTATTGTTATCGGGTAAACTGTAGGAATACTGTGTGGTAGGACATTTGTGGAACCCCGCAGATCCCATTAGCATTGTCTGCTTTCACTTTTGTTTTGCTGTGTACGGTCAGCGCACACAACATGCTGTGCAATACAGCAAACAGAAACAAAATCAAACTCGGGTGTCAGACTCTTACCTTGAGTGCCAGATTTCCACAGGAGCAGATGACTAACTCCCCAGTCCCTACTGCAGTTGCCAGTACAAATATATAGATTCGCACTGAGGGACCACCTATGGATTCAGGAGTCTGTCAGACCTTCACTTCTCTGGGTATCGTCTATTGAAGCGTGATGTGCGCGTCTTTTCTACCCTGGGAAATGCTTGGACAGAACCTGCAGAAGAACAAGATTAAAGCAAACTTCAAACTACTCTTAACACCAGTCAACAGTTCTCATTCTCTGATTCACACTTAATATCTCTTATCTACCTGAAGTCCTAGTAGGCTAGCCCCTCTCTAAATGGTGGTCTTGAGAATAACCTTAGGATTCCTGAATTTTGAATTGTCCATTTTACCAATGAACTGCACAGTCGACTAATAGAAATTCTGTGAGACTGAAAGTTCGAGGAATTTTCTCATGAGCAGACGAAATTGCAATAACTGTCTCTAAGATATTTAGTCCTAACCTCCGCTGTAAACATTTGATACTTTAGTCTTACTGTACACGAGTTGTCCAACGAAAGGTTCCAGAACTCGACTCTCGACAAAGAATTTGTGTTCCTTGGAGATGAAAAACGCTATCTTCACAAAAATGGGGAATACCCCTGGTGTGCACACCTCTCCGCGAAGGCGGAGTCTAGAAATTGGGAATTACGGATACAAGTCTTTTCTCCTCAGTGCAAGCGCGAAGGCTGGACGCTGCTCTCCCACCTCGGTTGACGGTTGAAGTGCGCGGCTCACAGAGGGCGCGCGCAAGAGGTACACTACAGCTCGAGGACTTTGCAGCAAGGCTAGAACGCTCGTGCCTAGTTGGATGGCGGCCGCCATCTTGGATCGTCTTAAAACCTGTAAAGGCTATTAAAAGCAACAGTCTCCGCAAAAGCAGCCATAGATGAGGATGCTGTCTCAACCACCTGGGATAACAGGCAAATCTAAGTCTTTTCTGCTTAGGTAGGCAAATGAGGGCACTCGCAATCGTTTTCCTGACATCGGGACACGAGGGAAGCATCTACCTCGCATTCCAACTTTGATTTAGGAAAAAAAAATGTTTCTGGTGTCTTTACCAGAAACATCTTCTGTTACAGTACTGTGCATGACTCGTTGAAGTCCATCGCATTGTGAAGGTCACAAGATCACCCTCTGCCCTAAAACAGTTCAAACCCACCAAATTCATACAGCCTGGTGTTCTGTACAGCAAGAATAGACAAAAGGCTGCAGTGATTTGATAGCCACTTTGCACCAAATTCTGTGTTCAATGATCGTAGGGGGCTTCTCCAGTTCTAGAAGGCCCCTGGGATGCTAAGCTGCTGGAAGTGGGGAATAGCAGAAAGCACAGGGGCCAAAGAAAGGTGGCAGCTGCTGATCATAGCCATGCACAGCCGGGAGAACGTTTCAGTTGCTATACATGGTCTATGGAGAAGAAGGCTTACGAGGGAGTAAAAAATATTGAGAAGTACTGAGAACATAGAAGAGAAGAGGATCTATAAAAGGAGATGAGAAGGAAAGAAAGAAAGGAGAGAACACAGAAAAAGCTAAAGAGCAGGAGAGACAGGAAAGGGAAGATAGACGCACGACAAACAGAAAGAGGTAGTGGAGAAAAGGTTGAGGGAGGTAGTGAGAACAGAGATTAGAGCATGGAGAGAGTGTAGAGAAAGTAAGAGAGAGTTTAAAGAAGTGAAATTAGAGCTAGATAAATGTGGAGAAAAGGTGATTTGAGATTTCAAGTGGAATTTGTAGTTTATCGTGGTTTAGTCAATGCACCTAGCCCAATGTGATTTCAGTGCACAATTCTGAGCTTCATTTTCTAACAAGGATTTTAGTGTAAGATCCACAAATCACTCTGCATAGAAATCTTTAAAATCCTATTAAGGTCTAACCATTGCCACCTTTGATTTGTGCAAACTGATTAACAATGACACCCCCTTGTTATTTGTTACTATATGCTCTTGGCGAGAAGTGCTGACACCTTCTCTTTTAACGCATATCAGCCATGTCTCTATTTTATAGTATAGTTGCTGAATAGTACAATCTACTTGATGAAAAGTCCAAGTTCTATTATGAAGGAGATTGGGCTTTCTAGTGTACTTTTATATTTGCCAGTCACATAAAGGGTGCTACCTTGAGGATTCTATGCAAGGAGTCTACAGCATGTGAAAGAGAGGAGAATGTCCATAATACTGGAAGGGGTGGACTCTGTAGCATGCAAATGGGAGGTACCATGCAAGCAGCATCAGGGAGAGGTTATCACAGAACAGGATCTTAGATACAATCCATAGAACCACCACTCAGTCTTAGGGGCAGCGCTGCTGCCAGCCCATCTACAGCTCCTGTAACTGGAGATGGAACTAGTGTCCTTAGCCAGGCCACATGCCTCAGATAGACCCATCCGAGGCTGATACAATCATGCCTACCTGTCTTGCTGGTCAATGTCTGATGAAGGTCTCCTTTTGTACAACACCTTCGCTCAACCTGCCTGTAACTATGAGGAGTATATGCCTGTGTCGGAGGCAGCTCAGGTCCATGCAGTTTAAATTTGTGCTTTTGATCAAATGTAATTCAACTGGTGGAGCGCATATGTGCCCATCCTTTACACATCAGAAATCTGTCACAGTTTCATAACAGATCCATGATATGAATGTGCACTTAGCACATGTTTCTTGTGTGGTTTAACGATATTAAAATAAGTGTTGCACTTGACATTATTTCTAAAGTGCATTTACTGTAGGATTAGTGAATTTACTCATATTGTGTGCTTTAACCATACCAATAGAGATATTCCTTGAAGTCTTGTTGAATAAACTATCCTTATTTAGTAGACATGTACTCACTATTAAGTGAATTCCACTTACATGATGTGTGCCTTAATACATTAATTGACATTTACTGTTTAGATGTTTGAGTAGAAACAAAAAACATCCTCATGTTATGAAATCTCATTTATATTAAAACGAATTAGGTTTAGGTAGACTTTGCACTAATGGTTCATATATTGCATTAAAATGTAGTTCTTAGACATACTTACACATATCATTTTAAGATTTTACTGTATGCCACATGTAATATGAATCTAATGTAAATAGAGACTTATATTCGTTGGTGTTTAAATGTGCACATGCATATTAAATGTGCACAATTGAGTTAATACTTTAAGTTGTCCTTAGGAGGGCTGCTTGCTGTGCTGCATAAAATATTGTTATCCAATTTCTGCTAATATGACATTTCTTGCAGATCTTCACATGCGTTGTTAGTTTGAGAACATATACGTTACTGTACTAGTGATAGAAGGAGAGAGCCTGAGAAGAAGACCTTGGCAAAAGAACATGGAGAGCCAGAGCGTTAACTGACAGGCCTATTCGGTATTATTGCAACCTAGCCTGTGTGTGAGAAGATAATGTTGTTTCCATGTCCAGTATGTGATACTTTCCAAATGTTTCAGTCTGCAACATGAGAATAGAAGAGGACAATGGACCCCTGACGATGCATACAAAGGGGTGTTGCCCAAGAGACGCTTGTATTTTATAATGTAGTGTTCACACCATCTGAGATCAGATCTCTTTCATAACGACCCCATAATGCTTTCAGATCTTGTCCTAACCCTTTACCACACTTTCCTTTGGACTCTTAGAGAGGTTTAGACCCCTGTGCTTCCTTTTGATTCTTTGCTGAGTGTGGCTTAGGCTAACATGTATCCCCTGACCCTAGAAGACTCTTACTGAGCTTCTGAAATGCTGACACCTTCCTACTTAATTTTTCCTTGCCTTGTTCTAATTTCCATTATGGAAATTCCCTGATTTTTTAGATTCTTTAGGATTCTAAGAACCATACTCTTAGCTTGGACTCTGATTTAGAAGACTTAGATTTACTAATGTATAGACGGGAAATCCTGAGACTCTTCTCTTAACATCAAATCCTTGTATTACTCTTTTGTATTGCTGTTACTTAACTTCTTCTTTGCCTGAGATTGGTCCATCTCAATTTCTTCCAGAGGTTGGAATTTCCTGTTGTTTTTCTGTATCTCTATAGCATAGTAATAAGAAATGTGTTATTAAACTTAATTGTTAACTTGCAATAAACCTTCTTAACTGTAGTTACTGATTCCTGGTCCTAACTGTGTAGCCAAATGGGTTCCACTGTTAATTGTTATTGAGTTATGAAATGCTAACTCTCCTCACCCCTCAGTGCGGAAAAGAAAGGTCAATCGGAGAAAGATAAATGGTAAGAGAGGAGGCCCAATATTCTGTATCAGAACTATCCATCTTTTATCACAACCTTACAGTGGAATTCATTGTGGGGCTTTTTCAACTTCCCCTGTAAAATTACATTAATTTCTCTTTAGTTTTCTCCATTGTAGCAGCCCTAAAATGTTTAAAACACACTGCTGGCTACTAATTTTCCAAAATGCTCTTTATGGATATGCTCGAAGCTCTCTATAAAGTTAATTTAAATTAGTGACAAGTTAAATTAAAACTTCACTTACCAAGTTGGGCAGAATTTGGAAACTCTACACTTTGAGAAGCAGATGGAGTTTCCTAACTTTACATGAGATAAGGTTTATCCCTTCAGGTTTTGCAGATGTGGTGATTTGTAGGGGGATAGGTGAATAATTCTGCTCTGCTGTCGGAGTTCACACAGTTTTGTCCACTCCGCACTCTGCTTAGAGCACGGAGTTCCGGCAAATCTCTGCCAACCGCCGCGTGGCAGATTTTTTTCTCGTGCGTGGCTCACCACATTAAGTTGGCGATCGAGAGTTTGTGTCCTCCAGCGTGTTTTTCAAGCACGAGAACGCCTCCAGGCGAGATTTCTGTGGCAGAAAGAATCAGCGCCCTCTGGCGAGCGACTTGGTGCAGTTCATGCTGATTTTACATCGTGGAACAACCACTCAGCGCTAAAAATCAGCAAGAGGAGCGCGATGTGCCAAATTCTGCCCACTTGTAGAACTCCGCAAAATCTCGCTTGAACAGTTTAGGAAATACAAAACGTTGCGAGTCTCATGACTTTACAACTTTACACCCCTCTACATTAAATTCCATCTAGTTGATGGGATTTAAAGTTGCATTGTGAAACGTTCATTGAGTATGCACCCTGAATATTGAAAGTAAAATATTGATGCCACATAATATCGAGGACAGAAAATCGAAACTAAAATGTCAACAGGTAAGTATAGATTTTCTATATCTTACTCCACATATATGTACCTAAGCTATATATATCTCTTCAAGATACATAGATGTGTAATAGGGAATAGTAAATCTATACTATCCTAGCTACACTTACGTTCTATATTCTGTCCTCAATATTCTTGTACCACGATATTCTAGGGGTTGAAATTTAGTAGTACAACCAGTATTCAGGAAAGAATGCACCTACAGTGCACAACTTTAATGTTTGGTGATAGCTGAGGGCCATGCCCCCCTAAAAATATACTTCTGGCTTTTGGCCTGGTGACTTCGACCCATGGGGTCTGCCTTGAAGGTTAAGGCTATTAACTTCAGAATGGAGAGGAACAGCAACCTATATAACCTGGACTGCGTACACTCAGAACACCAAACGACTATAGTTTGTTACTTGAGCCCAAAACAATATTCCAGAGCTGTTCTTGAGGGGAAACACAAGGAGATGATGGACGGAGAACTGAAACTTTTCAGACACTCACCCCCAGTCACAGATCTGGGTTGAATCCACCATCGTTCTTTAGCTCACTTCGCCACTACAGTTCAGACCCAGCCATATGCAATTCAGTCTTGACCCTGTGCTTCATGGGAACAGTCCAGCCCGAACTGCCAAGCCAGGTCTTCCCTGAACCGGAAACAAGCATCCTGGGACCGGTTTTGGGGTAACACCCCTCATCAGCCAGGCTAGCTTGAATCCAGTGGCAAAGTGAGCAAGGGACCCACGTCTGGCCATAACCTGCCAGCTCAGGGCGAACAAAGCAAACACAAGGAGATGACAGACGGAGCACTGAAACTTTTCAGACACTCACCCCCAGTCACAGATCTGGCTTGAATCCATCATCGTTCTTTAGCTCACTTCGCCACCCCAGTTCAGACCCAGCCACATGCAAATCAGTCTTGACCCTGTGCCTCATGGGAACAGTCCAGCCGGAAATGCCAGTCCATCATCTCTTTGTGATCGACAGTGCCTCAGATGTCATAGGTGACATCGACCATTGCTGACGCGGTACTGATTGCCAGATTGTGATCGAGAAGATAGTGATGGTCCAAGGTTCAAGGCTTTCTCCAAAATTTTAGCTGGTCGTGTAAATAGAGAGATAGGCTGGTAGTTTTTTAAACGTTTAGGACTGACTGAAGGTTTTTAAATTAAGGGGTTGCCCGTGTCTTCCTTCCAATCCTGCAGAACACGTCAGAATCAATTGCTTCAATACATATCACAGTAAGAGGTTTAACAATAATATCAAAGACAAGCTGTAAAATGCGTGAAGGGCATGGATTTGTTGAGACTCCTGATTTCACAATAAGAATAAGATTTTTAAGTTGTTGTTCACTGTGCTTGGTAAATTTCTGTAAGATTCACTAACGTTAGGAATATGGCAGGATTTCGAGTCGCATGAGCATGCTGATGTAAATTCCTGATAGATATTTTTGATCTTCTTCTGGAAAAAGGGCACTGGTTCATCACAAACGTCCTATGACAGAAATCTATTAGAGGAATTATCATGTTGAGAACATGTTTCACCACTGAGAAAGCTCGTTTTTCTGTTTTTTTGCGCTGGCAACTTTACGTGTAAAATAGATTTTTCATCGAAGATTGCTAGTTTGTACTCATGCATTGCCTCTTTAGAGATCATTTTTTGTCATTTTATGTATATCATTTTATCAACATATTCTGAAAAATGAAAATGTCAATAAATTGGAAAATCTGTTACATTTAAAAAACCGGCACTCCCTGGCCTTAAAATGGGGAAAAGGACAAGAGGAAACAATTAACACAGATAATTTAGAGCAATTAGCACAGCTAGGGAAGATAAAAAAAGATTAGTAAAATAGAGTTGATACAGGTTTAGGGATATAGACCAAGTCACCAAGTTAAAAATAGTTTGGTGATATTCCCTACGAAAAAACTCTTTGCTGGGATTGATGGGGAAAGAATACACTTGCAGAATCATTTTCAAATTGGACATCTTTTTTGCAGTCTTTTCAATTATCTGCTTTTTGTTTCAGGTAGATTTCGTTTTCCACACCGTATTATTATGGGTCCACTGTAGAGTTCTATTCTTGGATGCAGACTGTTTTTAATATTTTATGGAAAATCACCTTACTGCAGCTGGCCCAATCCTGCCTGTCAGTCAGGAAAGGCTTTTATTGTGAAGGGACGCCAGTGATTCAGGCCTTTATAGGGTGGGCACATTTCAATGGACTATACTTCGCTGCTCATTTGATTAAGGCATGGATTTTCCTGTCTGAAATTGATGGCATTGACATTTTAAGTTTCACAGTGTTTGCTGGGACAGTGGTTGGAGTATACCAAACACACTGGAAAGCTAGGAGCTTCTGCGCTGAAACACTCCCACTGTGGTCGAAAGGATACAGTTTGTTGTAATCTAGTGGTCAAGTATATTACGGTATGTTGTGTCATCCAATGTTCTTTATTTCTTATATTATGTTGTATCCGTGGTAACGGGGAGAGCCTGACGTTCGGTACCGGCAGTTGGCTTTGAGCTGGCGCGGAGCGAAGTCACGCTTGACCTTTAAGCTGAATAAAGCTATATACGAAAATCATACGTGGTGTATTGATTCCCTACAACACAGGTCCACGGTGCCTCTATATACAAGAGGTCTTGAACTCAACTGGCTCTCTGTGGCTTGAGGGCTGGTGTCTTTAGGATCGGCCTACAGATCTGCAATTGAAGCCCATCAAGCCCTGTGTGTGGTGTTGTTATTGGTGACTTCTTTTTGGAAGCTGACTGGGACAAAGAGGTTGGCATTGCATGATTTACTAGGAGCTTATGCTATGATATGGCATGTGTATTTATAAAGCACACTATCACCCACGAGGATATCCTGGCCAGTTATGCGGCCTAACAATGCAGCTCTAAATAGCCCACCCCGGAGACTTGCGATTTTCATTTTTTGCGCGTTCACCGGCAATTTCAAATCTTCGTACAAGTGAAGACTTGATTGAGTCAGACCTCAGAAGGGACGGAGTCCTGAGCATGGGCTATAACATTTTGACAAATTATTGTTGGCTAAAGCCAAGTTCTGTATGACTTTACTGGACTTTCGGTGAGGATCATTACTTCATGCACTGACACATTACAAGATAAGTCTTGCAATGGTAGTGGAGCAGAAGGTTGATATGAGGATGGTGAAAGGGAATTGACTCTGGAGGGCTATAGATTATTTGCCAAAGCCTGATCTGTTGGGTAGCAATACATGTTTTTACAAAGTCTATTTTGTTTCATGCTTCTCTTCTTTTTCACATCTAACCTCCTTTTTTTAAGTCTTGTGTTAGCCAAAACCTTTTTATTTTACAAAAAATATATGTAGAATATACAGCATAGTGCTATGGGTCTGCCCACTTTAGCCATTGGCAAACTTCTCTGTGCGTAACAGCATCCCGCCCTTTCAAAAGGAGCGCCACTACACACATAGTGGTGCCAGGGACTACAAAGGCAAAGTGTACTTTTTGAGGTTAAAAAAATATTTCTTTTTTTAACCAATGTTTTTTTAGATTGAAGAGGGCCGGACAGCTTCCCCAACATTAAAGGTTTGAAAAAACCATGACAAAATAAAGCAAGCATTGGCACATCCAAAAGGCTGGTGGTCAATGCCAGACCTATTGGGCTTGCAAATGCTTGCTGTACTTTAGGGTGGACAGGATGTTGTAATCAAGAGATGCAAAGGGGATCCCTTAACTCAACAGTAGGTTCATTGTTGCCCCTCAGCTACATAATGGTTTGCCTTCGATATGAGTATCTTGTAAACTTTTGATTTTCTTGCGCCTGAGCCGAAGGGTGTGAGTTCTCAATTAGATATCTTTCACTACCCAGCTGGAGGGTGTGGGGAGGTCCCTCGTGCACTAATGTTCGGAACTGCTTGCAGGTTAATGTTGGACATTCATTCTTCGGCCTTGAATTTCTCCTGAAGTGCTTCCTGGAGATATAATATGAACTGTGTAGTTGTGGAAAATGGAGCGAAGGGACCCTTGTCTTGCTGATGGAGAGACAGGTACCTTTGCACACATATGCAGCAGTCATGGAAGAAGCGTCATCTATTTTCCACTGCGCCCATTGGTGCATCTGCTAAATACAGGTTTTTCCAAAAAGGTTCATTTCAGCACAAAGAGAAACCTAGGACTAAAATAACCTTGTTTTAAGGTAATTCAGTGCATTTCCTAAAAGGTTGCTGAGCCTGCTTTTGGGAAAGTATTCAGATTGTGTTCCCCGTTTTCTACTTTTATGTTTTCAACCTGCCATTGGAAAGGTATTCAAAGTTTGTTCGAACTTTATTACTTTTATATTTTAAAACAATCTGATGTTTGGTTATATTTACACAAGTCATGGGATGTGAACAGTGGTCGAAGTGGGGAGAAAAAGTAGGGGAACTGTGGGCGGAGAATCGGAAGGCGGGAATAACCCAAGGATTGGACCAGTGGGCGGAGTTAGAGGTGTGGGCAGAATGCACAAAACATCCCACTTTTTAGTATTTGTTTGGCATTTCTCTGACCAGTAACAGCTTATTATGTTATTTAATTCAACGAATGGATACACATGAATATATATGGTTTAATATGAATTATTGACATTAAAATAAATTCAAAAAATGGGATAGGTTTCCAATCACAGAATGTCCCAAATACATTTAAAAGTGGAAGCACACAACATTTGTCTCCACGCCATGGAGTTTCTGTCATCAGGACTTCGCCTACCTTTTTCCATAAGAGCAGTTCTAAAATGAATGGCAAAATATCCTAGTTTGCAAATATTTTCTATCTATTACTTGCCACATAATACAACATCTGCTGCATAATCTGACAATTTTAACTAATAAATTGTTTGTAGCTCAAACGGATCAAAAGTTACTAAAAAAATGTGACTTGTGTTGCTGCGAAAGACTGATCACCTTTCTCACTGCTGCATTTGTATGTTACACTGGTACTAATAAGGCAAACTCTTTCCAGAGACTGTTAGCATGTGTAAAAATGTCAAAATAATAAAGTATCATAATATATACTGTATTACGCTGCAGCCTTTTTTTGCTGCATAATTTAGTTAACGCTTCTGCATAATTTTGTCTTCCTTTGCTGCATAATTCCAGTGGCCCCAAAGCAGGCAGCACATGTTAAAAGTGCTTGTGCATGAAGCAGGGAGACTGTGAACTTTGCAAAATTAGTTTGGTGTGCGTGCAAATCCTGCATTGCCGATCCCTGGTGAGTTGCAGCTACTACTGCTGAAACAAGGCCAATGGAGGGACCAATTGTTGAGCCGGGCTGGCCTCAGGCAGGGCTGGCTTTAGCGCTGGTGGCTCCCTGTGCAACAATGTTTGTTGGTGTCCCCAATGACCACCTCCGCCACAGATTCCCTCACTACCACCCTTTAACAGTGCCCCTCAAGTCTCCATAACCACACTCTCTCTCAGATGCATTTAATTTGATTTACAGCACCACTCATACCAGTGTAGTGTTTCAGAGCACTTCACATAACACACATTACACAGAGACAATCAATTATACATGTGTAAATCACTGTATAGGAAATTTTGCATAAGACAAAAGACTACAAGGTTTAGGAGTCACATGACAACCATACTAGTAGGCAATATAGTTTAATAGTGATTGGTCTGGAGAAACACAGATTCAGAATTTAAAACGTAATACCATGGTTGGGGGTTCGCTTTAATAATCAGAATTGATTTCTAGCCAAATGAACACTTTTTGCAACATTAGGATAAACAAAGACTGGGGGAAAAAACATAAAGCTCTAATTTATACCTTGCAGTTTGCATGCAGCTCTTAGGTGAAAGTTAATAGCTCACTGTTCTATGTTAGTTTTTGAACTTATAAACTGTAAGTAACAAAAGGATCTCTCTGACAAAAGCAGTAACCCACTGGCCTATTTACATCATGTGCACTTTGTGATCTGCATGGTACGTGTTCTTTGCAGCAGACACATTAACCCTCTGAGCTACCTTTCCATGAGTCAAAACTTCCACTAGACAAAACTCTGATCTCTCTCTAGGAAGAACATTAATCACCGGACTTATCATGACATTTTTATTGTTGCCAAAAATTGATGGAGGCCAGGAAGGAGGCAGCAAGCACTTTTAAAACCATAATATACTTGCAAACACGACGCACCCACCCAAAGTCTGCGCCCGGTGCGGTCACACCAGTCACACCGCCCTAGAGCCGGCCCTTCTCAAGGGTCCTGTGACCTCAGTGACAGAGTCACTGTTGCTCTCGGGTGTGCTGCTTCATAGGCCTGACCACAAGACTGGAGGTGAACTTCAGTATCTATTGTGGAGGATAGGCCATCAAGGTTAACCCACACTTGCCACTGCTAGGGTCCACCTGCTGGTGCTAAGACACAAGGGCTTCTAAGGTTTTGCGGGGCCTTCTAAGGTCTAGCATGGGAACGTGCTCCCTCAGGAGAGTGATCTGGGTGACTGGTCATGAAGACTGAACCGGGTTCCCCAGTTCCAAATTCGGCAGCTCTGACCATAGTGCTATATCCTCTCCCTCACTGAACACCATACTGCCCCACTGAGAGAAACTCTCACTGCCTTCAACTACAACCCAATTGTGCCCCGCTATATTTTATTTATTTATTTATTTATTATTTGTATAGCGCGACATTCATCCCAAGGGATATCACGGCGCTGAGGAGGCGAAACCTGGTGCTGAGAAGATGGACAGAAAGTACTATGGAGCTGCTTAGGCGGGAAATAAATGTGTTTTTAATTTTTTCCTGAAGGTGTTATAATCATTGATTAGCCGCAGTTCAACTTGCAGCCCATTCCAGTGTAAGGCCGCGAGGTGCGAGAAGGCGCGTCCTCCGGCTTTGACCTTTTTGATCCTTTTTGATTCTGCGAGCGCCAGATGTTGTGACCGTAAGCATCTGGGGGGGGTGTAGAATTGGATTTTACCTTGGAGAATTTTAGGACCGATGCGGTGCAGTGCCTTAAAGGTGTGCCCCAGGAGCTTGAATCGTGCTCTTTGGCGCACAGGCAGCCAGTGAAGTTGTTTCAGGCATTCGGTAGCTGAGCTTAGTCTGCCCTTGTTGCAGACCAATTTAGCTGCAGCATTTTGTACTACCTGAAGACGTTTAAAAAGGTAGTCTGGCATGCCCACAAACCGGGCATTTCCGTAGTCCATTCTGCTAACAAGCAGTGCCTGAGTGACTGTCCTCCTGTCTTCCAAAGGGATCCAGGGGAAAAGCCTTTTTAGAAGTTTTAGTAAAGCGAAACTTTTCCCGCAGAGAGTCCGTACATGATCCTGCATGGATAATTTGTCATCCATAAGGACACCCAGATTCTTAGCGCACCGCTTGGGCTCTGGAGCGTGTCCTAAAGAGTGGGGCCACCATGAAGCGTCCCAAATATGGTGGGCTCCACCAAAAAGCAGGATCTCAGATTTGTCTGCATTAAGCTTAAGGCAGTGGTCGGACATCCAAACTGCCATTTCAGTAAGGCAGTTGTTAAGTTTGGCCCTTGTGCTCTCGTGATCATCTCCAATAGCTATTGTTAATTGCGTGTCATCCGTATATGAGCAAATGTCGAAACCCCATTTAGAACCAATTTTTGCCAATGGTGAAACATAGGCGTTAAAAAGGGTGGGGCTAAGGGAAGCTCCCTGGGGGACACCACAGCTTAAAGTTTTTGGTTTAGAGGAAAAAGCGCCCAGTTGCACTGTTTGTTTCCTGTTGCTGAGGAATTAACTGAGCCATTGAAGTGCTTTAAACACCTTGATGCGACTCAATTCAAATTACACATTTGACAAGAGCAATATGCTGCCTAAAAAAAGTAACAACATCCTGGACAAAGCAAACACTCATAAGGAATGCAAGAATAAATGTAAGGAGGAACAACAAACAACATGGTTACCTTAACGCTTTTACACTCGGGACAAGGGCCCCGTTTCAATGGCCATTGCTTATATCCTTACAAAACGTAAGCAGTATGGTTTAAAAAGACCACATCCGTGAACACAGAGCCACGGTACACATATTGTTTTCCAATCCACCCATCAATCAAGCATTGCAGTACCTCCAGGATTGGTGCACTTACCCACCCGGGGAAAACAATGCTGTTCAAAGAAAGACAAGAAAACAAAAGTAGCACTTCACAGGCAAACTCTGTAAAGTGACGCTTATGTGTTTGGGTGTGAATAAAATCAATGCGGGCAATTTACGGCCCACTCTGTCTTGCTTTATTTAGTTATTTATTAATTTTTCATATTTTGAACCTTTTATTCCTGAGGCTGCACTTTGGAATAGAAAAATGACAGAAAAAGACAACATTTCCAGCAAATGTGGTTTTTTTTGTGGATCCATATCACAGGGGAGAACCGTTTCTTGAACTCACGGTTTTCAGAAAGTGAGAAGGAGCTAGACAGAAAGAGAGGGAAGATGAAGAAAGCGAGGGTGTGGCGGCAGAGCAGAAGTGGACACTGTCCTTGTTATAAAGTGTAGTGGCCCTAGGCCTCCATGCACTTGGCAAGATGACACAGACACTAGAATATGCTTAGTGGAACTGGCCCGGGCACATGCGCCCGGCCCCTTTTATTACCAGGGTCACATGTCCTGTGAATCCGTGTTGTATGGGTGTGGGGTGGAGTGTAAGCCAGCCCTTGGGGAGTGGCTGGCACTACAAGCACTAGAGCAGTTACCAGCCGGTCACTACACTTGTCTTCTCTGTGCAAGAAGGAAAAGACAGAGTCCTTTTCCTTCTCTGCCCACTCGCCAGTCCCGAACGCCGAGCCTTATCCGTAGGCCTTGGCTATTTCTGCCGTCCTGGGACGCATGCTTACAATAAAAAAAAGTAGGGGGACGGACTCTATTGAATTAAAGAAGTAGGGGCACACCGTGCCCTGCCGATCCCGCCAACTTCGACCACTTGATGTGAAACATATACTCACCACGTTTGACTTTGTCCATTTTTGTTTACATTTATTGGCCTGGTTGTCCTGCTCCCAAGAACAGCACCAGTCCACAATCCCTTCTTGTGTCTGTGTAACTCCACCTGTTTCAGTGCATTTGGTTAGTTTCCTATGTGAAGCAACGCACAATCCGGAAATGATAGCGTTCGTTCCCATCATATGACGGAGTTTACATTAAACAGCTCTGAGAACAGTCAGACTAAGGGAAGCGTCATAGGGGCCCTTCCCTGGTAGTTCTCACGCTCTCTAGTATTGTCACTTTCCATGGCCTGCCCGGTTGTTGCAATCCGCATCTTTGCTGGAAGCTTCCTGCTGTTGCCTGGTATTGGTAGGCGGCGCTAGGACCGCGCGCCTTCTCCGCCCCACACACCTGTCGGCTCTTGCGCTCAGTCGGGTTCAGGCGAGGCTGCCGCCCCACTGCGGATATCACCCCCCGACCCCACATCATGGACAGCCTCCTGCAGACCCTCCAGGACTCGGAGCTGGTGGCCCGCTTTCAGCGCACCTGTGGGCTGTACGCGGCTCCCACGGGGGGCAAACACCTGCAGAACGGGGGAAGCGAGCATCTCAGCAATGGGAATGGGTGCCCCACCTCGCGCAAAGTGGGCCAGGGGGCGCACTGCCAGAATGGGAGTGTGGAACGTGCCAACGGAGTGACCTTCAACGGAATCCACAAGCAGGTAGTGTGTGCAGGGGGTAGCAGGGTTGTCATGACTAGAGAGTGGTCGCATGTCATGTTGTGTGACAACTAACTTCATCCTGCCCTGTAGCTAACAACACTTTGCGTCCTCTTGCAACATTAAAGCCAAACTACAACTCCCAGAAGGCAGCCTGCTGCTGGTGAAAAGCATCAACTCACTGATGGTGACGCGCAGGGGTACGCATATTGTCGTAGGTGCTCCCCCCCTGTTCGTGACGGACAACTAATAGCGCCCTAGGTTTGACTCTGAGCCTCCGGCGCTTGAGTCCACTTTGTGAGTGGGTAATTCCTGGGTCTCTGTTACCCACACATGTATACAGTGCGCCCCATTCTCTTTCAGAACATGTCGCGGGTGTTTCGTGGAGCATGTCTTCGACTTTGGGAATCTGCGCGTGCACTGGTACTCGCTGGGGCGGGGTTGGGTAGCCGTAGCTACAGCCCACGTTCACGGTAACATTTTCAAGAACCATGAGTGCGGTGCACGCGGAGCTGTCAGTTTGCCACCCAGACACACCCACCCAGGTGGCACCCAACGCCCACTGTTGCACAAATCCAGTGAAAACACAAGAGGTCATTAGTGTATTTATTTCCCTGCATTGCCCTCACCTGAACCATTTGGAACAAGTGGCTTTGACATTTCTTGATTTGTGAATAAATGTGTGTGTGGGTGGTGGGGATAGAGGTAAGATGGGCAAAGATTTCCTAAAACCTCGCTGCAAATGAATACCATCGCTGCTTGCTCTTGGTCCCACTCCATACCTCCTTTTTCCACCACGCTTCACTTCCTGTCTCTTTATGTCAACCTTGCAGAGTCATTTTCATCCCTTCTTTCGCAACCGTTCTCGTCCCTTTTTTTTCCCCCTCCTTCCCTCTCCTTTAGCTTAATTAATCCGAGTAAAATTCAGACGAGGAGAACTAAGTGCCCGTCCCCAATAATAAGTGCCGGCACCCATGACGCGGGTGGTGAACTGTGGCGAAACGGAAAATGCCCTCCTCCTTCCGTCTCCTCAGACTATGACGAGGGGACCCTGACTCTCCCATATCTCACAGGTGTACATTGGCCTTGGTCTGAATGGCGACCCTTTGAAGGGTTGGGGGGCCCCCCCGGCGCCGCAGGGACTTGAGCTACGTTTCTGGTGGTGAACCAGCACGTAATTCGGACCAGTCAGTTTTGCACGGACTGTACCACTATCCTCGCCCCTAATAGTCGTTCCTTGTAGATATCGAGGCTTGACATTCAAGTGAAGTCCCGATTAATGTAGTTTTAATAAGGCGGAGTAAGGAAAACCTAAAAGTAAACGTCTTCATTGCCGTATAGGGCACTACACCCCTTATGGGATCACGTGGCCTATGGAATGAGATGGGAGCACGTGCAACTCTGCAGAACATCCTCCCCAAAAGCAGTTTTACTTGTAGGTCTGGTTTTGCTGTTGAACCAGAGATTTGTGTACAGGCTTCCCAGGTTACCTTGGTGAAAATCAACATTTTTATGTTTTTATTAGTACACCATGGCCCTTGTAAACTTCTTTCGGACAGACACGAGTATACATGTGATTGGAAGAGCGGCGACTCCCTCAAAATAAACTCTGAAAACGGTGCTGTGCAAACACCTTTTTTCTCTGCTTGCCGGAATATACCCGTAAAGCAGGGGGTGCGCACAACCGAGCTAGGCGGACAGGTATTGTGAAAGTGTTGATCTGTGGTGCAAGCCAAGCGAGTCTTTTGCAGAACGCTGCAGACCTTCGGGAACTGTCTGCCCAATTTACGCCTCCCATATAGCGCCTAATCGCCGCCTCTAGGCGTCTGCGTGGGTTCACGGATGTGCGTCAGACACATGGCAGGAGACGGCGAGCTGGAATCTGAAGTCTTCAATTGAAGTAGCTTCTTCACCTGCTCAGGCAGGTGAAGCAGAAGTGAGTCGAGTCTTGGCCTCTCTGCTGAGACTTCAACAACGCCGCTCTCTATATGAGGATATTGCATCTGCCCATTTTGAGCAGAGCTAACGCCTTTCACAATGGCTTCCGGTTATTGATTTTGTTTAAAAAAAAAAATTGTAATCGATGTTGACCCGATGTCAAGTTCAAAGTGATTTCCGAAAGGATATTGACTCGAAATACTAAGTATGTCATTTTTAATAACTAAGACCTGAAGCCGCATCCCTGTTTTGCTATTTCCAAGCAAACTAGATGGTTGACAGTCAGTGTCACTCCATTGGATAAGTAACCCAACTTTCTGGTTGTACAAACCAACACTCCCAGGAAGTGAGGCTAGTGAGCAGCGGCTGGGAGCGTGCACGCCCATTGTAAATGAAACTCCATAAATTGAGGGCTCTAAAGCTTTTGCAAGGTGTTCATCCGGTCCACCCTGTTTTTTTTTTTTTTTTTTTTTTGCATTATTACTTTTGTATTATAAATAACAGTCTACACCAACAATGCAACGAAGGCAAGCTTCGACAAAGGCAATAGTTATTGCCATTTTAATAACAATGGTGCTTCTGCGTTTATTGCCGAGTTTGTGCGTGGTTTTGTGGTTAGGTGTATGAATGGCGGGATGAGTGAATGCATGAATTGGGTGACCAGATGGTGAAGACTTAGATGTGGAACAGGTTACACAGACATAGGAGTGGAAATTGGCAGTGACTACGGGCACAGAAGGGCTGTAGTGGCAACACTCGCTGACAGAGAAGGTCTACAATGACGCAACACGCTCAAGGCCAAAATACATCTAAAACAGTAAATTAATGTTTAGTCTATACTGTGTTTATTTAATTAAAATCGTATGTTTCATGTGGTTACCGCAATATGCAAGTATCGGGAGCTCTGTGACTTGTTGTGGTCTGACATACTTGGTGGGTCTTGTGATTGTGGTCCTGTTTCTATGTCTATGCCCTGTAGTGGTTATTAGTATTGAACATCTGGTCACCCACAATATGATAGGGATTACGCATCTTCTATGTTGCTAATAAAAGCATGTTTTATATTATTATAGAACTTAGATCTGGTTATCAAACAGGTTACATATATATTCACCTAACGAACAAGTTACTTACCTTCCGTAACGATATATCTGTAAGAAACATAGGTTAGTTATAGATTCCTTACCTTAGAATTACCCCCAGGCGTCAGACTGGATCCGGAAAGTTTTTTTTGTCAGCAGTACCCCTGCGCGTCGGAAGGTGGCGTCGGGCGACTCCGTGTTCGTCGTCGTGGTCGCCGGGATGACGTCGCGGTAGCTACATAGACGCCGCCCTCGCGCGCTGACGTCAGTTCTGTACACGACTTTCCACGCCAGAAGCGCAGAGCCATGCAAGACACTGACCACTGGTACACAAAACTAGGGCCCTGAAAAGAAGACCTTAACCCTATAAGTCAGTTCGCAAAATGGGGAGGATGGGTGGGGCGGAAAGGAATCTATAACTAACCTATGTTTCTTACAAATATATCGTTACCGAAGGTAAGTAACTTGTTCATCTGAAAGAAACAGTTAGTTATAGATTCCTTACCTTAGAATAGATACCCCGGAGGTGGGTCTGCAAACCAAGTTCACACCAGAAAGTCCTGGAGACCAGAACGGCCAAAGAAGCCGTCTCTCCAGACTTGGCTGTCTAGGCAGTAGTGTTTGGTGAACGTGTGCAGCGATGCCCACGTAGCTGCCTGACAGATGTCATTCAGGGGGACTCCTCGTCCCAATGCAGTAGTAGCTGCCGTTGCTCTAGTGGAATGGGCGGGCAGCCCCGCTGGAGGCTCCTTCTTTGCCAAAGAGTAGCAGGCTTTGATGCACAGAACGACCCACCTGGAAATGGTTTGTTTGTGCACGGCCTGACCTTTCTTAGCGCCCACGTAACCAACAAAGAGCTGGTCGTCCACCCGGAATTGTTTGGTGCGATCCAAATAGATGAAAGCGCACGTTTTGGATCCAGACGGTGGAGCCTCTCTTCCTCTTTTGAAGGATGCGGAGGCAGGAAGAAGGTGGGCAAAGTGATGGTTTGGCCAATGTGGAAAGAAGTAACCACCTTGGGAAGAAAGGAAGGTCTAGTTCTCAGGACGACCTTGTCCAGATGGACAGCCAGAAAGGGAGGCTTGAAAGAAAGAGCTTGCAGCTCACTCACCCTGCATGCAGAGGTGATTTCCACCAGAAAGGCAGTTTTCAAAGTGAGAAGTCTGAGAGGACAGTTATGTAGCGGCTCAAAGGGAGCGCACATGAGGTAGGTAAGAACCAAGTTCAAGTCCCACTGAGGCATTACAAAGGGAACAGGAGGAAAAAGTTAGTAATGCCCTTAAGGAGTCTAATTACAACAGGGGACTTGAAAAGAGAAGGCTGATCAGGAAGCCTAAGGAAGGCTGAAATGGCCGAGAGGTAGCCCTTTAGAGTGCCCAGAGCAGAGCCCTGCTGGGCCAAAGAAAGGAGGAACAAGAGAACCTCAGAAAGAGGGGCGGAAAGGGGATCCACAGCCTTTGCTGCGCACCATGCCACAAATTTGTTCCATCTGCAGGCGTATACCGTCTTAGTGGAGGGACGCCTGGCTGCCAAGATAACATCGCAGACTTCGGGAGGCAGGTCAAACGACGTCAACTGCCGCCGCTCAATCTCCACGCAAGGAGGTGGAGGCTGGACAGGTTCGGGTGGAGGACCGTCCCCTGCTGCAGGACCGTCCCCTGCTGCTGCCACAGAAGATCCTCCCGAAGAGGCAGTCTGATCGGAGGATCGATGCCCATGTTGAGCAGCTTGGGATAACAGACTTTTAATGCCCAATCCGGAGCCACAAGAATGACTTTGGCCCGGTCGCGCTTGATCTTCTTCTGCACTCTGGGCAGAAGTGGTATAGGCGGAAAGGCGTATAGAAGACCGCAACTCCACTCGTGACGAAAAGCGTCGCCTAGCGGGTGCCGCCTTGGAAATTCCAACGCGCAGAATTGCTGACATTGCGCGTTCTCTTCGGTGGCGAATAGATCTAACCAAGGTTGTCCCCACTGCTGAAACAGACCTTGCACCACCTCCGAGTGAAGACGCCATTCGTGATCCATCATGCACCTGCGGCTGAGTTCGTCCGCCCTGGCTTTCAGTGAACCTGCCAGGTGTTGAACCACCAGGGATATGCCCTGATGTTCCAGCCATGTCCAGAGGCGGAGGGCCTCTTGACATATCGTCCACGACCCCACCCCGCACTGTTAGTTGCAGTACCACATGGCGGTGGTGTTGTCCGTGAACACCTGCACTACTCTTCCCCGGACAGAGGGAAGGAATGCTTTGAGTGCAAGACTGATCGTCTGAAGCTCCAGAAGGTTGATGTGGAGCCCAGACTCCGCCGGAGACCAGAGGCCTCTGATCTCCGCCTCTCCCATGTGGCTGCCCCATCTCATAAGGGATGTGTCTGTCACCACTGTGTGTTCTGTTTGGGGAAGGGAGAAGGATCTGCCGTTGACCCAATCCTGGTTCGTTAGCCACCACTGCAATTGTCGTGCAGTGCCCTCCGAGATCTGGACGCAATCGGACAGATTCCCCTGATGCTGCACCCACTGGAACTTCAGGTCCCACTGCAGAGCCCGCATGTGCCACCTGGCATGATCTACCAGCAGGATGCAAGAGGCCAGCAGCCTGAGGGTCATCCTGACCGAAACCCGGGATAGAGGCTGAAAGATCGGAATTATAGCCCAAATATCCCGGACTCGCTGTTCGGGAGGATAAACCCGAAACTGCGTCGTGTCCAGAACCGCTCCGATGAAGAGGAGCTTCTGAGAGGGAGTCAGGTGTGACTTCGGCACGTTGATGGAGAACCCCAGTGAATGCAGGAGGTCAGCCGTAGTCTGGAGGTGGGAGACGACAGTCTGGGGTGAGCCCGCCTTCCACAGCCAGTCGTCGAGATAGGGGAAGACTCGAACCCTTGATCTGCGCAGATGGGCTGCGACCACCGCCATCACTTTCGTGAACACCCGAGGGGCGCTGGTAAGGCCAAAGGGGAGCATGGTAAACTGAAAGTGCTCGTGGCCTACAGTGAATCGCAGGCAACGCCGGTGGGCCGGCAGGACGGGGATGTGAAAATAAGCGTACTGCAAGTCCAACGCTACCATCCAGTCTCCAGGGTCAAAGGCAGACAAGACCTGCGCGAGCGTCAACATTTTGAACTTCTCCTTCCGGAGGAAGCGGTTGACGTTCCTGAGATCCAAGATAGGACGCAGGCCTTTTGTCCTTCTTGGGCAGCAGAAAGTAGTGGACATAGCAACCACGACCTACTTCTGGGACAGGAACGTGCTCGATGGCTCCCTTGGCCAAGAGAGCCATAACTTCCTGTTGGAGAAGGGCCAGGTGATCCTCCCTCATGCGATGGTACTGAGGTGGCATGGATGGAGGGGTAGTCTCGAAAGGGAGGGAGTAGCCCCTTCGGACTATTTGCAAAACCCACTTGTCCGACGTGATGGTGCGCCAGTGGGGGAGGTGATGGCGGATCATGCCGCCCACTGGCAATTGGTGGCCCTGAAAGGTCGGACTAGGAGGGTTTGGAGGCTGCTGCAGAGGGGGCTGTGGTGGACTGGCCTGCCCGCTGGCCCCCAGAACCACGGCGGTGGTTCCCACGTCCCCGGCCGCGCTGGGGCTGAACAGCTTGTGCCAGCCTGTGGCTCTGGGTGGGACGTAGCGGGGCACCCCTTACGTAGCCCCGAAAGGCAGACTGCGCAGGGCGGGTGGTGGAGAGGCCCAAGGACCTGGCCGTAGCGCGAGAGTCCTTAAAGCGCTCTAGCGCGTTGTCTGCCTTGTCGCCGAAAAGGCGACGGCCATCAAAGGGCATGTCCATAAGGGTGGATTGGACATCCCCAGAAAAACCAGTCGAACGCAACCAGGTGTAGCGTCTAAGGGCTACTGACGTGGAAATCGTCCTGCCAAGTGCGTCGGCGGTATCCAGCCCACAGTCGATGGTAAACTTCGCTGCGTCTCTCCCCTCGGCAACTGCACGGGAGAGCATGGCTCGGGCCTCCTCCGGGCACTGGGGCAGCACCTGCGCCACTGTATCCCACACAGAGTGGGTGTAACGGCCCAATAGACATGCAGTGTTTACCGACCGCAGTCCCAAGCTGGCGGAAGAAAACATTTTCTTCCCAAGCTGGTCCAGCTTTTTGGATTCCCTATCCGGTGCTGCGGTAGGGAAGGCGCCTTTAGAAGTGGAGGCTTGGACCACCAAGCTCTCAGGGGTGGGGTGTTGGGAGAGCAAAGTGAGGTCGCCCGGGGCCGGGCGGTGGCGTCTGGCAATCATCCTGTTCACAGGAGCCCCTTTGATGGGCCTGGACCACGTGACCAAAAGGATATCCGTGAGGGCTTCATTAAACGGCAGCAGGGGCTCCGAAGAGCTCACTGCCGGTTGAAGGACCTCTGTCAGGAGGTTAGTCCTGACTGCCACCGTAGGTAGCTCGAGGTGGAGAGCCTCAGCCGCCCTACGCAACACCACTGCGTATGACGCTCCCTCCTCCATAGCCACGGTTGGAGGAGACAACATGCCAAGGTCTGGTGAGGTATCCAGACCACTGGCTTTCCCCCAGTTCCTCTCTCCAGTCCTGTTCATACACCAACTCGTAGGTTAAAGGGTCCCCAGACCCCTCCCAGTCCTCCTCACCCTCCTCTAGCTGCCAATCTGGTCTCAAAGAGCCAGGGTAGAACAGGGGCAGAAAAGTACCCGTCTGCGTCGGATCCGGCATCGGTCGACGCCGGTCTCACTCCGTGTCTACCTCGAGGTGGAGGCCGGGGTCGACGTCGGCTGGGGACACAGCGGACGCCAGTGGCGGACGTGGTGCAGGTGGAATCTGCGCCGGGGGAGGGGTAACAAGGTTCACCGGCGCCGATCCGGATCCATGCCTGGATCCAGGGGGACCCTGCGGCACCGAGGCCACCGACGGCCCAGGGCCCCCAGCAGAGTCCGCGGGCCAGAAGGTGCGCCAGCGAAGTCGGGCTGCCCAAAGATGGCGTGCACCGCTTCGTAGAACTGACGAAGCTGGGCAGAGGTTGCTCCCGGTCCAGGGAAGGGGGGTAACCCGGAGCCGACCCTACGGGCTCCGCACGCGGAGCCACGGGAGGGGCACCACCCGCATCCCTCGTCGCGTCGGCCGACGGACGGGGAGAAGTCGAAGAGCGACGATGCTTCTTCGACTTCTTTTTGTGCTTTGACTTACCTGACCCCGAGTGCGAAGACTTGGAGGAAGAATGGTGCTGGCTCTGTGACCGGTTCCTCAACCTCCTACGCGACCGGGACCTAGAGCGGCGCAGAGCCGACTGCCGGGCCTCGAGTAGCTTTCGGGACTGCTCCCGCAAAGACTTCGGGGCCATGGTACGGCAGTCGGAGCACGACTTGGGGTCGTGGTCACGCTCCAGGCAGTAGAGGCACACGCGGTGCGGATCCGTCACCGACATCAGTCAGTTACAGGAACCGCAAGCCTTGAAGCCGGGCATCCCTCGTGCACCAGGAGTCGATAAGACTCAAAAAACAACGAAGTCGACAAAAGTCGAGAAAAAGCTCCGTCAAAAAATGACTGGGGGTACTGCTCTCTCCGGATCTGCGCTTGCTGGCGCAGAAGAAGAAAGAACTGACGTCAGCGCGCGAGGGTGGCGTCTATGTAGCAACCGTGACGTCATCCCAGCGACCACGACGACGAACACGGAGTCGACCAATGCCACCTTCTGACGTGCAGGGGTATTGCTGATGAAAAACTTTCTGGATCCAGTCTGACGCCTGGGGGTAATTCTAAGGTAAGGAATCTATAACTAACTGTTTCTTTCAGATACATGTTTTGGAGTATTTTATGATGTTTCCATATACGTTGATCATAAATGTTGACAAGAAGATAGCCAGGCGCAGTTCCAAGATGGCTATCATAGTATCGAGTGTGTGACGCTCCCAGCCCACTTGCCTTGCAAAATGCTTCAAATTAGTCTGTTTTTTTGTGTCTACGGCTGGGTCTGTCTGAGGCCCCCATGACCGAAATGAATGGCTTGCTACCTTGTTGCATACATTAAACGTCTAGGCTGCTCTTATATAATTCAGAGGGTTCATTTTTATGCTCTCCGCCTAAAAGTTCCTACAGAGAATCCTGGACTGCCAGTGCCGTCCAGTAGTCGGCTCCAGCACTTTTATGGGGGCTTAAGGGCTGAATATGGCCTTGGTAGAGCATGTGCAGTCTGAAGCCAAGCTGAAACTCCACTACTCCCACCATATGAGGCTGGTTCCCATCTTCCAGGCACGTGATCCTTTGCAGATGCTCTTAAGGAGAGCATATGCTCAATTTCAACACAATTGCATTTTCTTTGACAATGGGTCCATGTTCTCCTTCTGGACCACTGATGGGAACAGATCAGTCTCATGATATGGTCCTAAGAGACACCGCCGTTCCATCCACCAGGAGGACGCAGTGTCACTACTCCCACATGATCTGCTCAGTGATTCAGCTGGGCTGGGCAGTAACTACTTCTAATCAGTTACCAGGCGGCACTGGCACTCCCAGTCCCATAGCGTTTTTTTCCTTCACTTGGTTGGCATGCCCAGCCTCATCAAGACTATCTCTTCACCATCTCAGAGGAGAAACCAATTCTGCACCCAACCCGGGCAGAATTAGACCAGGCCCCTCCTTAATCAATTAACTCCTCCTGGAGTGATTCGCGCGCTATATCAAATGTCTAATCATAATAAATTGTATGTGAAAACTGGAGCACGACCCTCTTCTACACCTCTGCGCAGAACGACACCATGATATGGCCAGCTCCACCTACCAGAACAATGTAAGGCCGCTATCCTAGTAGGTTCTGTTCTGCCACTTGGGGCCTGATTCACAGAACTAACTTACGTCAAAAACGTAAAGTTAGTACTTTTTGGTATTCACAGAATACACTTACTCATTTTGGTATTCACAGAATGCACTTACTCATTTTGGTATTCACAGAATGCACTTACTCATACTAACTTTATGTCCGGAGATTCCGGCCAGGTGTTGGAGATTCCGGCCCGGAGGTGGAATCTCCACATTACCAAAATGAGTAAGTGCATTCTGTGAATACCAAAATGAGTAAGTGCATTCTGTGAATACCAAAAAGTACTAACTTTACGTTTTTGACGTAAGTTAGCTCTGTGAATCAGGCCCTTGGTGTTGGCGATGGGTTGCTCAGTCACTGCTCCAGATCAGTGCGCAATTAAGTCCCCATGCCCTACAAAAAGTGTTGTACCAATTGTGATGGGCTGGAGTGCAGTAAGCTCTTGCATGTGCTCCACTTCGAAGCCGAGAGAGAGCACTTCCCCCTGCTTAGACTCGTGCAGTGATGGCCTGGAGATAAAACAAGACGCATCACGTGAAAAGTGAGTTTGACCATCTCCTGGAGGATCTAGTCACAAAAGGGCGGGAGGGAGCACACTGCCTGGCATACCAGCCCACAACTTGCCTAGATGCATTGTGGTAAATGCAGAGCATTGTGAGACTCACTTTAGTTGAAAGCAGTGGTTAATTTGTAAAAAAAAAAAAGTGCTGTGGCTCTCGTCAGGAGGCAGCTTGCACCAGCCCATTTCTCCCGTTAGCACCGCCTAAAACAGATCCATCTACTAATCATGAAATTTGGCAGAGGATGTGGCATAATGACTAGAGCTACTGACTTCAGAGCTGGGGATGCAGGTTCGAGTCTCCGGCGTCGGCTCAACATCCTGTGATATTGGGCAAATCACTTAATCTCCCCGTAAATGAATGTGTGCTTAACTGGTGCTCATGAAAAACGCCGGTGTTGATGATTAAGTGCTGTTGCTGAACACCGGAAACCACTGGCTCAAATTAAGCACTGGTTGAAAGTCTTTAGTATTCACCATTGTTGGTGCCGCCAGACTTGGTTATGTCTAGACACCTGTTTCAGGAGATTTGTCCTTCTGCACAAGAGAGTAACACGTCCATTTGGAGGTGCTTGCAATGCTGCTCACAGTCTAGTTGTTGGGTGGACAAACTATAGGATGCACCTGCACTCTAGTAGTGGTACAGACACCAGAGAAGACAGAGAGCAGCATTGTCAGAACCCCCAAGTTTAACGCGTTACTCTCTATTGAAAAAAGCCAAATATCCTGAAACATGTTTCTAGAGATATACAGCACTGATTGCACCAACAATGGTGAATACTAAAGACTTAAAAATAAAGTCAGTGTTATTATGCACTGCATTTACCATAATGCATTGGGTGAATTGTGTTGTGTTAAATAATTTTCTCTCTCAGTTGTTGCGTGGCATATCCCCACTTAGTATTAATACACAAGAGGTTATATCACTGCTGAGTAGCCATCTGGGGAATTTCCAGAGCATCAGTCTTTTTAAGGTATTAGTAATCCAACACATATGATCACACAACTAAGGAGCAATCTAGAAAAGATCTAATAAAAGTATAGTACTCTAAAAAGAGCTCCACGTGATTCCAGCACATTCTCCAAAAACATGGGGTTTGTGGGGAGAAGGGACCCGATGGTGAAGTATGCCACTTCGGTGGATGAGGCACTTGCCCTTTTTAGGACCAATCCTACAAAGAACCCATTATCGGACTTCCTATAACTTGTATATCTTTATCAAACCAGATAATCTTTAGTGTGTCTTGTGTGTCTGCCTGACCCAAGGATGAATGCAGTTCTTGAACGTTGCACAGTAGGATAATGAATCTTTTACATTCCACCTGGCATTCGGGATTGGCTGGCACTGTGGCCACGTTTTCAGAAGCTGGTTTTAATCCAGCACTCCTAAGTGCACTAAGTTAAAAATAAAAAAATAAAACTCTTACTCACCTAGCCGTTAATTAAGTGTAGAATCATCCTTTTTGCTCAACTATCTATCGGCACGAGGTACTTAAAAGCTGATAACCCTGGGAGAAGGAACTGTCCTATGCATGTTGCTGCTACCCACGTTCATAAGCTGACTGAGCTACCTGAAGATTCATGCCTGGATTGACAACACAGGCACCCATGCTCCAAGTCCGGTTAAGGCCACAAACAAACCATGCCTAGAGTCAAGGTCTGTGTTAGATTTCCTGGTATCAGTGGCCAGGAAGTAGATCGGTTTGGATAAGAAGACTATTTGTAAAGGTCTCCTTGCAGGAAATTGGCAAAATTTTAACAACTATTATTAAAATATCGTGACCTGCTTAAAACCAAATATATTGTATTGCCTGACACAAATGAATCGTATTATATTATTTCAGAAGGTGACGTATTCAAACTATTTTAATAGTAAAAAAACAATGTCACTTGTAGAGTAATGCCATTGATGGATTTCTTTATCGAAAAGGCGTTAAGTGTAATACCAAGGCCTTGGTATTCCTGACTTTGTGGTCAAATTGGAGGAGTTTTGGAGATGAGAACTGGGGAAATACACATTTTACTGATTGACTTTATTGGAGTTTGAGGATTCCTGTTCATTCGTATCTGATATGTATACATACATACATACAAGGATTGAAAAATCTAAAAATAAATATTCATTTACTTTATAGAAACAATTCCAGCAATAAATAGTGCAGAGAATTCAGGAGACAACCTATGATTTTTTTTGTTGAACTTGAAAAGGCTGCTCCTTCTAGTAGAGGGAGTAGTATGGTTTCGTCCCTCTGGGATCTGTCCCCTCCGAGCTGGAAATAGTTGTGGTAAACGCATCCAGGAAGGCTGCTTCTCAGAAAACCGTCAACCAGCAATGGGCTGTCCAGTTCATTCCTCCAAGCTCCTCCTGTTTTCAGAGCCTTTATTCTCTCTCCTCGCGTAAGGCAATCGAGGCTTCGATGGCAAGTATTAATCCAGAATGAGACCCGGAGAACTGATATGCGAGATAAGAATAGACCCCAAAACAATACATCCTTTTGCGGCTCACGCCAAGCAGGCGGACGTATACTTTTGATCTAGAGCAACGTTCTCCAAAGTCAGTCCTGGAGGGCCGAGTTCATGCCAAATTTTTAAGATAACTACATTTATCTAAATGGGATATGCAAAAAATATGGCATGGATCCAGACCGGCTTTGGAGAACTCTGGTCTAGAGGATGACAATCCCTGGGTTGGTGGCCTTCAATGTGTGGGTGAATGAGACAATCAATGCTTCACAGGAATCCATGCATCATTCAAGGATCTCCATGTCATGTACATCGAAGGCCGCAAGGTAAACCTGTGTCTGTCTGATGGTAAACAACAATGTTGGAATTCATTTGGTTATAGATATAGTTTGAAAACAGCGGAAGAAAATGGCGAGTCTTGTGGGAATTGCAAGTCAGGGTAAAGACGGCTGAAATTGAGGATTTAATCTTTATGAAGTGAGAGCTGTTTGAGAGGAAAGATCTGAACCACCTCTTGCACAGTGACGCAATGTTGAGTAGATCCTCATGTTAAATCATGTCGGAGGTCAAGAAGAAACAATGTCTTCCTGATTATACTTCGTGTTATCCAGCCGGTGGTTGCTGGTGAGGCCCGCCGGAACTCCATTTTGGGGACCGGCGCTTATATTTTTATCATCTGCGTTTGACCCAAAGCAAGAGAGAGAAAAACACAGAATGGGAATGAGGAAGAGAATGATGGAAAAACAGTGACCAAGGAAGAAGGCAGTGATGACAAACTGCAAGAGTGATATAAACAGCCGGTCTTTGGGCAAACTCTCCTGCGTCTCTCCTGACCTTATCTCCCTCCTCCCCCGTCACCCCACCCCCTAACCCTCTCAGCTCTACTCTTCTCCTCTTTCCAGCTATTGACCTTTGCCCCCACACATCCTTGCTCATAGCTCCCACCCTGTTTATCCACTGGACTTTCTTCTGTGAACTTTCCCTCGTCATTTGAGACCTAGCTATTTGACTAAGGCCCGATGGAGCTACCTTGTTTAGCTATAGGGGAGACGGGCTGTGGATTCCCTCCTCAGACGTCACCTACCCAGTCGGTCTTTGGGCAGACTTCCTTTCGTCTCTCCTGCCGTCTTTTCCCTCATCCTCTCCCTTCACACTTCCCCCCCAAAGACCTACCCAGCCGGTCCTTGGGCAAACTTTCCTGCGTCTCTCTGGACCTTTATTTCCCTCCTCCCTCCTCCCCCTTCACCCTACCCCTCTCCGCTCTACTCTTTCTCCTCTTTCTAGCTACTGACCCTTGCCCTCACCCGTCCTTGCTCATAGACCCCATCCTGCCTTATCCACTTGACTTTCTTTTGTGAACCTTCCCTCGTCAGCTGAGACCTAGCTATTTTGACTGATGCCCGATGGAGCTACCTTGTTTAGCTATAGGGGAGACAGGCTGTGGATTCCCTCCTTGGTCGTCACCTACCCAGTTGGTCTTTGGGCAGACTTCCTCTCGTCTCTCCTGCCATCTTTTCACCCATCCTCCCCCTTCACATTTCCCCCCTCCCCCCCATCTGTCTCACCTTTCCTTCCTCTTTCAATATGTTGCTTATTTTTTGATGTAAAGTGTAATTTGTTTATCGTGTCCTGTAACATTGTGTAACCCAATGTAAAGCGCTCTGATACCTCCGGGTCTAGCCAGCGCTATATAAAACTCTCAAAATAAAACAAACAAGGAGTGTCTGGTGGCAGATGAAAGAGACATTTGGCAACTCCGACATCCGGAAGAAAAACTTTGGGCCCTAGAACTAATACTTTTACAAATTAAGCACTGCCAAGGTCTGAATACTAACATGAGGTGGCATGTTTCATAATGTAGGATTGAAGCTGGAAAGACTTCTTAATAAATTTGCCCAGGAAACTAAGCTTTGACAGTCTGGAGACTAAGTGAGTCCAAACAGTCAAGGTTATATTAGGTTTTTTAACTTTGTGGTGATATCGTCAGATTCCAAAGCAGAGGGGAAGACCCTTTCAGAGGAGAAAAGAAAACTATTCTTGGCAAAGATTTTAATAAACATAACTGGAAAGACATGACTCACGAAGGAAGAGATGTCTGTTCAGTGTAGGAGCCTGAGGAGAGCCATAATGTAGAGGTCAAATGTAGACAAAAATAAACCAAAATGGAGTGAAATCTGAGACCGGATGACGTAATTCTTGAAGATGCCTACCTGGATGCTGATGATGTTTCTTGGGAAGATGTGAGTGCTTTCTGAAACCATCTTCTCGAATGAATGAATGATTACTTGGTAGGTTTGCACATTGCTTGTTCATGGCAAGTAGAGTTATGGGATAACTGGATAATAGAATGATTTGAGTTTTGAAATATTGAGATATTAAAATCGGACACTTGTGAGGCTTCGTTTGGGGTTTGAGGACATCTAGTGTTTCAGGAGTTTGACTCGTTCACAGTCCCACCCTGCCCCAGTTTCTTACTGTGCATTTGCTTTGGTTAATCTCATGCATGAAACATAGGGAACATATTTTTTTTCCGTTTGATAGCTTTGTTGAATAACACATCCAAATCTCTGATGTTTTAGTACTTTAATTGTATGTATTGGTGAGTTAATCTGCTGAGTTTGA
This sequence comes from Calotriton arnoldi, assembly GCA_963921515.1. Classification (NCBI taxonomy): domain Eukaryota; kingdom Metazoa; phylum Chordata; class Amphibia; order Caudata; family Salamandridae; genus Calotriton; species Calotriton arnoldi. Next base: position 361,914 of record CAWUFW010013966.1, on the reverse strand, counting down.
GTGATGTCGAATACCAGATTATGTCCGCTATTTAGGGGCATTTGTTAAATGTGTTCAGGTTGGTTTGACATTTTTTACAGGTAGAAGCAGATAGACTGGCTTGAGTTGGAGTAGTTGAATGGCCAGGCCTCTCAAGGACAATGGGAGAATCAACTTTGATTGTGTTGTCAGTAGAATATATTTGATCAAGGTGAAGTCAGAGGTTGCTGCAAGTAGAGTAAGTTGTGTTTTTCAGTTAGAACTCCACAAGGCAATTCTGACTGGATGCAGGACCTATGAATTGTTCAGTTGCAGGCTCTTTGGGCAAACTCCCATAGATTTCAATGGAGTGGTCCTGACGCAAGGGATACAGGATGCTTAAGATGCTGATCCGGTCAATGGGGTTCACCCTGTGGTTCATGAACATGGTGGGGTGACTTTGGCCACAGAGGTAGGTGTCCCTTGAAGTCCAGTGAGTTCCTGCCAAAAACAGTTACCACTGGTCTCCAATCACATTGAAACTAGCAGTTCCCTTTAACTGCGGCTCGTAACCGTCTTTGGTGACCAAACTGCACTTTGATGACTCTCCCGGGCCCAGCAGATTGGGGTGCAACTTTTAAATTACAGCGTTCCGCCACCGGGCACTTTTATGCCCCCAACTTGCCCGCAAGGGATGTGGTGACTACTAGCCAATGGGCCACCAGGTCCCCTCCCGCCTGATGACTACTTCCTGCAAAGTCTGACATCTTGCTATCCAGAGTGCAACATTCTGCCCACTCCCAAGATGGCAGGACCCCTCTCTTAGTGAGTGGAGCTTGGTAACCCGCACTAAAGGTGTAGCTACCTCCGGGCTACACACCCACAGGAAAACCGGTTTGGCAACAGTTTTCCCCTCTCTGTCCCCGATGCCAACCTGTCTACCAGAACAAAGGAACAGCCTCTCTTGTGTGTGTCCACCATTTGCCCTTCAAAGGCGGCTTCCCCTTTGAAGCTCACCTTTTGGGCTGACACCCTGTGTGGCTTCCTGCCAGGGAGAGTTGACACCTCTTAAACAGTAGGCCTCTATTGTTTCCTTTCCTGGGATTCGTTCACACTTCTCCCCAGGGGGCACATTACAGAATGTGCCTCTACGCACAACAGGCATGTGAGCCCGCTTTGTGTGCCCTCGAGCATGTTGGTATTATAGAAGGGGCCACAGATGCCCGTGCAGCCCCTTCTGTAATACTGAAAGCACTGGCGCACTTATAGCGCCAGCTGTTTCTGAAGAAGGCATTCCCTCATTTGTATGAGGGCGTGGCCCTATGCAAATGAGGGAATCCCTTTGCCTCTGTGCCCATGCCGTATTATAGACACATGGCCAGAGGCAAAGAAGCTGTCAGGAGGCGCACTGACATTGCTCCACTTAAAAGGTGCACTGTCAGTGCGCCCCCTCGATGGCAGCCCTTTGGAGGGGGAAAGGGGGCCCTATGGAACCCCCAGACATTCCCTTGCAGGTGGGTGCAGTCACTCACTGCACCCGCTGGCAAGTGGATCTCAAATCCCTTTTTAAAGTGCAGGTGGGTTGCTGTCTGCACAGAGAAACTTTGAGCACCTTTTAAACAGCTGTTCCATATTTCTCTTGAATGCACGTGAGTTTGCGGCTGCCCTGAGGCAGCGCATTCTACATGATCGGGCACACTTTTCCTATTTGCACCCAGGGCACCCGCTTAAAGGTGCACCGTGGCGCAAACAGGAAAAGTGAGCCCTATCTATAATGCGCCCCCAGGAAGGCAGAAGGCTGTCTTGTGACCAGCATCTGTGATTGGCCACTAGAAAACTTGGGCAGCGGAGTGGCAACTTTCTAAAGTTGCCTTTTACTCAAAAGTTACATTAAATTCGACTTGGGCATCAAGTCGGGTTTCATGCAATGATTATTTTGATACCTTGAAGTATCAACTTTAGTAGTCCCATTTAGGAGTTATCACAGTTGAGAAGTCAGCGTGTAACCCTCACTCTCCATTTAGGCTACTAGCCTTTCCACAGGAAAAATTACAGTTTGGGCTTTTTACTGTTGGGACATATGAAAATACATGTTCTACTTTCAAATATACAGCACCATGCCTTAGTGCTTAATAGGCCTACCTTAGGGGGAGCTTATGTATTAAAAAGGGAGGTCTGGACATTGTCATTAGTGTAAATGACAAAGTTGAGTTAGCAGTTTTAAACTGCTCTAAGAGTCTGCAATGGTAGGCTGGGAGACATGTTTTACTTGGTCACACTCGTGGCACAATAAGTGCCACAGACCTCGAGGGACAATTAACCATACAGGTCATTGGTACCCCTGGTACCATATACCTGAGACTTATAAATAAGTTAACTTATTCCAATTAGGTATAAGCCTATCAAACATATACATTTAAGGGGCAAAATATTGGCACTGAGGTCTGGTTAGCATTCAGTGTTTTCCGAGTCAAAACACCAGCAGCATCAGTCCAACATTTTGGGGGTATCGTGCAAAAAGAGGCATTTCCTTACATAATCAATGTTTGCTGTAAGTGGGGGTTGGAACTACACAGAAAATGGGGTTCTTTATGATCTAAAAGCATTTAGTTGGATGCTATTAAAATCATTACAAGTGATGCTGTCTCAAGAGTCTGAAGGAATAGGAAATTACACCTGATTTGGGAATAGATTTGAATGTTACTGAAGTACATTTTGATACCCACAAACAGTGGAGGAGAAAGCGAGAAGAACCTTTCTAACCAGCAGTGTATCTTCTAAATCATACAGCATACCAAAGATACTGCAGGTTCCAAGGCCGGAAAAACTACAAGAGCATTATGTGTTCATTAGCATCGAAGTACCAGGTCAAAACTCTTGATGAGCACCATTCTCAATTGATTTGATTCAAAGTACCTTGTATTTTGTCTGCATTAGGGAACCTGCAATATCTTTGATTTGTTGCACAATTTTCAACAGCTTCATGGAGTTCTCATCTCTATTGACACTGGCTTCGTTCAATTATTATCTATAGACACTGTGCATTTAATATGCACAGCATGGAAGGGCTAAACAGTGGGCGAATACAAAAAATGAGGCTACCCCAAATTATAATGATAATCTGACATTTACCCTAGGTAGTGTAATAATCACCGTACTTCCATCTTAAATAAATGTTTAACCGAAGGAAGACATGGGATGGCTACTTGGATTGGGACATAGGTGCGCAGCATGTGGTGCAGCACCTGGAAACTAAAAAAAAATACCTGATGAAGGGGTACAAGTAAAAACCCAATTAAAGCCTTCTAGTGGCAGTCAGATATACCTACTTGTATACACGCATAAGAAGAGAAAGGAGGGCCACTGAGTAACACTCAATATGAGGATTACAGCATGCTGTTACTAGTCCTAAGCAAACTGAACCTAAATAAAATAGAATCTCCTACATTTAGAAAAGTTTGAGTTTGAGAGATTAGCTGTGGTTCAGGTCTACAAGCACTGTGTTGACAGACAGACCTGAGAACGTATTTTGTCAACCTCTGTAGATGAGGTCAGATTTTTTTTCAAAACATGACTTTTCTGCTGTGCTGCAAAGTTCTGGACTTTCTGGCAAGACTTAACGAACATGAACACTGTCTTCTCGCGGCGAGGCTTCGGGCGGAAGAGAGAAATTGTGGTGGGATTCCAGATGATTCAAATGTCCATCATGATTTATGAAGGATCGCTACTCAAAAAACCACAGGATCCATTGAATTTCTTGGAGAAATTTGATGGGTTGCTGGCCACTGATTTTAATATATTTGGCTCGGACGTGGCTGTTACCTTGATCTGTGAAATAGGAAGATTATCACATGGAAGCTATGGTATGCAGCCTAGTTCAAAATGGCAGTCTCTACAGAGTGGTGTCTTATCTGGAATGCCAGTCACCAAAAGTAGAGGAAGGACTCGAGCTATGGGTTTAAAGACCATGGATGAACAAGCACACCCTTGAGAGAAGGTGGGGTTGGATTATTTAAATACCACTGTGGTTGGCACTGGAAAAGGACATGTGGGCAGAATACACTATGGAAACAACAAATGCAATCCATAACTTGGGGGTTATGGAGAAGCACTTTTCATTCCTGTCTACTATCTTCTTTGAAAAATCTGTTTCATGGTTCCACTCTTGGGAACTTTGAATGCTTCCTAGGCACAGCATTGACATCTCTCTGACAAATGCTCTGCTAAACAAATGACTACTGGAAAAAACGTTTTCGAGGCCCATGTTAGTCAACCCCCATTTCGATGACCTGGTAAAGTCTTTAGAGTACGATAGGTATAAATTACTGCTTTGAGAGCAACCGGTGAGCTGGTTCTGGTTTGATAAGAGATCAAGGCAATATTGTTTGTTTCATTGTGGTGAAAGAGAAGTGCCGAATGAGGCATAGTGCCCCGAAAAGTGAAAAAGATTACTCCAGACCATTCGTGCTACATTCCGTAATGCTCATCTGCAGCATTGCAGCCCTGCAGCTTTGACTAGCAAACAGACCCGGGCAGGGAGACCCGCTTCTTTTCTGGCATCTGGGATTCTAGCGGATGCCAGTTTCGGCTTGGGGGAGGAGAGGGGATGAGTAGCAGTCGGGAGCCCGGCACTCAAGCGATGATCTCGGGCATTTGTTGGCCATCGGTGATGTCCCCAAGAGCCCAAAAACAATGAAGACAATGTTGTTTGCTGGTCTCCACCCTTGCGCGCTTTGCACTCCAGGGAGGAGTGCAACAAATAAGAGGGTTACTTATTTCTCTGTCCGATAGCTATCTCCTACTTTGTTAACGAGATATCAACATCACAGAACTCTCCCTCCCCCAGGCATCTATGTTTCCAGCCCGCAAACCAACTACTAATTTACAACTGCTATTAAATAACATTTTAAAAATGAATAATTAACATTGAAAAAGCAGCAAATATTGACTTTCTATATCCATACAGCTGCTGCTCTGGCATATCACCAATCCCTTCTAAACGTTTCAAATATACAGACTTTTACTAACCAGCTGTTGGTTAGTGTTACACCTAAACATATGACGGAAAGCTAGGAGTAGTGGCGGCTTTTAAATAATGCTACTTGTAGTTGATCGTACTAATAGTCTGCCTAAGGCTGAGTCCGCCCGACCTAGAACACTGACTGCAGAAGGTGGAGGGAGAGTCAGAGGTTTCAATGCAAGACCTGGTATTAACCCAGGAGGGCCCATCAAGAACCAATAGAAATTGTCGATTAATCATTAAAATGGCAGAGCCACTAGGCAGGAGAGAGAGGTGCACCAGGCAGTTCGTAACTGATATGGGTGTCCCTCCCAACGTAACTAATCCATCAAATGATATGCAGATTTATTCAGGTGGGGTTTTTATATCGGATAGTGCCCAGGTAGCCGGAGAAAGTCATGTGGAACATGATGATTGTAAAGTCCTCACACTACATAAAAAAAATTAAAAAAAGCAGCATCTCACAACGTCAATACAAAAACAGTTCCTGGTGACCTCCTGTATTTAACTTCAAGCACTCAAGAAGACGTGCCTTCATTCAAGCACTTCAATACAACAGGTCCCACAAGACCACCAGAGATGATTAACCTTTCACTGTGCGTACAGGTATTTGGACTAAGTCTAGTATTGAGGTCTGCTAACACCACAAATGAGGGAGTGACAATCCAGCCAAATGGTCATAGACTCCTTCCTAACCCACAAACCGCTCACAGGGCTGGTATCCAGCACTCAGCACCACGACAACCATCCTACCGAAGATGACCTCTACATTATTTTTTCATAAGCAGTCCCAGAAGCCAAATAAAACCACACAACCGCAACATCCGGACTTCGTTGAGTATGTACCTCAGAGGGGTTCTAGGTATTGGTCACTTTACCTTCCTACGGATTCAAGTTGTACGAGTGACCTAGCGGATTCAGATACAAAGCAATCTTTCAATTCTCGTATTGGACCAGAGAAGCTGAACTCACAGTTGTAAAGCCCAAGCTCATGTACGACCAGCAACAATGTACAGAGCGGAGTCTAAGAAGAATCCAATTCGGTTCCTCTTTTTCAAGACTACTCCTTTTTATACACGAAAAAACTGGTTGATTTCAGGGTGGAATGTTGGCCTTTTAAAGAAAACAGTAAATTGGACTTTAGATGGGGAAAAATGAAAATCATGATGACACGCAGTGTTCCCGAGTAGAAAGGTTGAGAATGCAACACTGAATATCCATGACTGAGAAGTACACACCAAAGAAAAAATGGGCAGACTTAGCTCTTGTGAATTGTATTATATCCTATATTTGCGTGGTAGTGTGCTACGCATAGGTTTATAAAAGGAGTTTTTTTCAAGTCCTTTTAAGTAAGTTGGTGTCACCACTAGGGGGCTCCCTTAGGCGCCTGCCTTACATCTCCTAATAGAAGCATCAGCCCTGCCATTATGATCACATTGTGTCATGCACAAAGCCACATTCTGCTGTTACCTGCAGCAAATGGCGGGATTTAATAGCCACACTTCTTTTCTAATGTATCTTAACAATGGAACTAGCCTTTGGAGAACTTGTGCTCTATTTCCTTCAAACCTGTAGTCGTGTTTTCTTAGTGTGTTTGAGGTGCCTCCTAAAGAATGGCTTGTATAATGTGGGAGACCAATGCAGCAAAGAATAGCCCATCAAGAAAACAGCTAGGACTTAGCTGACATTGGTGTCAGTGCCCTAGGGACTTCCAAGAGTGTAGTCTCAGCAGAGAACTATTGGAGCGGTCTGGCTGGATAGTTGTCTGATTTTACAGATGAGTGATTAATTCCCCTGATTGAGTTTTAAGGTCGGCCCTATTGATGATGAGCTCAGTGCACACTGAGGAGGGAATGGTTTTGTTTCAGTTGCTACCTAGGATGCGTTGCTGGAATGCCAGTTCAAGGCTGATCTTCCAATCTGCAAAATCTCTAAAGATTGCCGCACTTATATTTTTTGATTCTTTCGAGCTTGTGCATCGAGAACAGTGTATGATTTTACCGTAGTCTAGTCAACAGGTAATTCAAGTATTTTCCACGCTGACTTTTTCTGATGAAGTTTGGTAGCTGAGTAGTGCTACGTAGAGGGTAGCATTTAAACGGAAACCAGGGTTTTAACGTCGCAGAAGGGTTTGGAAGACTTGTTAGTGGGGGAAGAAGGTTTGGGGAGAGCAATTCAAGGAGATTAGGGGCCTTATGAGGTTGGAGGTCCTCCTGTTAGCCCGCCACCGCTGCGCCAACAGGAGGACCACCAAGATCATAGTGCACCCATCTGCCGTATTACGAGTGTAATCCATGGCGGGTGGTACTGCGGCGGTCTCACGGCGGTGGGCTGTTTGGCTCATAGGAGAGCCTAACATGGAGCCCGTCACAGTGACCGCGCCTGCTGCATGTTCTTGCACGGTGTGGCATGCATGCCACACCTGCAGGAACGGGGGTGCAATTACAGGGGGGCACATGTGCCCCCCCCCCACATGCACCACTAGACTCTTAATAAGGCCTCAAGTGTTTCAAGTGATAGTTATAGAGGAGTACTTGGATCCTGCCACTGTTGAGTTTCTGTTTTTATTTGTGATTGTTTATTACGTTTATAAAGTGAAACCGCCAAACCCCATACTTTGCCTATATTTAAAAATATGTATTTCTAAATATGTCTCACACCCTTATATAAAGTATATGTACTTAAATACAGGTAAATTCACTTTAATGTTATATTGAAAATAAAAAGGGTGTTAAGCCCCTCCAGCCACCCCTCCACTTTCATTTATATTATTAATCTTACCCTTTTTTAACCATATTATTTGTTATTTTGGAGTTATGCCCTTTAATTTATATTCTATATCTGTGTATGTCGGGAAAAAACTCATTATAGGGGTAACACTCAACTCCCTACTTTAAATATATGATTGTTTGATATTTTACTGCACAATTTATAAAATATCATTACTCACATATATTAACCTATACTTTCCTGACAATGTAATGACCTGGTGATATTGTAGGAGCTATATTGTGGTAGTCCGATACATCGGGTGTATACTATTACTATTAATCCAAAGGCAGTAGGTATTGTAGAGCAATCGGTTAGATCACCATATAAAAAAGAAGTACCACTATAAAAGGAAATAGGACACAGAGTAGGAATAATACATCTTCAAGTGAAACAAAGCCATATAGAACAAAACCATAATAGAGGCTAGAACAGCGTCTTGAATTAGAAAAGGTCGGGCTTTGCTTGTCTGAAGAAAAGAATTCAGGGTTTTACATAAAAGGAGAAAAGAAGGCAAAAGTCTAATAGAAGTGAGGATCACATCTGGAGCGACTTAAAAAAATGCCTGTATAGGCAATTTTGCAAAACAGAAATTTGGGGATTTCCAGATGAAGTTGATGCTTGCTTTTGGACACTCAGAACAGCCAAGAAACTGCAACTTACTAGCCAAATAGGAAGGTTGTCCAAGGATAAGAGCATTTTAAGTAACCCAACACACCGTGAAGTTGATCCTAAGATCTAGTCAGAAAAGAGTAGACAAAATGTAATAAAATTACCTGGCCCAAAAAATGAGTGGAACGGCAGAGTGGAGCACAGTCTTCTTAGTGGAGAAAAAGAAGAAGCGGGTGGCTAGAGTCTAAAGTGTTGCCCCTCATCCAGTTTGATGGCAAGAGTTTAAAGTGTGGAAATCAAAAGGAAGATAGAGACCCTAACCTTGTTAACAAAAACAATTGGAAGAAGCAGAAAGAGACAAGTTTGCTAATATGTGCTACGAAATTCAGAGAGTCAGAAGTCGTAGTGCAGATGAAAAAGAAGGGTGATGTCCTATGCATCTGGAAAATACTACCAAGGAGCCAACAAGGACCTGTGAGAAGAGGATGAAGTTGGAAAAAAAGGACTTGGAAGAGCCCATCTGTGCAAATGGGAAACAACCTGAAAGTCCATAAGACAAAAAGAGAACCATCCAGGAGCCTCCCCTCCCAACATAACTGGCATACTGTACACACTCAATTTGGGAATGGATATCCATCCATGCTCTCAGTGTGTTGTATCAGCACAGATTATGTTTTTAGGGCTCATCTATAGTCTGGTACAACTGGTTGTTGTTGGAAGGCCTATTGTGTACAATACCAATACTTACGTTGAACTTTGGGTCAACTCGTTGATTATCATTTGTTGACTTTCTTGTCAATCTCATTTGCTTGTCAACCTGATGCCTGTCCATCCTCTTCCTGAGTTTGCCCCTGCCTGGAGCATAGCTTCTTTACCATCCTTTTGACTTTGTGACTTTTTTTCTTCCACTGTCCACATTCAAGAAAACATGTTTTTAAATTTTGCATTGCATGAAGGTGCGGGTGAGTCTTTCTCTCTCTCACTCTCTTTCTTCTCCCTCTTTCCCCCTCGTCCTACAGGATAAGAGAGTTACCTAGTGCAATCGCTTGTTGTAAAAATTTTGGAGATTCATGGATTATAGCTTGAGAGATCGTATCTTGCCTCTGTATCCTCTTTGAGTCTCTTAGTGCCCGGGTGGCATGGTAATGGCACGATTTCGTGTACTGCATTGAACGTCTGGGGTGGAGGCTTTTGTGAAGCCATGTCGGAAGGTGTGCTGGTTGTTTATCCCTCATATGTACCACTGCTGACCCTGAAGATGTTCACTGCCTGTTAATGGACCCAATGAAGTTCTCTCAATGTGTGGGTGATGTGGATTTTAGACTTTTTTTTTTAATTAAACATTTTTTTTATTGAGAAAAGAAAGAAAAGTACAAGGCAATGTCAAAGAAATATTCGGGTTTACAGTATAGAGTCACATATTGCAAAACACAGAGCGTTCAATAATCACATTTCACGTCCCAATGTTGAACCAGAATGATAGTGTGGATTTTAGACTTTTGAAAGGAGTTTCTGAAATTCGCTTCCCAAAGGGAAGTTCTGTGGAGTGGAGCTAGCCGACACCAAGCTTTTCTAGGCAATGGACTCTTTAAAGATAGGTTTGCTGTTAATGAATAAGTCAAGTGATTTTGCGTTTTCAGCAGATTGTAGTGTGAATCCAACCGATGGTTGCTCCACTATCAGTGGCAGGACATACCGTGGAGTGTGCATCTTGAGTATGAAATTCAGTGTCTGTCCGATGCGTCTGTGGTGGTGAGGAAGATTTGTTAGACGTTGCTGGGACTAATTCTCCACATTTAACGTTTGTAGGTGGAACGTGTGTGGGTAGGGATTGTGCACATGTTATGTGAGACCGCAGGAACACAGTGGAAGCTTACCTGAGAGGCAGCGAATAAGGCACCATGTCTTTTCCAGGCACTAAAAGGAGCAAACACAAGAAGCCCTTGACTTGTCTACCCTTTGTTGAGGAAACATGGGCGAGGAAGTATTAGGGATGGGTCTCTTTGATTCAAGCCTCAGTCTCCTGGTGCCTTCTAATTGGCTGAAATAGCATGCTTGGGTCAAGAAGTCCTATAAACTTTGACCCGCGGTTATCGGTGTCCTGTCAGAATATTATTCTTTTAACCAAATTGTGCCTTTATGCTAATGAGCATTTTTTGGCAACAAATTACTTGAAAACATTATGAAAAAATCATTAAATCTCGCTGGCAGAAAGGAGTGCCTGCTGCAAGGCAACAAACAAAGAAATAAAGGTAAAAAATGCTGCTGTATACAGTCTTTTACATTTCTGTTTTATTGATTTATCATACTTCAAAATCCAGAAAATCAACTTAAACAACATATCCCACAACACAACAGTTTGTCTTCTATAAGCTCCTGCTGTACACTTAACACGTTTTCAGGCATTGATGGGGAAACGACCAGTCAACCAACACCCCTCCTGGAACATTGATGTTATGTGAAAATAAATGCTGATGTACTTCATCTTTTTTAGAGATCCTTTGTTTACTTGATGTAGCCTTAGACATATAGTAAATTGCTTTTATGAGCTGGCACTGTGTGAACTCGTGAAATTTCGACACAGCATTGTGATCGCTTTAATTTCTAACCACCTGTACAGAAATTTTTACTCTGCAGCAGCAGCACAGTTATATACATTGACAACAAAATACTTAAAAGTTGAAACCCAGACGTGGAAGAGAAGGATATGTCCTACCAGTATAGGGCCTGATTATGATTACGTTTGTGACGGAGTATCCCATCCGACAAGATCGTAGTCAGGCCCATAGTGTTTTGTATACAAAACTCTATATATCAAGGTGTCGATAAGTGTGCCCCTTTCAGCTGTTGTCACTTTAAAATAGCATCCTTTGCTAAACCTAATAAATGAATGTCCTTGTTGCGAACATCGGTATGAAGCGTAATGTCAGTTTTTAGAATTGTTGTGCCCACTTTACTTCCCACTTCACAAGTCATTGGGGCAACATTGGCTTAAATTTATTTTGACTAATTGTGAAGTCGGGGGCTTGAAAACCTTACCCCTTCCCTACAGAGCCGTATATCTGATTGCTCTTTCGAGGTATGGTTGGGAGCCTGAAGAAGAGTCACAATTGTGTTAGCAGAAACTCCTTTTGTTTCTGCTGGAACTTCTAAGTTTAGAGGGAACCACCACAGGAATAGGATGATGGAGGAAAGTCCTCCTGTGCAATTCTTCGAGAAATTGGAGGGTTTCCCTTTGAGCAGCAAATTAGGCCATTAGAAAGGTGTGCAGTCTACCCTGCCACCTGAGGGAACTCGAGGAGCGGGCAGAGTCCTGTCTAGCAGATCCCAGCTGTGTTCCGGTTGCACTTGAAAGAGATTCTTTTCTGGGTGCACTTTAAGTGGAGACACCCTCATGTAGTAGCTGTTTGATTTTAAGGCAAGAACATAATCGTTATTGATTGTCAAGCAAGACCTACTCTTCGGTTTTGTATTCATATCTTTTCAATCCTCTAAGTTGTTGGTTTTGTATTTGTTGTATCTTCTTTTTTACTGTTTTTCCCCCCCTAAGGGAACGTCTTTTAACAGATTGCTGATTTTGCCCGCTTACATTTACAAATGCAATTGATAAATGTATATTTGCCCTTCTCACTAGTAACTCTCTGACAGGGGCCCAGAGAGCAGGAGATCTACATATCCCGTCGCCGTGAACAAAATGTCTCACATTGCGCCTTTCCCATTAAAGAAGGATTAGTTCATTTCTTGCTCCTCGACTCTCTAAAGTGACCTCGCGGAACAAGTGATGCTCTTAAAATACATGAACTCGCCCGGTCCGGTGTCAGCAGGTTATGACCCGCGTGGAGCACAGAGCGGGCCATCTCTGCCCTCTTGAGGTAGCCGGCTTTAATTCGGGCTTACAGTACCGAGATGAAAGCGCTATCGCCAGACTGACCGACGCGCCTAAAAACAGACACATCCCACTGTTCACTTCGGCTGCCGCTCGCAATATGTTTTGGGGCCATTGTGCCCAAAGCGAAGGCCTGCGTGAATGGGGGACGCAGCGGGGGCGGCGCTATGCTGGGGTAATCAGGCCGCAGTCTGGGCGGACGCAGCACGTTAGTTTTGTCTTTCGCTTTACAAGACTTGTATTTATGGCTTTATGGGGGCCCGTAGTAAAAAACCCTGCAGCCGAAGGGGACAGGCCGTCCAGAGATCAGTAAAGAAGCCTTAAAAAAGCTTGTGTGAACTATTTCAACTAATGGCAATAACGCCTTGCGTGGCATTTGCCGGGGAGTTTAACAATCGCACGTTTGTGCGTTGTGGCGTCAGTGAAATTCCTTTTTGTATGAGTTTAGGAATACTCTGGCTTTGTTAAATTCGTGTTTGAGTGCATCCGTATCTATCTCATGTATTTCTTTTAATTGACTAATATTTGATGCATCGACCCTGGATCGAGGGGATTGAAGAGTAAATAAACCTGAAACGTGTATTGGACGGCACGGCGGTCACGTGACTCCACGTCACTGAGGTAGCACTTTTCCAGCCCTAGGCCTTCCTTTTAAGAGTAACGGTTTTCAGGTGTGCTAGTCCCGGTGGGTCAGTAACCCATACATGCCCCCATTTTTGGAGGGGAAAGTGGGAGATTTAAAAAAAAAAATAATCAGAAGAATGTATTTCTCCCATTGACTTCTATTGAGGCCTGAATCGGGTCTATTGTCGTATGTACGGGGACTAAATGAATATATATATATTTCGTACCTTACCTGTCGGGAGCACGGTGAAATCGCTATGGCAGGCAAAGAGAGCGGGACAAAAATGCTGTGCACTGGCCTGCAGGAGCAGGTTACTGGCAGTCAGGGCCGGCTTTAGGGCAGTGCGACTGGTGCGGCCGCATTGGGCGCTGACCTGTGGAGGGGGGCGCTGTGACCTCAGGGAGGCGCTGGGTTTAGAAATATTTTATGATAAGAGAGATGGTGGTAGGGAGCGAATCCGAGGAGGCGGTCATGGGACGTGGGGGCGCCAAAAGTGATTGTCGCACCGGGCTCCACCAGCTCTAAAGCCGGCCCTGCTGGCAGTACATACTCCGAGTCACACAAGACCAGTCCCTGTCTGCAGAAGCCTGCCGATTAATCGGGTTTTTGCATGCAGGAATCTGGAGGCGGAAGAGAGGTTGTGGTCTCACGGCTAGACTGCCGACTTTGGAGCTGGGAAACCAAGGTTTGAGCCTCGGGGTCGACTCCACATCCTGTGATTCTGGGCAAATCACTTAATCTCCCGTGCCTACCAAAAAAAATTTAAAAATAAATGAATGTGTCCTTGTGTAACGTAACTGGTGCTCATGTAAAGCGCTCCAATACCTTCGGGTCGAGTAAATCTGCAAAAATAAATCGGTAGTCTCCCGCCTGAATCGTGAGGGTTGGCATGTATGGTAACCAAGCCTCTAACACCCACACCTAGACTGCACTGATTTCTTAAGTTGAGTTCCGGGACTGGAAAAGCGGTGTTCCTACCTGTTTACTTATGGGAGGGTCTCTAAAAGTTGTGAATTGAGGGCTGGTGTGTGCCTTCCATTTTGTGTACTTCTGTGGCCCAGATGCCCGTGATGCTGCAATACTAGTCTGCAGTTCAATCTTTTGCTGTCCGACCATTGTTGCTCAATTGTATCCTAATCGAGGGCCGCTCCATACATTTGTTACCCACGGCAAGCAAAACGCTTCTCTTGCTATTATGTTTTTAAAAAAAAGTATATTTTTATTGAGTTTAGTTGTTGCCAAGGTACACAGCTTGTATCTTGCACACAGTATGTGCTCTTAAGCATTCAGTGCGCTACTAGACATATGAAGGTTTTGTAGAAACTCCCATCTGTTACTCATGAGCTCTACTGCATCGTATGCTCCAGTTTCATATTGTACTATTGAATTCTTGCAATAGCCATCCCCTGCCAATTTGTTTTCCATCACTTGCGAATGTCAGTGGTTTTTTTTGGTTCAATTTGTAATCTTAACTTCATTTTAACTGTGAATTTTTAGGTGAATTTCAGAGGTTCTTTCAAACATATGTTGAAATGTTCTAACCAAAGCTAATCGTAACTTCACTTTAACCTTTGTTTTGTCAATGAATCATTGGTGTTTTAAAAAAAAAAAAACTTTTAATCATGCCACATCCAAGAATTCCCTGCGCCCAACTCTCTGTGAGCAGGCAACCTGCACTGTGCACTGATTTTGGTTGTGTGCAGGGGCGTTGGGTGCTAGGCATTACCTTTGATCATTGATTATTATACATTTAGTGAATGGTATATTCACCTTTAAGCTGTGCAATTGGGCTTGGGGTGTAACCATGCCCCGACACATTTTCGTTCAATTTCAGATGCCACCAGGGCAAGGCATTTACCCAGTTAGCACGCAAATCCGGCTAACTATTGTTTACATGACAAACTATTTATAAATGGTGTGCATCCCATCATCTTGATTCAATATTACCTTTGATCAGGCCATGAACCGAACCCTCTCCGGGTGGCCGGGTTGGCCACAGAGCGTCACTACTCACCAGACTGTGCACCTTTACCTCCTGCAGATGGCTAACAACTGCTTTGCACGACCTTTTCCCCAGGACCTGGACTCGGCATCCAAATCTCTAGGAATGGCCAACACCCACAGTACATGTCCTTTGGCAGTACATAGCAGGGGTTGTCCGCAGGTCCTGTCTGGTGGCCATACCCTGCGGCCAACTCTCCACAAGCTGCCATCTCCTAATCACAGAAGTAGTGCAGTAAATCAATATATATTTAAGGATTCACAAATCCTATGCTTGGTTCTCGAGTCCTGAGGCCCAGTAAGGGATTCGGATTCAAAAATCCAGTTTAAGATTCACAAATCACATGATAAAATGTACTTTTTAATAAGTTTGTGCTGGTAGTCCCTTTGTACTCCCCCCACAATAAGCTTGGGGGTCAGATTAGGTGCACTTTACCACCTTATGCATTTTTTTTATTTGATTTGATCCAGCTGGGTGCTCTGTGTTGGGTAATGGCAGTCATAACAGATATCTTTCTGTGACAGCCAGCCCATAAGAGTGCAGTAGATTTGTAATCTGCAGCTGGGTTTGCAAATCTGCACTTAACCATGGAAGGCTCCCTCATCCAATCTTTGTACCTTTTTTATTTTTTTTAAATTGAATTCATTAATCCTATGTGGGTTCACCAATCTGCGACGTTTCACAAATTAATGAGCCAGATTTCTCTAAAAAGTGGCCTCTTCATGCTCAACCTGGCTGTCTTTTTCAACGCTAATTTCTTGAAAACTGCTGAATGGATTTACACCAAATCCACTGAAAAGGCACTCCTTGGCTAAAGTTCTACCTTCGTCCAACATTTGGTCGAATTCCATTCAGCGTGTTTTTTATTCCAGTATCGAGGAGCAAAGAATCCTATGGGAATTAAAATGGTAAATTGCTCTTTTTAGGACCCCTTCTTTTTCCTGGCCTATGCTATAGAGATCTGCATGGAACTTGCCATTAAAGAACCCAAAGTGGAAGCACTTTTATTTTTGGAAAGTTTCAAGTTGATTCGTCAAACAACAGCAAAGCTCTTAAAATGTGTTTTTTTAAAATACTGCTTTGATGGAAACTATGACTCAACCATATCTATAGAGGTGCTGTCATTACCTCTACGCATTAGATAAAATATGTCTGTATTTCTCTCAGCATCTTTACAGAAGCAGGAGGTAGCACACCAGATGTATTCTCCCAAACAGTGCAACATATAATATTTAATCAAAAATGTATATTAAACATGTTGCCTAATCATGTAACTTGCCCCTCCATGGCAATATAAGACCGTATCACACATCTTACCTATTATGTATTTGTATTTTACATCTTTATTTTACTGCAGTTAACATTAAAAGGGGTACCTTTTTGAAACAGGAAAATGGTTATTAAAAACAAAGTCCAAAACTCAACTATACCGTTTTGTTGTCTGTAGTAAAAGAAGAGAGAATTTGGGGAAGGGGTGGTGTAATGTAGATCTTCAGAAATTAAACAAACAAGCTAAATTCTGCAGTCAGCTTATCACCCAAAACTCCTGTCGTACGAACAACCTTAGCTTACACTTCTATCATATACTCTGACTTCACTTCAACATCAAACATATTTTTACACATGTAACACATTAAATGATGTACAATTTCAGAATTTATGTCTAAGATGATAACAAAATTGTATCTTCCATCCACTGGCATCATATTCTCTGGTCTATTGAGGCATTTACATAAAATTTGTAAAATTCAACATGGTAAATTTTACATTTTATCTTGCAAATACCAATGGGCTAATCTCTTCCAACATTTGAAAAGTAGAACAGCCAGATTAAGGAACACAGGGTTGAAGACTGGTAACCAATCGAGAGTCCAGTAAGGCAGTAACACTGTCTCATTTTCCAAGCTTCAACATAAGGCTAGTGGTCATGCTTTTACAATCCCACTAGGTAAGCAAGTCATAGTCTATTTTGGAATTGGTGAATCATGTCCAAATGGGATACAGTCTGCTTCCGCTGCCTGGAGCAGGAAAGGCTGCATATACCACAGCTCCTATGTGTTTTAGAGTCCCAAGTCATTCCAAGGCTTCTTTTTGACTTTGGAAAGTGTGTCTTATGGCCAAAAGACTTATGAACATTAAATATAACACATTTATTAACTCTGTGCAAAGCACTCACCTTAGTGGCCACATCAGTCAAACCTCTAGTTAAGTTTGGTTTCAAAATCAAACATACTTAAATGTTTGCAAGCCTCAACCAAAATTCTAACAAACCTGATGCTTAGTTACAGTTTTTAGCAGCAGTCTAGCAGGAGTACCTTAGGTTTGGCCCTATTCAGTTTCAAACCACTTTTAATACTCTTGGAGGCAACCAACTCTATACATCTTCCTTTGCTCAAAGTTATCTCCTGGGCATCTGAGATGCAGGTAAATCTGTGTCTCATCCTCATAAGAGCAGTAAAGCAGTCCTCTTGCTTTAATGTAAATAAAAAAAAAAAACAGAGGTTTTAAAAAGATATTAAAATGAAGTGATGAACTTGTAGATAGCTGAGGGAACTCCGGGGAGGCATTTCATTTCAATAGTGCCAAACTTGACACTTTGAGTACAATTGGACAGACGAGACACACAGCACTCGATTGCTGCCTTAGACACTGCTTCCAACCTAATGTTAGACAGCAACAAGTCAAAGTCCTTCATGTTGAATGCCACTGGGAAATCCAGGATGGTGAGCAATGACAGCTCACCCTTATATGTTTCACATAATCGTAAAAAGCTACGAGCCCAATCTTGGAGATACAGAAAGTCTTGAAACTGGGAAGCCACGGTTTTCTCCAAGACTTTAGCTAATGAGTGAAACCCAGAAGCTGGGTGATACCTTTAGCAGTCTTCCTGTTTCAGGGGTGGCTTACTTTATTAGCAGAGTTTGTACTGAAGTGTTAAATTCATTTGACCAGTGGCTGCCTGTACTTTTAGCAGGGAAGGGGGCGGCTTAGGCACAAACGCACACATAAACACTCACACATTTTGCATTCACACACGCACACATCCATTCACAACACTCACTCCCAAATATTCCTGCACGCTCGTACCAAATATTAAAAATAAAATCAAACTTACCTGCGCAGCTCTGCCTTGGAGATGCCTGGAAGTTTGGGACTGTTGCCTTCCCTCATTGGCTGACCGGAGGTCCGCCAATGAGGGAAGGTTGCAGTACCTCACTCATTACAGAGCGGGATGGGGTCCGTGAGACTGGTGACCCCACCACACTGTCATAAGGTGTCCGTGATTGACACTCTGCCCTGGGCACTTCAGGGCTTAGAACTGAAGCACCCAGGTGCGAGGCAATCCGTGAGGCTCCCCCTCGTCACGAGGGGGAAGGCCTCATGGTGCTTTGCCAGGCTGAAGAGATCATGCCCACGTGAGTTGTGACTTCTTCAGCAAAGTTCAGCTCAGGCAGCCAGGAACCTGCGCATTTAGCACCTGTCTAGCTATTGGCTGCCTGACCTGAAAATAAGGAGTGACTGTCAGGCTGACCTTTGCCCAGCCTGACAAACTCTTTATGGTGGCCAAAAGGCCATTATCCCATTAGGACGGGCCACGGCTGCATTTGACATACTGATGGTTGGCAATGAATAATTGACAATCTTGGCTTCTAGTTCTTAACACAGAAACTTGTCCATGAAGATTGTCATGTTATTTGAAAAAATCGATAGGTTTGGATCCTCACCCTTGTAATATTTGACCAATCTACAACATATTTGACGTACAGAACAATTGAATTACAATGGTCATTTACCTCAAGATTGGTTAAATTTCGTCAAGCGTGAGCAAAGTTGGAAAATTGAATTTTCTATGGAATTGGATTATCAACCTCAACCAGAGTTATTTGCTGAGCCCCTGTATTATAAGTAAATAGAAGAGGGGGCACTGAAATATGATAAACATAAATATATTATATGGTAAAGCTCGTACAACTTTTTTATCATCGTTGCATATCGTAGCACCAGTTGCAGATGGTGCCCCTAAAGGTCAACATTCTATTTGAAGTGATAAAGGAAAGAAAAATATCAAATCTGTGGGCGGGGGGGGGTAATATCATAACAGAGACCAACAACATGCATATTATATGTAATAATATATTTTAAATTGACTAGAAACGCGAATAAATCGAGATCAAGTGCTGTCGTAGTTTTTCAAAACATACTTGTCATCCAACTTCATGTAATAAAAAAAATGTATATATATATATGTATATAAAAGCCAGTCCAATTTGAAAAGCACAATAATGCTAACCCACCCCCCAAAAAATTGTTTTAAAATTCACAATGCAATGTCTTTTGTCCTGGTTTCTCCCGTCCCCATGTAATCAATAAATCAGGAGGTTTCTAGAAAATACTTCCATCATGAACTATCCACCCACTAATCCAAGCCTCCATTAGTCTCCAGTAAGTTATTTGACCTCTTCCAAACCCCCGCACAGACAATGCGCTCTGTAGAATTGAGACCAGTCCTGTGTTTCACATAATACCAGGTACCCTCCCATATATACCATAGCCTCCCCTTCCTAAATAGTGTAGTCAGCAGTGTGAAGTCACATTGTCTGCAGGTAAATTATCACAATGACGGTGAAGAAGGACACGCCTATGATAGTCGTATGATGTAATTAGACTTGTTAGCTGCAGACAGTCCTAGCACAATTCTCAAGCATGTCAGTACTATTAGTTTGAGCTATTTTGAACAGCTGATATCTATACCCTATTGTAGTCATACCACAATATTACATATGAGTAGAGGCTTGTTTTTTGGGGGATCTCAAAATAAGAAGAAACCTGTTAACTATTTTGAAACGGCTACTTGAAATATGATTGGTTGGGCCTGGTGCATACATGTGGATGGAAAAAAAGGATCAAATGTGGTCCGACACTCGAGCTTGGGTTCTTCCTGTGAAACTTCAACACCTGAAGTCACGACAGGGTCTAAAGAATGACCCTATGCACCTGGGTGCATAAGTCAAATTTAAAGACTATGGAATGGCATTTGAGTTATTTTTGCAGTCACGCCAGTAGTATCCCATTTCTCCTCTGTCAGTAGAGTGTAACACAGTAGGCCCTTGCCTTCTAAAATGCACGATCAGCTATGTTAGAACCTGACAATGAATGGTTGAAATCATTCTTGTCTAACCAGCACTAAAGTTCCAAACTGTGTGGACATTTTTTGAAACACACTGCATTGAAAAGTTACTCGGGATTCCCCACATTTCCTATCCTATTCAGCATCTACAAAAAAAACCTTTAACAATATCCCAACAGACACCCACCAGTCATAAGCGGATGCCAACCTGCAATACATACAGATTTGAAAACATATACTCAGTATCTGGATATCTTCCTTTAATTAGTGATTGAATGGTTGAGGCTTCCCAAAACTATTATGTTAATCCAGAGATAGTCATAATACCAGAATTCCAATACCCAAAAACTTCCATTAGGAACAGTCCACTCTATCTCCCCAAATCATGGTATCACGTCCCCAAGGATTCCGAGAATGTTTTATTGGAACATTGCCTGCAAAACACAAATTGATTATCTGGGTATGCCATGCATTTACTCAATTTCATCACTCAAAAGTACTCCCGTTCAACCCTAGTGTCTAAACAAAAGGAGATGTGGTTACCTCTTTTAACAACTAAAATGATTATTACAGCCCTGCCGTACCTCTGTCTGTCCCAAAAATTGGGAAACTCAATAACTTACATTGTCAAGCGGTTCATACCATTTCAGTAAGACTGTGCGTCTGGACAGCATAGATTTGAAAACTGTGCAGGACTGAGTCCATGCACACCATCAGGATATGTTGACCGTAGTCCTGGCTAGCTCACAGTGCCCTGTCTGGACCCGTAAACCCTACGAGGCACCGGATGGCATGTGCAACCTCAGAACATGATGAGTTTTTATAATAAACTTCACCCATACTCTCTATGTAGAGTTCTAGTCTGGCTTTTATTGTTTATTCTACCCTTGGAGAGCTGATGCCAAACAGACAACAAAAAACAACAACGTTTTGCGCAGTGAACTTAGTCCTTGCACAAAATGTTCAATGGCCTGATATGTCTACGAAGAAGTGGAAGTAAATCAGTTTTTGAGAATATTATCCCATATGGGTGCGCAAGCAAATGTGTGTTAAAAGTCATAGTTTAAAAACGATGTAAACTTTAAACATGAACATGTAAAATGATGGTGTTCTGTGCCCGCGGCCTATGTAACCACACAACAACGTGTTGAATGACTTCAAAGAAAATGCTTTGTGAGCGCGTCACGTTAGGACACGTCAGTTGATTACAAGTGAAGCCCGTGCCCAATTGAAAATTCTCTGCATAAGCCACATATCCCTTCAGTTGAAATGATCTAGTCGGCTCTCGGTCACCACTCCTCATATAGGTTTCTAAAGCCTGTTTCTCCTCAAAATGCAGTCTGCACTCGTCTATACCAGCTCTGTGGCAACTCAACATTCTGTTTCTTGACCTGTAATCCAACATACTAACAGTACAAATACAAGGATAAAACATTGCTGTTGAAAATGCCGCGAAGCAACAGATCCGTTCCCTGTCACCACCGGCCTTTGATGGACCATTTATTGGAAATTGAATTAAGTGTACCCTGTGAACTTCCAAATCAATCCTTCCTATGAGGGGTCTGAGGTCCCTCCTATGAAACCAATTAGGGTTCCTGAAGCAATGCAGCAGTGACTTTTTTCCATAGACTATTTTGGATGGTGTTATTTTGCGTGGCGTATTATTTTAAGAAGTAGAGTTTGTTATGGTACAGTTTTCAATGATGACGTGTCTTATGCATTGCCCATACAACATTTTACTGCAGAATATACCTCTCTGAAACCTATTTTGATCTGTATCAACTGTATGATGCTGGACACTGGGAACTCTATAGTGTGACATTTTACATTACAGTTTTCTGGTGCACAGCACCGGCACTTAATGGGCAACACCGGCACTTATAACAGTCTGCCACATGGTGTCTAATTGAGAGGTCAGCACAAGAAAAGTTGTTTATTAATTCAATATGCATTAAAAATGACTAATACCTGCCTACAAAGCTGTTCTTATAGCTTTGGGGGTCTGAAATAGTCTAAAATGGCACACTTATAGGTGTATGGTGG
The DNA here is from genome assembly GCA_963921515.1 of Calotriton arnoldi. Lineage (NCBI taxonomy): Eukaryota > Metazoa > Chordata > Amphibia > Caudata > Salamandridae > Calotriton > Calotriton arnoldi. The sequence continues at coordinate 339,871 of CAWUFW010013966.1, read as the reverse complement.
CTAGTGCTTGTGTTGGTACTGTCATTGGCAGCGCTACCAGGTGCAAGGGGTGGTGCAAGGTGCGGCGGCTTCCTGGCGAGGGCCCCGGAACTTATTTATTTACAAATTAAGCACTGACATTTTAATGACAAAATGGCCCATGCTGAGATATAACCACGGCCCTGTCTGATGTATGCTGTGGCACCCTCGATGATGATGCTTTTCCCCAATATTAGACACCCCCTAACGAAAATCTGGAGATTTTTCCTAGTGCTCCCACAAAAATATATATTAACTGCATGATTATATCTTGAACTCATTCGTTTTGGTTGTCAAAACCTTTTCAAGGCTTACGTTTGCATATATGTATTGACGTTTTATATAGAACGAACCTCCCTGGATGGCAACAGAGCACTGAAAATCATTTGGGGATTGTACACATTTATTTGCAATTCCCAATGACTGTGCCCTTTACATAATTATTTAAGCCGCAAGGAGAATGCGGGTTGGCCATAATCGCACAATTTACAGTCAAATGCCGAAGCAGGGATTCGAACCCACGTCCTCGGGTGCCACTAGACCACCAAGTCCTAGCTGGCACATGCGTCATTTGGTAGAGATTCACAGAGGCAAAAACCTTTAAATTACACACTGGATGTGCGAGTACCATTTATAGCATATTCAAATTCCACATTTCATACGTTAATCTAGGATATGAAGAAATGAGCTTACACCTGTGCGATCTAGGCGAAAGTTGGGCAACGTGTGTTAGTACAGCCCATTCTAAAATGGTGTGCAGTGCATATGAAAGAAAGACTGCGATCTGATAATAAATATTGACTTTCATAGAAACCCAAAGCGCATATTTGAAACCTACACATTGCATAGACTTTGCACACCTAAAGTTAGGAAACTTTAATCCATCACTTATGTTGGTTAATGCCGCACCCTTACATGCTTTACTTCTAGACCCCCTACCTTTGGAATGTGTACACCAGAGGTTTTGCGAGTCGGGTAGTAGGCAGTCGTAAATTTCTGTAGTGTCTAGGGGTGCGTCACGCATTTCTTCACTCATGACTTTGTGAATCGGGCCTTTGGTTCTTTGTCAATGCTTGTTTGTTATTACATACGTTATGTTGTTGCTGTGCAGCCCCTTGACTGCACAGCGTAAGGTCGTGTTGACTCCATCATCCGAGCGACAGTCATGGGACATTTGACCTTTTGTGCACATCCTTGCAGGAATGCCCTGGGCGCCCGAGAAGTAAACCGTTTACGACTCTGACAGCCCAAAACCTTGTCCATAAAGCTATTCACGTTAGTTACTGGCGCTCATATTTAGGCTCTAGAAGAGATGGTGTCCTTAACGTTATAACAAGCATTGGCAAAGCCAATAGGTATGACATCGTCCGCCAGCCATTGGCAAGTCTTGTTTTGTTTTGTCAGGACTTTTGCAAAACTGTGTTGTTTGAAAGGCTGCCGGGAGTTTGCAATCTAAAAAAAAAACAGACTAGAGGGCAAAAAAAATTTGGGTCTCAAACAATTAGCGCATTACCATAGTACTCCTTAGCACTAAAGGGAATCAATTGGCGTGTCAATGTGCTCCTTGGGAAAAGGCAGCATGCTGTAACTCCTAGTGAAGTCAGCCAGTAGCTAAAGTGGGGCGACGCGTTGCCCGGTGTGAGAAATTGGGTTGTTGGTTGACTAGGGTGTAATCCCTGGCCATGCAGCAACCACAATCATTGTCAGCGTGAGGCACAAGTCAACCCTACATTAACCTGTGCTCAACCCTCTGGTAACTTGGCACAGAGCAGTCAGGCTTAACTTGGAGGCAGTGTGTAAAGTATTTATTACTGTTTGAAGTGTTGCACACAGTGGAAACACCACACCAAGTTAGAAAAAGATAACTTTCTTTCATAAAATAAAACACAACCAAAACAACAAAAATCCAATTAGTAGAACCGGAAATATTACATTTTAAAGTTTTAAGTAAAGATAGGGCCGACAAGCACCAATCGCCAACTGTGGACATCTGGTTGTTCCAGAATGGGATAAAGTCACAAGTTCAGGCTGACTGTAATGGAGCTCGGGCAAGCTACAGGAACCCAGTTAGGCCCACTGAACAAAGCACCTTAAATCCTGGTTTGCGGAGCAGTGCGAGGATCTGCGTCAAAGATGCGCTGCACAGTCTGGGCGATGCGTTGGTTCCGAAGAGCTGCGATGCGTAGTTCGGCGTCATCAACGTGGGATGTGAGGTCTTGCACCGAGGATGCATCACGCAGTGGCGGTTCCAAAGGCGTTGCTTGTCTTTGCAACGGGTCCAATCCACGCAGAAGCGGAGATGCGTCAGTTTCGCTTGGGGTTGCCTGCACAGCATAGGAGATGCGTTGATGCTGCTGGATTCACAGAGGCTGACCCACTTCCAAGGGTCCAGGACTGGGGTGGCACCACTTGGTAGGGTAGACTCACAGATAGCAGAGTCCAGGTGCATATGCAAGGTTGTTGGAAGCCTGTTGTGTGCCTAAGGATCAGGAGGTCAGCCAACAAGTCCTTGGAGTCACTTTGGGTTCTAGATTCAAGAGATGCAGGTCCAGTCTTTCTGACCCAGGCAAGAGGGCGGCAGGCCAGCACAGCAGGACAGCAGTTCCTTCAGAGCAGCAGTCCAGCAGAGTGGCAGTTCTTGCACCAGCACAGCAGTCCTTCCTGGCAGAGTGTCCACAGGTCCAGAAGTGTACTGAATTGTTGGTGTCTGAGGTCCAGTATATGTTCCCATTTGTGCCTTTGAAGTGGAGAGAAGCTTCTAGAGGCATGCCTTTGAAGTGCACAGGTGCCCTGCCTCCCTGGCCCTGACTTCAGACTAACTACAGGGGGCATGCAGTCCTTTGTGTGGGGACAGGACACAGCCTCTTCAAGTGTAAGTGGGGCTGGCATCCGCTCCCAAGGCCGGACTGGCCGTAGCGGGCACCGGGCGTTTCCCCGGTGGGCCGCCAGGGTGGGGGCCTGTTTTAGGCCCCTGGGGGCCGTTTTTGTTACCAGGGGCCTGCAATATCGGCCACACGTGTAACAAAATCGGCCGAAACCGGCCCTTGCAAACAGCTTGGCCGACCCCCTGCCGCCCCCCGGGGGCCGGCCGAGCAGTTTGCCAGGGCCGGATTCGGTTTCCAGTCCGGCCCTGTCTGCTCATCCTGCCAGTGACAGCCCATCCATTCCCATCTAAGCTCCCCATTGTGTGCGGCTGTGTAGGAGGAAAATACAAAGCTCAACTGTCACCCACACCCAGTCATGTGACCCAGAGACAGGCTGCAGGCACCAAAATAGCTTATGCAAGAAAATGCCAACTTTCTAACGGTGGCATTTTCAGTATTGCAATTTAAAATCTGACTTCACCATAAGTTAGGATCTTAAATTGGGATTTCAGTGACATCAAACGGATTCCCATTTGGAAATTACACTTATAAAATGTAATTCCAATGTTATCCTATGGGAGAGGTAGCCCTTGCAGTAGTGCACAACGAATTTCAGAGTTTTTCACTACCAGAACATGTGAAACTCAAAAGAACATATCCTACTTTTTAAATACATTGCACCCTGCCCTCTGGGCTGAACAGGGCCTACTCTAGGGGTGACTTATATGTATTAAAAAGGAGATGGTGTGCTCCAGGTCATTGTCAAGCATACCATCCACAAGCATGAATGGACTCTAAGCTACCCTCAAGGAACCTGAGACCCCCCTCCCCCCCCTACTAAAAGGGAACCAGAGCCACTGGGTAGTGACTCTCATGGTTCTCAGCTGCAATAACTCAGTGGAATACATTAGGGACTTCATACTGGCTCTAGTGTCCCTCAAGGCCTCCACCCTCTGCCCGTTGATGGTGACCCTTGACCTGTATTTCCTAGTATTACTAGGCATGAGAGTTCTCTGCAACATCTCTCTGTAATCCCAGGGACACTAGGGTAACCACTACACTGCAACCACCCCCCCACTAACTGGGACACACTCCTCCCCAAGCACTATACTAGCCAGCTCCAGTGACTGCTCACCAGTGGGGGGGCTGTGCCTGCTTGGAACACTAGGCATCCCACTTGAAGTGCCCTTCCTGTTGGCAGTCATAGCACATGGGTGGTGCCTTCACTGATGACTTACTATCGGGGAACCCTTTCTTCTTTTTCTCAGTTGGGGGATGGGAGTCTTGGCTCATGGAACTAGTTTGGGGGCCTTTAGAGAACTCCTTAGTTTTGTTTTTGTCTCTCCTCTCCTTCTGGTGGAAACCCTGTCCACCCTTGTGGTGCCCCCCCCCCCCCCAGATACCTTCTTGTGGGGACCCAGAACTCTGCCTCCTTAGCAAGCTCCCTGGGGTCATTGAGCTTACTATCAATCAAGTGTTGGCACAGATCTGCAAAACTAAGACTGAACATGTGCTCTCTTGCACTCAGATTGTACAGCCCTTGATAATCCTTTACTTCACTGCCCTCAACCCAACCATCCAGTGCCTTGCAAGAGGAATCCACACAGTCCACCCAGGTCTGATGGGGCACTTTCTGACTGTCCCCAAACTTCTGCCTGTACTTCTCAGTGGTAAGGCCATAATTTCTGACGAGAGCTTCCTTCATGGGGGGGATACTTCATCGTGTCCCCCCTCTCTATGGCAGTAGGGTGTCCCTCCCCTCACTAGGGATATGCTTCCACAATCTAGCCCCCAATCCTCATCCGGGATGCTGTGCATCTGTAGAGCAATCTCATAAGCCTCAAACCACTTGTCAATGTCGATCCTCACAACAAAGTCAGGCACCAGACCCTTGGGAATATGGACCCTCTTGTCTCCAGAGGGCACTGTAGGTACGCTGCCACCTTTCTTGCTGGACTCCACCTACTTAGCTTTGATGTCCAGCACTCTGAAACTTTGCTCATGAGCCATCAACCTTTCCTCCATGGCTAATCTCTTCTCTTCTCCAAGGCTTTCTCAGACTCAGCCTTCACCTTTGCCAAGGCCCTCCCAGCCTAAGTCTTCATTTGTTTAGCCCCCATGATCAGTTTCTTGTCTTCTATCCTAAGTCTGGCCATCTCCAACCTGAACTCTCTCTCCTTCCTGCCCACTCCTCTAGGGCACAGGCTGTGGGAAAAAATACTGCCCTGGCATCCCCCTCTGCTGAAGGCTGCATCTCAGGGAGGCCCTCTACTTGTCCTTCCATCACATCATCCCCTTCTGTGGCTTCCACCCCTGACTGGTGAGTTTCCATCCAGGCCCTTTTGGAGCTTCACCTTCCTGGTGGTGCTCTTTGCTAAAAGTTTCCTCTCCTGGCAGTACTCCTTGAGCCTGGGCCACAGTATAGGCATCCATGTTGACCAGCTCGAATTCCATCCTTGCAGGTGTGGTTTCAGACACTACAGTCAGAGGAAGCATTTGGAAAAATAAAAGGAAGCCAATCAAGGAGAATTTAAACTCTAATTGGTCTTAAATATGGGATGGTAGTGTACCTCAGATGGCATAACACAAACACAAGTCCAAATCCTCAGCGCTGATCACCAAATTAAGAAATTGTGTTGTTGGTTGACTGCGGTGTGAGCCCTGGACAATCAGCAACCACAATCCTTGTTAGGGTGAGGCACAAGCCAACCATAAATTAACCTGCACTCAACCCTGGAGTAGGTTGGCACAGAGCAGTCAGGCTTAACTTAGAGGCAGTGTGTAAAGTATTTCTGCAACACTTCAAACAGTAATAAAGCCGAAACACCACACAAAAGGATCCCACACCTAGTTAGAAAAATATAACTTTCTTTAATAAATAAAACCAGACCAAAATGACAATAAAACAATTAGTATAACCAGAGATATTCAATTTTAAGGATTTGAGTAAAAATAGCGCCAAAAAGCACAAAGGGCCAATTGTGGGTATCTGGTTGTGCCGTACCAGGCAAAGTTGCAAGTCTCCTATGGATGAACTAAGCTGGCTGAAAGCCCCTTTGAATAAGTATATTGTACACCTTTTTGAAAAAAAATCAAAAGGGCTTGGCTAACCAAAGACCAAAAAATGAATTAAAGATGATTAAACTGTGCATAGTTACAAATAATAATCCAGGGATTTGAAAACAAGTCGAAGGGTGTTTGTTACTCTCTATGGCACATGCACGAACACAACAATCATGTTTTATTGTGTTTTTGAAGAATATCTCAAACCAGTATGCCTTCATTCCTCTTTTTGTGTTTTAGGGCTGTGTGAAGGAAGTGCTGCAAAGATTGCTTTCTAATTACTGGTACAATATTCAGAGGTCCAGAAATTGAAAGGGTGGATGGAGATTGGTATTTCAGGCTTACACTTGCGACCAGTTCAGTGCATGATTAAACCAGTGTATATATCAGTGCTTTAAATGGGCCAGTACTCGCAGGTACTGAGTACCAGCACTTTTCAGAGTTTTCCCATTGAGTACATGGACTTCTATTTGTGTCAAGAGAGTATCAGTACTTCTAGTGGCATAGTGGGGTCAGTGCCCAGACGTGGGTCCCTTGCTCACTTTGCCACTGGATTCAAGCTAGCCTGGCTGATGACGGTGCCCAGAAGTGGGGTCAGGCTCTGGGGTATGGGCACATGACAGTCAATGGCCAGAGTATTCCAGAGGCAGGTTGCTCCTTCAGCCTTACACTCTAACTGACCAGCAACAGGAATAAGGAGATGTGTCTTGACTGCTAGAGCTCCCGACACTGGAACTGTCACGCTGTCCTAAAAACAAAAAAAGCTTGCATTCCCATAAAACTGCTGCTTCTCATGTAAAGTGCTTTAATGCCCTTGGGCCAAGTTCACACTATATAAAACTACAAAAAAATACCAATTACGCCCTGCACCTATGAGCTGAACTTGGCCAAAGGGCATTTCACATTGAAGAAGAAAATGCTGATATTGTACATGCCTGCCTCGAAGACACGCCTCTTCTGGACCCACCCCAATCAATTTGGTGAGTAGCAGCACTTCTCTTTCACAAAGCATGCCAGTGAATCGAACAATATCCAGTTGTTTGCATGTTTATAATTAAGATCGTCATTTGGACTCGTCCACGTTAAAAACACTGGCAGCTTGTGAAACATCAAACTGAATTTAAAAGGGGACGAACTGCAAATATTACTGAAGTGCTTGGTCGATGTTTACTGCAGCCGCGACCCGTGCAGGAAAGAGCGGTGGGGCCGGGTGGGGGGGGGGATTTCAACATACGAGCGCGAGGGAAAATTAAATAAATAAATAATTTTCCCTCGTGGTCGTATGTCGAAATCTCCCCCCCTCCCCCACAGGGCCCCACCGCTTTTACCTGCACGGACCGCGGCTGGTTTACTGCCTTTCAGTATTTAAATGAAAATGTCAACATGGCGGGTTTTAGATTGATAAAGGAAGCTAGGCTGCCGAAACGCATCTCTTTCAAGTGCTGGGTCGAGGGAGGCCCAACACAATAAAAGATAAGCTTTAGACTTCGTGTGCGTGCCCTCTCCTTTTGGGAAGCAGGTTGTGTGTGTGATGCATGTATATGATTTTTCAGAACCAAAAATCACATGATGGCACTGAACTGGGATGCTAAATGACTAGGATGCTACACTGCCTTATCCCACAAACTGATTAAAAAAGCATTGCATCTAATTAAGGCCAAAAAAGACCTGCTTTTCATAGGTCGTATACTGTCCCATTTACAAACAAAAAAAATCGACTGGCCAAGGAACGAGAACTGGCATCTCAAGCTGTACATCCTATCAAATGTGCTGCTCATTCAGACCGGCTTTATTTGAATTCTCGGACTTGTAGTACTCAAATATGATGAATCAAGGTTACAAGTACCAGAAGCAAATGGAAAAAAAAAGAATTCGATACATTTCACTATTTCTCGGAGGAGTGGCAGAAGGTGGCGAAGAGATTTCCATGGATATGTGAAGGGAAATTGTATACCACACTGTGGGATCCAAAAGAACGCTTTCAGAGTTCATTTTTCCACTTTGCATCTAAATACGTGAGCAAAACTCTGTTAGATAGCACATCTCAGAAGAAAATACTCTCCTAGTACCTATATATGGAACAAAAAGATGCATGTAAAATCATCTTTTAGATGAGTCATTTCTGCAAAACCGAATAACTTCAAAGCCACGTAATTGCTTCGCTCAACCAAAAGATAGTGTATTGTTGGTGTGTAGCAGTGGAATGGTGACATACACTTTTGTGTTGCGTGTGTATGTCCTCTTATGATTCAGAATTTTTTACATAATGTTGAAGCCTGTCTAGCAAGCGAGCTATGGGTAAATGACACAAATAGTGGATTAAATAATATTATGTGGGATGAATATTGTGTCAAAAATATAATCAGTATAAAAATATTGTGTAACAATATCTAAGGCAAGAATTTGATATAGAATATGTTAAAAATATTGCTGTTTTTATTAGTTTTCTTTAATATGGTTGTAATATAATTTTTTGATGAATTGTACTTTAGTTAATATATTAATTTTAGGTGTTTGTATTGTTAGTATTATTATTTTTTGACATAGGTTGCAATTTTAAATATTTTAATTTGTTTTACATTTAAGTAGTATTTTATAATTAAGGCTCCCTGTTTTCCGTTTTTACTGAATTTTACAGATAAATACAGACAGAAAACCATTTATTTTATGTATTTATTTTTAAATGTGGATAAACACGGAAATTGGGTGCTTTTTGAGTGATTCTAAATACACTTTGCCATGACTGCCAGGCCAATAACTGTGTGGATTGATAGGTAAGGGGGTTAAAAAAGAAAGGACTTTTAGTAAAGAGGCTTAAACCGCAGTAGCTATGCACAAGGCTGATACTGAAATGTGCATATTTTCATATAAGTGCAAGTGCCGGTGTTCATATCACTGAAACCTGGCAGGCATTCAAGCATGACTGCATATTTATTGGTTAAATAAATGTGGAAATATACCAGTTTCACTTTTTTCACAAAACCCATAATAAATATGGATAAATACAGATAAAGTTGACAAAAAATAAATATGGGTAAATACAGACGGAAATGACAAAAAATAAATACCATAAAACAGGGAGCCCTATTTATAATGTAGTAGCTGGTTTTTAGGAGAACAGAGAGGGAAGTTATCTAAAAATAATAATTTAAATGTAATGTTGATTTTTTTTTTTGATTGTAAATTAAATGTTTAATTGAATAACTGAACATTGTTTTTTGTGTCATTGTTTTATGTAATGAGTATATTTGATTATTTTTTACTGTATATTTTATTTGTTATATTTTGTTAACAAGTAGGAGGCTGTTGGTTTGTGGGGGAATAGGGTGGGAAGTTCCTTAAATTAGAATTAATTTAAATTTAATGTTAATTCATTATTGTAATTAAACCCAGGTTGTAGGGGAATAAGGCGAAAAGTTATTAAAGTTATATATGTTTTTAATTATTTGTTCATAATTGAGTAATTGATAATTATGTATATTTTAATGGCTAACCTATGTACATTTGTTTTATTTAAATTAGCTATGAATTATTTATTGGTAAGTGTTTTAATATTTTTAAAATGACTTTTCAAAATTTTATTTGTGTTTAAGTAATATAAATTAAATATTAAGTATTTTGTGTGTGTGTGAATGTTTTTTTATATTTTTTGTAAAAAATGATTAGGAGTTGGAATGTTATATGTAATATTCTGAACTCTAACATTGTCCCTACTGTTGCTTAGACTGGAATGGGAATAGTAAATCTATACCCTTCGATGTGCAACACTTTCCCTACTGTTTTTTTTAGACCGCAGTGGGAATGGTAAATCTAACTCTTCCAGAGTCTTACACTTTTCCCTAGTGTTATTTAAACTAGAGTATGAATAGTAAATCTAACCCATCCAGAGCCCAACACTTTCTCTACTGTTGAATAAACTAGATTTATATTAAGTATTTTGTATATTGTTTATTTGATTGTTTTTGTTTTTTAACACTTGTTATTTTGGAATGATCATATATTATTTTTGAGTATAAGTAAGTAAGTATTATGCTTATAGAGCGCACGAAAGCCGAGATGTCTTGGCGCTATAGCAGGACACAGGTTTAGCACAGGAGGAGTACCTTACTTCTGCCTGATAAATAGCCACGTCTTCAGCAACTTCCTGAACCGTGCTCTGGAGCGTTGGAGTCTGATGTCGTCTGGTAATTCATTCCATAATCTAGACGCACGATATGTCAGGCTCCTACCTCCCCATCTAGCTCTTTGTATTCTGGGTATCTGGACTAGACCTTTGTTAGCCGACCTCAGATTGCTCCGAGGAGTGTACTGCTGAAATAATTTCTGTAAATCAGCTGCTCCTCCACCAAACTGGGCTTTATGTACCAAGCACAACGCTTTAAACTCAATTCACTGTTGCACCTGCAACCAGTGAAGAGTTTTAATGCTGCCAGAAATGTGATGGAACTTTGGAACGTTTAACAGCATTTTAGCTGCAGCGTTTTGTAAAGATTGAAGTTTGGACAGTTGCTGCTTGGTAATGCCCATAAGGAGGGCATTGCAGTAGTCAATCCATGAAAGAATCAAAGTGGCAACAACCGATATCCGTAGTTCAGGCGGGATAAAAGGAAAACATTTTTGTAGGACTTTTAACTGGAAGAAGCAGGCTGATGTAAGCTGGTTAATTTGACCTAGGAAACTTAGTTGATCATCCAACAAGATTCCCAAGTTCCTGACTTTTCCTGCGGGTACAGGGCAGTTTCCTGCCTCTGCCGGCCACCATTCCTCGTTCCAGAGCGGTCCCCCATTCCCAACCTCCATCACTTCTGTTTTTCCTGTATTTAGCTTGAGATAGTTCTGGTGCAGCCATTCCATGATATGTTTTAGACATGCATGGAATTTCCCAGCGATGGAGTTCGCATTTGAAGAGATGGAGATGACAAGTTGTGTCATCAGCGTATGACGCCAAAGAGAACCCATGTCCTCTGATTAGCTCAGCCAGAGATGTCACATAAATGTTAAAAAGGGTCGGGGACAAAGCTGACCCCTGGGGAACTCCACAGGGGAGGGAAAACCTCTCTGATTGATGGTTGTCCCAGCACACCCTTTGTTCCCTATCCACGAGGAACGAGGCCAGTAGGCTAAGAGCCATCTCATTAATTCCTATTGCCTTCAGCCTTTGATTCAACACCTGATGGTTCACGGTATCGAAAGCGGCTGAGAGGTCTAGTTGGATTGGAATGGCCTTTCCGCCACCATCCAGTTGCCTGCGTATTTCCTCAGTGGCCATAATTAGGGCTGATTCGGTGGAGTGGTGTTGTCTAAAGCCATGTTGGGAGTGGTCTAAGATGTTGTTAAGCTCTAGGTAGCCCATTAAGTCTTGATTCATAGATTTTTCCAGTATTTTTGCCACTAATGGTAGGCAAGATATGGGCCGATAGTTTTCGACCACATGGGGGTCCAAGGATGGTTTCTTTAAGATTGGCTTAATACATGCCTTCTTCCAAGAAGTGGGGAAGATTCCTGAAATCATGATATTATTTAGAAGTGGGGCGAGTTGGTTACTAATTTTATTCGAGACCAAATGAATTACAGCCGGCGGGCAAGGGTCTGTTGGGGACCCGGATTTTGCTACTAGTAACGGATCATTTGTTCTCTCCATGGATAGAGGGGTAAACCTGCTCAACTGACTTGACGTGGCTGGCCTAATTAAGCTAGCTGGCTTCGGCGTACTAGTACTGCAGGGGCTCGGGAATTTCTCTACCAATTTGTCGTAGATCAGTTGTATTTTTATCTGGAAGAAGCTTGCCATCTTGTCACAGAAACTCTGGTCCGGAACAAATTGATTTTCTTGATTTAGTTTGGATAGTGCCGTGACCGTCTTAAAAAGCTCTCTTGAGGAGTTTTTAGCCCCCTCGATTTTACTAGTAAAATACATCTTTTTGCATTTATGATGGCTCGCTTATACTCCTCTAAGGCAAGTTTGTAGGGCAGTTTACTCTGTTAACTGTAATCTGCTCTCCAGCCCCTCTCTAAGTGCCTACACCTGATTTTTATGGTTTTAAGATCTGGATTGTACCATGGGGCAGAGGCCCTTTTTCTCCGTTGTATATTTAGTCTTAACGGGCTAACTGATCAATTGCTAACCGGATCCATCCATCCATATTATCAGCTGCCTCATTAACGTTCGTCCCTAGAGACGGAGGGCTTAAATCCAACAGCTCTGTTAACTCTTCTCTCCTGATTTTATGCCAACGCCTAGATTTAACAGGAGGCAGGATCTTTGGCTGAAACCTATCACTCTCCTTATAGGTAAGTTTGAAGAAGATGACATTGTGATCCGACCATGTTACTGGAAGTATTTTTCCGACTGAGATATTAGCGTTGTTGGTAAAAATACCATCAAGAGAGTGTTGGGCCTTGTGTGTAGGTTCCGAGACTAGTTGTGTAAGCCCAAAACCTTCTAAATTATCAACCAATATGGCTGTGTCTGGGTTTTTATCTGCTTCTAAGTGGAAGTTAAAATCCCCCAAGACATGATTCCATAAACGTCTGTAAACCTTGTAGAAAGAGCATTTTTGGACCCAGGGGCCGGTATAGGAGCAAGCCAGGAAAGGCTGCAGTATTCTAAAATGTAATATTAAAATCCATAGCTTCTGCTCCTGGTAACTGGCATGACGCGAAAGTGGCCTTGAAAGTGGATCGGTAGATAATTGCTATGCCACCCCCTTTTCTCCCCTGATCTTTCTACACTGGCCAGGGAGTAACCTGCTGGTATAACAATAGCCCAGTCAGGCTCCGAAGTGTCAGTAGCCCAGGTTTCAGTAAGGAAAACCAAATCGGGGTCTGAGGTCTGTAGTAAATGTTCTAGTTCATATTTATACTTAATAGCCGATCTCGTGTTTAGCAGTATGGCATTTAAACAGCCTGCCTCTAATTCGTGATTGGTATTACTACATTTTGCTAACTTGAGTGGGGAGTGCTGAGCTAAGGTAGCCTTGATACTATCCTTCCCTGGGTCTGGTAAGTTCTTGTCCGCAAGCCGGGGTTTGGAGCAAAAGTATGTGCGATGGTGTCACTAAATGAAAAACTGCACACAGTACACAGTGGATTTTTAATTGAAATTTCATTTTGTATATTTATAGTACTTTTGCACCGCAGTACCTTTCTCAAGGGCTTAATGCCTCTTCTCTTGCAGCATCCCCCAGCCACCCTCTGCACTTACCTCACCCGCATTGCCTGCATGCTCCTCAACACCAGATCCCTCTTCAGACACGCCACTGAAGTCTGGGACCTCATGGAGACCCACTCCTCAAACATCTTCTTTCGCAACGCAACCTGGCTCAGCCTGTCATCCCCCCCCACCCCCCTTTTCGCAGTGGTCATTAGACTTGACAACAAGATGGTCCGCCGCAGCAGGTTCCATAAACCTAGAGAAGGCCTCGCAATCATCCACAAAGACGCGTATGCTTGCAAAGTGAGGTCCAAAAGATTCTTGAAATATTATCAGCAATACCTAACCGTGTCCTTTTAATTCAAAAATTAAATATGGTCTACAATTTTCAGAGTATAAATCTCATATTAATACTTGTATTTAAAATGTATGAACAACTTGAGTAAAAGGTACCATCATGCAGTAAATTCAAACACTTTGGCGCTTTCACTGATTATAAGTGAGATCTACTTGTTTGCCGGGTTGCTGAAGGTACCCAAGCCTCAGAGCTCCTTGCACCAGATGTAATTGTCTGCCTTATAGGAGGGAGGCACGGCTCTTGGGAAATTTTGGGGTGTGTACCTCATTTCCACAGCCAGAAAACTCTTCCAGACTGTAGAATCAATGCACCAAGGGAGGCCATTTTTCGTTCTCCAGTAGAAACTATTTTTTATAGTGGAAAAATATGAATGTCATTCCATCAGATTTCTAGTTTAGTGTTATTTACTGAGCTCGTGATACCGGAACAGGAAGTATGTGAGCCTACGTGATGACGTTTGTAGGAGGGACTTCCTGTTTTCAGCTTGCAGACGTCTGAACCTGTGAGTTCAGAACACTAGAATGAACTTTGAGTTCTTCCTACATGTCGATCAACAATTTTAGGTGATGTTACATTCTTTGTAAATATTAGTACCCAAATTATTTGTCTTTTTTTCTGTGACACAAGGTCGCAAGCCTAAGGATATCCTAATTAGAAATTCACAAGAAGTCCATGGGAAATCAGTTGGAGTAAAGTTCGCAGAAGAGTCTTGTCATATTTCTTTAATAGATGCCACGTTGAAAAATAATCAGCAAAAAAAAAGGCCAACAACCAGCCAACACGTGTTTCGTCTAGGAGGTTACTCCCACGACTTCTTCAGGGCTGAGTTATTGTGAACGCAACAGTGAAATCAAGATGCCGGTGATAATTCCAACCCGGCAGGTCTATATTGCACAGTGAGTAAAGGTCTACCTAAGTGTACAGAAAATCGAAACTTATCCAATCGTATTGAGCACAAAGCAAGCCGCGAGTAGGGACACAGGTATGTATCATGAAGTGAATGATTAATGGGATGAGATAAAGCGGATACGCCAGGCATGAGTCCATAAAATTAAGATTGAAAGCAGATATCAGTAACAAGACACGAGTGTGTGTCAACGATTTCCATTGCTGTAACCAAAAGTGAACCCTGGCTTGCGTCGATGTCTTTCCGGAAAGAATGAACAAGCATTGGCAAAACCAATAGGTCTCTGCAATCCTAGAGCTATCGGCGTTGTCAATGTCTTTTAGCCATGTTGAATAGCATCACTGCTGCTGTTCAACATGGCTGAATGTCTTGTAAAAAAAAAAAAAAAAGCGCTATGACTCAGCTTGCGCTGTATTCTGTACTCGCATATCGGAAAGCGATTTCATGCACGATAATGAAGAACATTTTTGGGGTGAAATAAAATATTTGGTCAAGAGCACACTGTGCTGTATTCTGAACTCACATATTTGAAAGCGCTTTTTTTGTGTGATAATGGAGAAAATCATTTGGTGAAATTCAATATTTGGGCAAGAGCACACAAGGAGTAGCTGATAAAGTAACTGAAACAAAGTGCCCAAGCAGCAGCTGCCCGAGTCCAGCTCCCACAACTGCTCCTCGGCCTGGCCAGTTCCCTGGCGCGTGCCAGCCTCCAACAGCAGACCTGTTTTTGTCTACTAAATGGATAAATGAACCTGATGCTCCATTTCAGTAAAAAAGCTCAGTTGGTTAAAGCATAGCTGCTGCAGAGTTCCGGACATGAACAGTATGTGACACGATCATCGAGGGGCGTAACGGGCTAACGTGCATATTGCTGCAATTTGTGTATGGCCTGCAGGACATTGTTTGCAATACTATTTGGCCAACTGAATCAATCTTTCAACTCAATGAGCGTGACGTTATCAGGACCGGACCGACACCAGTGAGTTACAGCATTAACAAAAAACAGTAGTACCAATTGCTTCATAAGAAACAAGGTATTTTAATTATAAGCAAATGATAAATAGTGCATACAATGTCGAAATCCTACACACACAAAAGTAGCGGTACATGACAGAGAATACATCGCTAAGAGACGAGCTGTAAAGATAATGCAACAGAAGAAAGAGGTCGGCATGAAAACCACAAACTGCAGAAGTGAGGCACCGAGGACCACAGACAGAATGGAATGAAACCCACGGTAGAAGAGCAACAATGAAAAGGGGGGCGTGGTGGGAGGGGAGGGGCAGGTACAGACGGCCTGCAACATGATGTACTCTTATGGAGTGCTACATTACTAAATTTAAAAAAAAGAGCGGCAAAGAGAGGCACATGGCGACTCCACGGCCAATAAGCACTTCGAAATACCACAGTGCACTAGCATTGGCTAAGGTGCCACCAATGCTCCAATCCTGCCTCTCACTTCATAGGCATCTTCAAAAATCTATCCAGCTGTGGGATTGGTTGTTATGGGAAGCGTAAGTGCTAAAATTACAGAGAAATTGCATGCATTAAAACTTCAAAAATGGACAACAAGTGTTGCAATGAATTTGCTGATTGTTCGCGTAAGTAGCTGACAAGTGATCACTTTGTTCCTCCTATGTCTCCCTCTATCACCTTAAACCCTTGGTTATGCCACGCCACCCGACAAGATCACCTTGGTCCATGCTCTGGGGGGAGGGCCAAACCCAGGCAGAGGCATGACTCATTCATGCCATGGACAAATGGGGGCACATTTAATGAGAGCGACAATGGAGTGAGCAAATGGGAAGCCTATGGGAAGGCTGAAGCCCACAGATTGAACACAACATGTCTCTTCAAGACCGCGCATGCGCTGTCTAGGAAAGGCCTAATAAAAAGGGAGATACTGTGAAAAACATTTAAATGGGGTGGATGCAGCAAAAAAATCCTGTATAATTGGGTTAGCTCAGCAAAAATATCTGGATGCAAAAATACCAGTAGAACTAAATTTAACTAAGTCTGGCAGTATCTAGCAAACCTGCACGCCTTTGAACATATTCCACCAGCATTGCGATGATTTCATGAGTGTCTGTGTGAATTCAAATAAACTTTAAAGTAGGAGGTGTTCTTGACTGAACAGCTTACAAATGCAGTCTTGTCTATATTACCAGAAAATATGCATCTTCGGATCTTGAGTGGGGCTGGGGGACTTTGGAGACACTTTAACAGTGACATAGGAAACAATCCGGAAACTAATACAATACCGTCATCATGTGACACGTGCTATGACACTGCAAACGCCATCACACACAACACTTATCAAACAAGCACAGACTTAGCTACTACAATATAAAGTCAGATACCACACAACACTCGGACAAAAGACCACATGCATGGCATGAATGCACACTCTATGATCACACACACAACCTAATGGGCACTAATGGCAGAGTGCACATGCAAGGAACACAAATAACGCATTTGTCATTCAACACACACATTGTACATATTTACCCACTGTGGCTGCTGATAATCTGCCGGCACTCCCCACACACATTTCTTAGCCTATATATATATTGTTGCCTTGCAAATAGGATACATGACACAACACGAATGCACCATGTAAATATTGAGCAAAAGACTACACACACACACAACGTAGACCATAGCTATCCCCCTGGACTACAATGGTGCATACAATGGACACATGGCACCCTCGCCTCACCACAGCCACACACAAGGTTCAATTACTTCATACACACCTTTTGATCAAAACAAAGGCACACCTAGAGATGCACACACACACTCCTAAGAGACCTACACAAAATTCCTTTGTACTACATATGGAATGCATCAAACAGACATTGAGCATAACACACACAGGACTTCACAAACACATTTAAGAAAGTAATCAAATGCCAACGCTGCTCAATTTCCACAGCCCTGAGAACACTCACAACTGTACTCGGCCACCAACCACTTAACATGCACATGACACTGACACAATGAACGGATGCACCCCAAAACCCTTCTCATTAGCCATAGATGTACTACTCGCACTTTTCGGAGGTATGTAACCTATAGAATTGCAACCATCAAATTGCGAAACTTGTTTTTTAACATATTTCAGTTTTCAACTGTTAAAGAAAAATTGTAGGCAGCTCTTAGAGCTTAGACTGTTCTTTAAACATGAACTGACGTATATATAGTGCTGGATGACCATTTAACTGCCTATGAAATGGCATTCATTCAGCTATTATGATGATCTCCACGGTGGATGGGATTCCCATTGAGGGTTGCATTGAAACCACATATGAGGACATGTTTACTACCTGAACAACTACAGTGCTCATGAAGACCATTTAGAGGAAGTGAATAAACACTTTTAAGACAAGGTGCAGACTTGACTGTCATAGGTGCTTGTGTAATTGAATGCCACCCCAACACGCGTTTGTGGTTGTATGATTCTTGGTCACACAAATGAGGATTGTGCCTTTTGGGGGAAGCTGGTGGTTGGGATTTTACTTGGTGTCCTGCTGAGTCAGTCTCTTCTGAGGAGGGAAGGCAAGTGCCCTGTATCTAATGCAGAAAGAGTACAGGAAACCCACCCAGTGCTTAATTTGTAGAAAAATAAGTGCCAGTGCTCTCGTCAGGAGGCCACTGGAGCTTGCACCACACATTTCCCCTGCCATGCTGCCAATGATAGTACCAACACAACTACTAACCATCATGCTGCTACAAGTGTGACTATTCCAGGCCCCCAAAGCTATAAGAATGGCTTGGGCAGCAGGTAACAGTCATTCTAATGTGTATTGGATTAATAATTAACTGTTGTTCTGGTCATCTTTAAATCAGCCAGAGAGCACCACCTTGTAGCAGAGTGTCATGAGCACTGGTGTTGACAATTAAGTGCCAGTGCCGAGCACCAGAAACCACTGGCTCAAATTGAGCACTGCTTGTGCTGCTCCACGTGCTGCAAACTCTAATTAGAGTTGTGGTACCTCTGGCTCAAATTAACTAGGAAGGTGGTGAAAATAGCCTGGGCTATATATTATTTAAGATAAGGATAGAAAGATTGAGCAGGCGGGAGAACGACAGAGAAAAATAAAAGAAACAAAACAAGCATTGAAAAAAAACGTTGTGTGGTTGGCTGCAAGCCTTTTGGTAGTGCTTGTTTTATCACGGTTTTTGCAAAACTTTATCGTTGGTGAAACTGCTGAGCCATCGACAATTAAAAAAAAAAAAAATAACGGCAAAATATATTTTTGTTGGATGTATGACGTTACATAGCGCACCATCCCAACGCGTGCTTTTACCACGCGTCTATTACATCGCACAGTCACCAGCCTCGCCAACTTTAACATCGCATGGCGTCTCAACGCCAATGCGTTTATTCCTATTGGCAGACCACGAAATCGCAGACTACAAAATCGCGCGCAAATACACCGCCTCTACCCCTTGTCCCCCACACCCCCCCCGCCGTCCCCACGACGCTAATTCTTCCTTTTTTATTGTTCCTAATAGTAAATTTTTTTAAATGTAATTTGTGTTACTAAATAGTGCTAGTAACATTTGAAAAGAACGGGCGCGAGGGCACGCAGAGAACCGGATGTTGACCTGGCAGTGAGTAATGATGCCCTTCAAGGCTCTAAGTCATCCTGGGCTTCTCGGTGTGCGAGTCTTGCTGTTCATTTAATATGTTTTTGGCTGCTATTCAGAGCACTGTTTGGTGCTCAACAGAACCTCGGCTTCACTAGTAGCGCACCAGGCTCTCAAGACTCTGGATCATAGAATAAGATAAAAAGAAAGGAACGTAATCTCGGCTGTCATTAGATATCACTGGGTCTGACGTCCGCTTCCTATTCCCTTGTCAATGAACCCACACACAGTGTTGAATCAGAAGACATGTCATTCAAAGCTTCCCAATACCTATAGAATGGGTTTGACCTCTTTTTATGTGCTTGAGCATGGCATAGATTGCTTTAGTGTATACGTTTAAATTCAAAAGAGAATGCTGCATCAATATCACCTCAAGCATAGTTAATGTTTTTTCAATAATTTATTGCACATTCAGTTTCATGTCATGTCCTGTGACGGTGTTAAGCAAAACTTGCAGAGCTCTACAGTCATGTGTGCTCGCATTCTTGGGGATGAGGTCTATCACAGTCTTGCAAGCAGCAAAGAAAACATGAACCGTACTCCCCTATGTGGAATGAGAAACCTCTTCCTCCGGGATGGGCTCAGGGGCGCCGAATTTATGAATGGAACAGTGTAGAAATCGCCTTAGTTTTTCGATTGGCACAGCATGGAATATTTGATAGTGTGGCTGCCACACAGATTAAAGATTTCTCTTACATAACAGTACTTTGTTAACAAGGAGGTAACGTGGCCGAGCGGGCTAAGGCGCTGGATTTAGGCTCCAGTTTCTCTGGAGGCATGGGTTCGGATCCCATCCCTGCCAAATATTTTAAAAATAGTTTAAGCATTATGCAAATTATTATTATTATTATTATTAGGAAGTTTGTAAAGCGCAATGGTTACTCCAACGGAGTGTCCCCGCGCTAGGACAACTGGAAACCCCAAACCCATACCACACTGATCGATTACCTACATAGCCTCTAAACAGAGAAAGGCAGCTGAGTGGTTAACGACCGCCCCCAAGTCACGGAAGAGCCAGGTTTTCAATTTCTTACGGAACCAAGGTTCTGACTCAGATGTCCTCAAGTCCACAGGAAGTTTATTCCAGGCCTTAGCTACCAGGAAACCAAAAGATCTTCCACCCACCCTGGCCCTCCGCACCTTAGGCACAGTCATTCTCATACAACCAAGAGATCTCAAATTCCGAGAAGGTTGGTAAACCGTCAGAAGGGGAGTCAAAAAGCGCAGCCCTTTTTTCCTAAGGATCCTGTGGCTAATACAAAGAGCTTTAAATGTAACTCTGGCCTGTATTGGGAGCCAATGAAGTTTTTTTAAGGCTTCTCCTACCGGGGCCCTCCTGGGAATGTTCAGGATAAGCCTAGCGGCGGCATTTTGGACCTTCTGCAAGATGTTCAAATTTTTAGCGGTCACCCCTAGATACAGAACATTGCAATAGTCAAGACGAGATGTGACCAAAGCCTGTACAACAGTTCTTTTAGCATCCAGGGGGAGAAGGTCCAGAATTTTCCGCAGCATTTTCAGGATGCCAAAGCAAGTTCCGGCCACAGCAGAAATTTGCTGGGTAAAGGAAAGTGCTTCGTCAAACCACACCCCCAAATTTTTCACCTTATCCTTCGGCACCGGGCAAAGTCCCAGTTCCTCAGGCCACCAATGCTGTGACCAGAAAGAGGGCTGTTTTCCCACAACCAACACCTCTGTCTTCCCTGCATTCAGCTGGAGACAACTCAGTCTCATCCAGTCCATAAGCTCCCTCAGACACGTTTTGAAATCAGCAGCCCTTCCTGATTCTTGTTGTTCTAGGGTCACAACTAGCTGAGTGTCGTCAGCATAGGATACCAACTTGATTCCATGTCTCAACACAATATCTGCCAGCGGGCGCATATATATATTGAATAGGGTGGGGCTGAGCGCAGATCCCTGCGGCACCCCCTGGTTTAAAGGACAAACTCTGGACTTGAATGGATGTTGCAACACCTGAAAGGTTCTATTTTCCAAAAAGTTCTTCAACCACATCCACGTGACACCTCCGACCCCGACCTCTCCTAGCCTTTCCAGCAGGAGGCCATGGGACACCGTGTCGAACGCGGCACTCAAGTCCAACAAAACCAGAGCAGTAGTTCTACCTTCATCGGCCGCAATCCTCAACACTTCAGCTGCTAGAAGAAGAGCAGACTCTGTGCCATGCATTGGCCTAAAACCAGCCTGGGTGTCATGAAGAACCTGCCTCTCTTCTAAACTTCGACAGTTGGTTATTAAGATGTTTCTCTGCAATTTTTGCCACATAAGGAAGAAGCGATATAGGTCTTAAGTTTTCAGGGATAGCGGGGTCCAGTGATGGTTTCTTCAGCAGAGGAACCACCATAGCGTGTTTCCATCTGCTAGGAACCAGACCAGTGCTGAAGGATAGGTTCATAAGTGAGGTAAGAACAGGGGCAATTATATTTTTCCCTAATTGAAGAAATTTTGGGGGGATCGGGTCCAAAGGTGATCCAAATTTCACAGCCTCCATCAGCCCCAGAATCTCATTTTCCACCAGAGGGCAGAGGATAAACTTATCCTCGGTCACAGGTGGCTCCGTATAAGACACAGGCACATAGCTCCTACTACTATCTGGAAAGGAGGCAGATATCCGGTCGATCTTATCAATAAAATAATTGGCGACCTTATCACAATACTCCGTAGAAGCAGGGAGTGCAACAGTCACTCGTTCTAGAGAGGACAATTGTTTCACTACCTGAAAAATGGTTTTAGAAGAATGTTTGGTTAACTCGATTTGCCCTGTATAATATTCCTTCCGTACTCTCTTAATATGGCGATGGTAAAGCTTCAAGGCATCAAGATATTCCTGTTTATTTACATCCTGATAGTTCTTCCTCCACTGGCGCTCAAGATGCTTACATCTGGTTTTCATAAGTGCCAGCTCTTCCGAAAACCACTTCGCCGAAGCGAAAGTACGGGCATTTTTACATTGTTTGAGCGGTATCAGGAAGTCAACCGCCTTCGTCATCCAGCTAAAAATAGAGTTATCAGCTACCTGGCTGTTGTCCCCTAAATCAGGAGGACAACTTGCCAGAGCATCTTCAAAGGCAACCTGGGTAAGAGCAGACCATTTCCGAACCATTATAGGTTTACAGCCCCTGCCCTGCAGGTAAAGGGCCGGACCTAATATCGGTATATTAAAAAACAATAAAAAGTGGTCTGACCAGGCTACGGGAAGGGGTGGAAGAGCAGCTAACTCTGTACAATTAGTAAAAATATTGTCTAGCGTATGGCCTTTATTATGAGTAGGGGAATGTATTAATTGAGTAAGGCCGAGTGCCTGAAGACCTGATACAAACTCAGCCGATTCTTTACAGCCTTTGTCTTCAAGATGCAGATTAAAATCTCCGACTAAAAAAAGTTAGAGTGACGAAGGGCATATTGTGGTAGTATTTCCAAAAGCTCATCAATAAAATTTCTCCCCGGACCGGGAGGTCTATAGATGAGAAGCCCAGAAACAGATCTGGAACTAGTGATAGTTAAATTAAAAAATTCTGCTTCGCAGCTAGACAATTGCAGTTTATCTAATTTAAGCTGAAGATCTCTCCTAAAGATCACCGCAAGGCCCCCCCCCCCCTCTGGCCAACCCTAAGAATCGCATAGCCTTCTGGTAGAGCATCCAAGATATCTGGAGCGGATGCGTCATTAAGCCATGTTTCAACCAGGAAAAGTCCATCTGGTTTTAAGTCAGTGAGTAGATTGTGGACTTCAGAGCTGTGTCTACTTAGCGACCTACAGTTAAGAGAGAGACAATGCAAAAGGGTGCTAGTAGTACTTAATGTTTCCCTTTTTCCCCTAGGTACTACACCAGGTGTCACCCGAAAGCCACAATGCTCACAGTCTCTCTGGACGCCATCCGCCCTCATGGAGTGAAGGCATGCACTACCCCCCATACATCTAAGAGCCAATAGCTCATCGGAGGTGTACATCTTTCTACAGTTTGAGAAAGAAATAGGGGTCCTGGCCCCTGGCGCCATCCCGGCGCGGACGGGCGCAGACGGGCTTGCCTTAGGCGCGCCCGCTGCGCGCATCCGCTGCGCGCTCGCTTGATCATGCGCTTTAGTAGCGTGAGCGCTGGGAGCACTAGACCACTCCGCCTGTACAACGCTCTGCCCCGGAAGTGAGTGCCAATGTGGTACAACGCAACGCCCTCCGCACCAAACGGCACACGCCGCGGCGGAACAGGGCGGAAGTACCAATAACGGTAAGGCAAGCAAGACAGAATCGTAGCAGACACTAATAATTAAAAACAGCTAAAAATAGCTAAAAATAGGGCTAAAAGAAATACAATATAGCAGCTTAAAGGATCGGCTAAGATTTTAAAAAGCTCAAGGTGACTCGATAATAGTTCCACTGCAACAGAGGTAGGCAGGCAAAGAGCGAGAGCAGAGCCGGACTTGCATATGTTTAGTTTGATAGTAAAATACATACCTCTTTGTGAAAAGGAGGCCGTTTCGTTTTCTCTTTAATTAATTTTACAGCTTAAATGAGCTATAGAAAACATGATCAAAGGATTTAGGGCCAAGTTCGCAACATCCCATGGTAAAATGGAAATTTCAAATAATCCAAACATTGCACTTGCATTTCCTGGGAAGACGCACATGCAACAATCACTGTTCCCAATAACGTGCGCGCATGCGCGCGCGCTCACCTCTATTACCTGTAGCGCGCAGTGCTGTGTGTGGAGCGCGCACACACAGCACATCCAGCTAGAGAGTTCGCGCCGCTGCTTTTAAAAAGCGAGCTGCGCGAAAAACGGGTGTTTCCCGGCAGAATAGACTGATGTCAATAAAAGGCGAGGGAGCAGCAGGTAAGTTTTGGGCACTTGGTTTCTTCTTTTATATGTAGAGCCCGGCTGCGGTGCCTACTGTGTGCTTTTGTTAAAGTATTCATGTTAATTGCAGCGCCGTCACGAGCTGCGATTAACATGAATACTTTAACAAAAGCACACAATCTGCCCACAGCTGCGCTTATGTAACAAAAAAAAATTCAGCAAGTCTACAAACACGGCGTGTAAAGCTTACGCCGTTTATGTAGACTTGCTGAATTTCTCTTCTTAACAGAGCGGGCTGCGGGGTGATTGTGTGACTTTGTTAAAGTTTTCTGGTTAAGTGCAGCTCCAGACGGGTTCTGCGATTAACCTGAAATCTTTAACAAAGGCACACAATCACCCCGCAGCCCAGCTCTGTTAAGAAAAGAAATGCAGCAACTCTACAAACACGGCGTGAAAAGCACACGTCCTGTTTGTAGACTTGCTGAATTTCTCTTCTTAACAGAGCTGGGCTGCGGGGTGATGGTCTGATTTTGTTAAAGTTTTCAGGTTAATTGCAGCTCCAGACAAGCGCTGCGATTAACCTGAAATCTTTAACAAAGGCCCACAATCACCCCTCAGCTGCGCTTTATTAAGAAAAGAAATGCAGCAACTCTACAAACACGGCGTGTAAAGCCCACGTCGTGTTTGTAGACTTGCTGAATTTCTCTTCTTAATAGAGCGCAGCTGTGGTGTGATTTACACTTTTCTGTGCTTGGCATAGTGTGCCACCCGACTTGTATTTTCCTGTTTCTCTCATTGTATCCAGATATATGATACAACAAGTAACATCATACCCAGGGCTTTAAGTGGGATGAAAAAACTGGGGGTCTCGCAAAGGGGGTGGCCAGTGTAATCAAGGGCGTGGCTTAAGACACATAAGCTAAAAATCTGTACTTAGCATAGTGTACAGCCCGACTTGTATTTTGCTGTTTCTGTCATTGCATCCAGATATTTGATACTTGTAGATATATGATACAAGTAGTAACATCATACCTACAAGTCAGGACTATAGGCTTTGTCAATGGTTGTTAGTTGCATAAGATAAACAAGCAGCAACTATGGCTTGTATGTAATATTGAAAAAGCTTGAACTTAAAGCCCTGGTGACACCACGACAATGTTGCTGCGCCTGAGTTTCAAAAGAGAAGGGAAATCCAGAGAGAAAATGACTCTCTTTAAAGGATTTCCCTTCCCCTACAAGGCTCACCTGGCATGACGTCATGCCCTAACTTCTCTACTAGTGAAGTGAGGAGTGTGAGCACGCGCACATCGATGTGCCTACTGTCGATGCAGTCTGGAAAAAAATGGACCGCCTGTGCCAGGGCACAAAACAGAGCCCGATAGAGACCCGTTTCGAGGCCCCTTTAAAAACTGCCGGTGCTCAGCACTGGTGAGACCCGGCCCACTTAAAGCCCTGATCATACCTACTATTGACTTTGTAAGTGGTTGCTAGTTGCATAAGATAAATATGCAGCAACAATGGCTTGTATAAATTAAATCCATCTGAATTTGAAAACAGCGAAACTCTCCAGCCATCTTTCTAGCTGTGATGAGGCTGCCAATGACAGACTTGCTTGAGTGTCTGTTATGGTCACGCTGGTAGTACAGTTTTAACAACCCCTTTAGACAAAATGTGACATTTTAACAAGAAGCAGTTTGACTATTAATGAGATCCCCTTTTTTGTACTTGCATATATTAGGGCGAAAGGGGGTGATCTACTGTACAAAACTCAGCTCTGAAGTTCATCAGGTTAAGCAGACTGTCTTGTGATAGGAGCTTGCCATACATCTAGTAGTGCAGCTTCCGTACTGTGGTTGGGACAGAAAAATGACCGATGGGAATTCAACAGCTGGCTTGCTTCTAAATATTGTTCAAATTGTAGGGTGATTATTCTTTCCAGGTTTAATGGGGTCAGAGGAAGGAAGAAAGGGGAAATGTATGTGGTATTTCTCTATTTTTTTAAATGTAGATGCTCATTATGGCAAGTCTGAAGAATAGACTAGATGAACCTTGACCCAGTGAGACACTGATGATGGTAACAGTAGTCTCGAGCAGTGGAGGAGCAGAGTCTTTTTTAGGGTCTTAATAATTGTTCTATTATTGTCTTGAGAAACTGACATCTAGAAAGAGTGTGTTTTTTATGCATGATGAGCTGTGACCTGAGCATTCTACGGGACTAGGTGATGTACCAGTGCAGTGATGGTGCAGGTTTTCACAGATCTCTTGTCAGCGTTGTAATGTTGGTCTAAGTTTGTATTTTTTCAAGGATTTGAAAGTTGCATAGCAGTTCAGTGATCACTTTTCTCACCTATAAAAGCCTCTAAGCGCACTGCCCACTCTAAGTCATCCCGTTTCACTTCATCTGAAAGTTTTCTTTTTAATTGCAGCTCCAGACGGGCGCTGCGATTAACCTGAAAACTTTAACAAAGGCACACAATCACCCTGAAGCTGCGCTCTATTAAGAAAAGAACTGCAGCAACTCTACAAATATGGTGTGTAAAGCACACGCCGTGTTTGTAGACTTGCTGTATTTCTCTTCTTAATAGAGCTGAGCTGTGGGGTGATTGTGTGACTTTTAAACTTTTCTGTGCTTGGCATAGTGTGCCCCCGACTTGTATTTTCCTGTTTCTGTCATTGCATCCAGATATATGATACATCAAGTAACATCGTACCTACCACAAGTCAGACTATTGGCTTTGTCAGTGGTTGTTAGTTGCATAAGATAAATAAGCAGCAACTATGGCTTCTATATAATATTGAAAAAGCTTCCACTTAAAGCCCTGGTGACACCACGACAATGTTGCTGCCCCTGAGTTTCAAAAAGAAAAGGAAAGCAAGTGTTAGTGAAGAGAATACTCCCGACAGATGGATCAGTCATTTACACACTTGCAGCTGCCATTTGCTCAGACCTGCATCTTGGCAAGATTAAAAATCTTGGCAAGGCCTAACCAGCCTTCCACCCTTCTTAGTTCGTTCAGGTGAGCACGGTTACATAGAGCAAGCGTTTAGAAATGACAAGATGGCAAAAAAGGCTCCTTATAGAACCCCCCAACGTTGATATGCTGAGACGCTACTTCTGAAGCATTGCCATACCACACTCGCTGTCTTCTCTGACATATCTTTTGTCCTTTTTTCTTCCACTCCCCAGCTGCTCTCTCCGTCTCCTTCTCTTTTTCTTTTTCTTCTTCCTCATATCAGTCCCGCTCCACATTTACCCAGTTTCCCCTTCTCCCCATCCCATTCTTGTCTCCATTTCCCTCTCACTGCCTGTTCTTTGCTTTCTCTCTTACCAGTTTTCCATTCTCTGTTCTCCCTCCCAGTTCTCCAAAGCCTCTAGCTGCCTTTCTTGTAGTTAATGAAATGGGGGTGTGCCAGGTCATGAAGTCCAGTAGTCAAATAGTAGTGTAAACATAGTTCTTTATTTTAAATTCATAAGTCAGCAATACGACCGGCTCAGCCAACGCGTTTCATTCCCTCACTGGGAACTTCATCAGGGCAAGAAAATAAAGGATGGATAAAAATAATCCAGATGGCCAAAGCGTAGAATTCAAAAATGGCAAGTGCTGCGAGAATTCCCTGATATATTTCCAGATTCTCAAAGCCAGTGTAAGGAACCTGTTGGATAAACAGTGTCAGTAATCATGCGTCCGGATAGTCAATTGTGTATTCTAGTCCAGTGTATTTCACTCGAACAAACCGGAATACTTGCAGGTATGATAAATCCTGCATAGGACGACCATAACAGAAGTTCGTCTGGTCGTGACCTTCGTTTTCTGGCTGCCTTTCTCTTTCCGTCCCTCTCTTACCAATTTCACCATTACTCCATTATTGTCATGGTGTGTGTATCCAAATTGCAAATCTGCCTTAAGCCCCTTAACCTGGGTTGTATGTGTGGAAATGCACCGTGTTTTCAGTTTTTTAAGCAAATGTTTGGAGTGATATTTGGCACTGCACACAAGCGCGGTCTGGTTCCTGGCGCACATAGCCATGGCTGCAGCGCACAGAGACCCTACACTGCCGCACACAGAGTAAAAAAATTAGAGGGAACATTGGCAACAATTATTAATAAGTGTGTTTGTTAACCATCATGCATCCACCCACCCTTTCATCCATCCACCCACCATTCATCCATCATTTATCCACCCACGCTTTCATTCATCCATCAACCCCTCATCCATCATTCATCCACACACCCTTCCACCCATCCATCCACCCCTCATGCATCCATCCACCGTTTCATCCATCCATCCTTCATCCACCCACGCTTTCATTCATCCATCCACCCCTTCATTCATCCATCCACCCCTCATGCATCCACCCACGCTTTCATTCATCCATCCACCCCTCATGCATCCACCCACGCTTTCATTCATCCATCCACCCCTCATGCATCCACCCACGCTTTCATAGCATTACATAGCCGTCACTTTTGTGTGAATTTCCGTTATGCTAAACATCGCTAATTCACATTACATGTCTGTTGCCGTCACTTTTGTGCGCCCATTGGTGACACAATCTGACACTGTCATTTATTTTATTTTTTGTTAGCTGTAAAGAGCGCTGCTAAATTATTTTGAAATGCAGAGTATACTTTCATATTTGGACTGTGGCTGCATTTTTAAAGATCATTTTTCACATTGCATGTATGTTTACCGAACATCGCAGAGCGCTGCTAAATTATTTAGAAATGCAGAGTATTTACCGAACATCGCAGTAACGTTTACATCGTAAAGTTGCGTTTTGCTGGCTCACGTTGTTACGCCTTACGATGTAAACTTTTAAGCGTTGCAGTGCTTTACGGTGTAAAAGTTAATGCGATGTTGTGTTTGCGTTGCAATGTCCTCGCGAAGTATTCACTTTGTTGCGATGGGTGTCTCCCATTTTTGTTCTTAAAAACCACATTGCCGTAGTAGTCACTGGCACAGAAGGGAACTACTTTGTGTGTGGATGCGCTCCTTGTGAAAGGGCAGAATGAGATCACTCGCAGTGAAGTTAGGGCAATGAGTCAGCCCACTTAGTCATTGGCTATGTGTACTACACAATAACAGACTATTGGATGAAGAGGGTTGGTTGAAAGACCCTAAAAGTATATTATACGTGTAATGTTGTTAAATGCAAAGGGTCTTGGCTAATGCCAGACCTAATAATGGAATAGAGAAACACACTCAGAAAATCTATGTACAGTCCAATGCATGAGAGCGTACGAGTGTGATATAAATGAAGAACATTATAGGTTTAAACAATTATACCCAGGAAGAGGGGAGCAAAAATGTAAGTTGCCAGCTGGTTGGACATCACTAAGAAACCAATACCGTAAGTGGTTCATTTCTAAGCAGTAATGTTCCACTACACCATACTCCGGAGATCCAGTAGTTCAGAGAACCGCAGATACCCAACCTCCTCCCCCGCCCCCAGCGTCTTGAGACCCTAAAGGGTGAGTAGTCTCGCTTTACAAGAAACCTGATTGATAGAGGAACTGTGTACCAAATGTTTCTGCTGGTTATGTATTGCCATGTACTCCTGCAGTTTGTTTGTCAGTGCCAGTTAAGAGGGAGATTATCGTCCAGTGTGTTAAGGAACATCAGTGTTTTCTGAGCCATGTTTTGCCCCACACTGTGATCGTCACAGTAGGGTCCTCTGGCTGCCATCTTACCAAAGCTATAATAGAGGTCTCTGGAATGATTTCCTGTATTACCACTTAGATAGCTGCTAGTAAACGAGAAACACTATGAGCACTTAGAAGTGATTTTTGTTTTTATTTATTTATTTATTTATTAGGCATGTTAGCATTGCTAAGAGTAATTCAAAACCAATGGTACCTTTTCCGGCATCAGTAAGAATCTTATTTTCTTGTAACATGCATGAAAGCTAACGAGGTTTTTGATGTCTGTCCTAGGTGCACCTGTGTGCTAGTAGCACCGGTAATGTTCTATTAGAATTTTCTGCAATGGTTAAGTTTTTTAATGTAACATTTCTATTGCAACCCTATACTGTCAAATTTAGATGGTAACTTTTTTTAATTTCCTTTTTTAAATATTTTTGTGGCATATGCTTGCAGAACAATAGAAAGAAAAATCACCCAGTTTTCCAAGACCAGACCCATTGGCTTTGTCAATGTTTTTTTTTTTTTAAATATATTTGTGTGTGTGTGTGTATATATATATATATATATATATATCTATCTATATCTATATCCACCAAATAGCTTACTGATTCGTGTAAGCACGAGCCACACCGATCCAAGTTTGGCAAAGTAATATTTATTGATTCAAGGCAAAAGACGCGTTTCGAGCTATCCAGCTCTTGGTCATATGTGTGTGTGTATATATATATATATATCTATATATATATATATATATATATACATATGTATGCGTGTGATCGTAGAGTGTCTTTTTATGACTTACTTTATTGAACTAATCATAAAGTTGTCATAAGCTTTAGTGAGTTGGTATAAAAATAATCTCCCGCCTGTGCGATAAGCACAGACTACTGCTGACAAGTTTCATCGAGACCCATAGGCCAGGTATTTTGCATGCATTGCTTAAACTGGGAGTAATTTAGCATTTCAGGTTCCTCCGCGTCCTTTGGGGCGCGGACAGAGCGAATGAATTGGCACTTCCTCGTTTTGACACGAAGGTAAAAAGACACGTGATTCCGAGTGAGTATCCCTCTGACCTATATACGGTGCATCATTTTCACGTTGCT
This sequence comes from Calotriton arnoldi, assembly GCA_963921515.1. Taxonomy (NCBI): domain Eukaryota; kingdom Metazoa; phylum Chordata; class Amphibia; order Caudata; family Salamandridae; genus Calotriton; species Calotriton arnoldi. The sequence continues at coordinate 309,292 of CAWUFW010013966.1, read as the reverse complement.
AGTCATGGAGATATAAATGTTTTTCACTGTTTCCAGCTACAGCACGTACCTGTTTTATTCCAAGAAATTGTGCTTGCTCTGACGCAGCCTGTGAAGTTGAAACAGAAAACGGACAGGAACTTATATTTATTAAGGAACTAACTTTTAGCCATGTTGCATAGAAAACTTCTGGTGGACCGCAAAATACAGACCTAGACCTGCACAGGAGCGATCTCGAGGTCACGTTCGCAAAGAAAATGGGGGCAAGAGTACCAGATTTTAAAATGTGTTACATGTTGAGTTTTTGGATCTGGTAGTTTTATTTGAAATAAATATAAATGTTACATTTTCATCCCCATATTGTCTCTTCCTGGGGTGACCACCTCCCTGCAGGTCGTTATGGACACTGTTTCAAGTCCTGGACTTTTGAGTGATGCCCTAATGCATTCTGGGTGTTCTAGCCGTCTTTTGATTCCATTGAACTTCTTGGAGTAACACACCTGAAATCAATGATTTGCAGGTGAAAAGTTCACGACTGGAGGCAGTATCCGTATTGATCTTGTCTTGTTAATAAGTGATCCACTCCTAGGACCGGGCAGCACATTGTTCAAAATAGTTTTTTCATAAACTACTCACACCTAGGAGGATACTCTAAAGGCTAACTATCAGGAGAACCTTGTGTTCTGTCCTGTTTTCTTACAGGACAAGTGCTTACCCGTGCCCGTCAGCCAGCCGGTCTAGCAGATAGAGGTTACTAATTTCTCTCTTATTAGGTGGCTCTCCCATGAAAGACTCCCGACTATCCCTGTGGGGTGGGAATGAGCCTTACGTGCCTGGCCCATCTTCCTGCAGAAATATGGCTTGGTGGATTGGCGTTTGAAGTCTTGTTTTGCAGTCAGACTCGTCTCATCCACCCTATGCATTCCCCAGTGCTCCCTTCTCGGGCACGTGATGTTGGCCGTGAAGAATTGAGATATAGCAGCTCTAAAGACAAGCAGTGCTAAACTGTTATCAGTAGTCAGACATTTAACCCAGAATAAGAGAAGGAAAGGCAGGAACTGAGAGGGAAGGAAGAAGAGGATAGTAGGAAAACAGTGACAAAGGGAAAACTCAAGAGTGAGATAAAGGAACAGGAAGTTTAGGTTGGAGGAAGAAAGAAGCGTGCGTTGGAATCTGAAAACTCCAGTGTTCATCAGCTCTGGTTCTGGGCTCCTAAGGAAAACTGTGTGTCCTTTCACTTAACATTTATTAATTGCAAATGAACCACTGTCCAGCCAGGTTTCTGCAAGCCAACCCTTGTTGTCAATCTCCAGTGCCTACTCAGAAATGTAGGAGAGGATCTACTTCTCGGCCAGAACAGTGCAGGACTGTCTCTTTGACTGAAGGTTGTGCACACTGCCTACTTAAACAGAAAGAGTGGCTCTCAACGGTGCTTCGAATCAAGCACATGGTAAGTGTAAATGCTAGTTATACTTTACATTAGTGTCTGTCAAGCTAGAGACCAGAACGGCTTATGGTTTAGGGAAAGGAGCCACTTGTCCCCAACAGTGGAATCTGATTAACCATCCTCTGGTGAAAGCACAAAAGATTAAATCATGCCAGGAGGAGGCATTCCTAAGACGTTGGTTCTTGTTGGACCTTTGGTCTTAGACATCCTGCCTCCTCTTGAATTCTTTCCATTACTTCCCAGTATACCAGTGAACATTGCACTGACGCACTGTAACTTTCTGCTTGCCTGTTCTGACTTTTTTTTCCCCCGGAGTTTTATATAGCACGAACTTGACCCGAAGGTATCAGAGCGCTTTACATGACCACCAGTTGCGTTACAGATGGACACATTCATTTTGTTAGGCACGGGAAAATTAAGTGATTTGCCCAGAATCGCAGGATGTTGAGCGTCCCTGCCGAGACTCGAACCCGGTCCTTCAGCTTCGAGGTAGACCACTCTAGCCATTAGGCCACATCCTCTCAGCTTCAGAATTAGCCCACTCCAACTAACAATTGAAACCACTAATATGGGACACCCTTAATGTTGTTCTGGACCAACCTTTCCCCTTTTTCATGACAAAGTTGTAGTAAAGCACCCTAGAATGGATTCTGAAATCCTATCCACACCTTGGAAGAAGGACTCTTCAGGCAGGAGGACAGGGGTCTGAGATTCCTGCATAATCACCAGAAGGGAGACGCTGGAGGAGGTTACTTATTGAAGGAGAAAATGGGGTTTATGGAGACTGTACTTTTGTACACATACCCCACTGACGACACCACAACTGGCATGTTCAGACTAGAAGAAAACTCCGCTTTCATCCTACCCCCTCCATCGGGATCTTGTTTTGCAAAAATTGAAGGATCCTGAGCTCATTTCTACTCCTAGATTCTGGCTGCGCAAAGCTTCCCACAATAATTTTTAGCAGTGACATTCCAGGCATGCTAAGGATTGAGTCCTTCCTTCTCAGCATCACTTGCTGCCCTATGACCTTTTTCTCACAATATTTCCACAAATGCCCAACAGACAAGTGGAACTGGCACTCATGGGGTCATTCTGTCAATACCTTCACTCTCTGTACATATACTTATAGGGGCTACACACCCCAGTCACTAAGCAAGACCTACCAGGCCGTTCTGGAGGCCCTCGAAGAAGGGACAGAATGTAAACTGCTGCTGGACTTCATAATGAATCAAGTACACTTTGACTCTGACGTGGCGTTTGATGCCGTCGCGGCTACAGCTATTGCTGGTGTGTTAGCAGTGGCTGCTAGGTGTCTGTTTTGATGAGAAATTAAAAAGAAGAATCTTGGAAAGAATCCATGCTCCACAAACTGTTTTTGGGTCAAATGTTTGGCTAGTGAAGATGTCTGCTGATTGTAGCATATCTTTCCTTCTTTTCCATCAGAAGACTCTATCCTCGTCTTAATGATAACTTTTCAGAACTGATGCCCCCGCTTCTACTCATCCTTCTCTTATTTTAGATGCTAGCCATCTTAGTAATTCCAGGGGCCTGCACCCCAACAAAAGTGGCCCTAATTCAGCTCGGGCAACCAGCGGGTCTGAATAATCTCCCTTGCAGCCATGTTCTGCAGATTAGCGGCTATGTAGAGCATTTTCCACAGTGCAGGGATTAAGCTTCCTCGGTGCCAGGCTACTCTACTAAGTTCCTCACTTCCCAGTGGATTCGGACTTGTGTAGGCGCTCCTCAAAGGCCCTATGAAAACACAGACCAGTGTGCTGGGAGACTAAATGCTCGTGATGAAAGGGGTGATTATGTATCCTAGAGAAGCATTCTGTCTAGCCTGGAATCCGCTGAAGAACATCAGGCCACCACAAATCTGAAATTGCCAACAGTTTTCCATTGTCTGTTGCTTTCTACCAGAGACATTTTTATGGGAAGCGTGTAGATGTTAGGCCACTGCTAAGGAATATCCACTGTCACCCCTCCTAGTCTCCCGCCTGCAGCTCTGCCACTAACCTGTCCTCCCTACCCTGGCATCCCCTGGCTGCTTTATCTCTGGAGCAATCCAGATGTTCTTCCATTCTGACGGACAGTGCTAGGCTCCTTTTGCAGCTGGCATGCTGTGGGGGATCTGGCTCCTCTTTCTTGTGAAAGTTTTAAGATTGTAGATAAGAGCCTGTAATATTAGTATCCCTATGGTGCCTTTGGTGGCTTGCTAGTCATCGAGAACCATTGGGTTGGCCTGCAGGACCCAGATGTCTATACTGCTCATTTCCTGTGCCTCTTACATCTCGCTAGACCCAGTGTTCATTCCCCAGTTCCCTCATAGGGCTTAGTCCTTTTCTTCAATGTCATTCACCTTCTCCCCTTTGAAACCTTGGGGCGTGAGGGGGCTCCATTTTGCAGGCGATGACCAGCATTCATTTTTCTGGTGGCCATCATGCCCACTAGACGTTTCAGTGCATTGAGGCTCTGATGTGTACGGTACTCAATCTCCTCCTCCATCAGAAGGCCTAGTGCTCGAGTCTTCCCCTTCCTTTATTTACTGTGGTTCTTTCATATGTCCACTCCTCTCTGGATGTTGCTGCCACCTTTCGTTCTTGCTAATAGGCTGGATCAGGGGATTCTCTTTATTCCCTGGATGTGGAAAGGGCTGCCAAGGCCTACCCATTTCACACAACTCCCTTATGTTTCTCAACTCCCAGTTTTTGTGGTCTTTGGGACTGCTGGCAGGGGTAGAAGGCTGCCTACCTGCACCGTAACTATGGATGGCCATCTCATTGCCTTTGCTTTAACGGAAGTCCATTTGCATGATCACGTCCAGAGTGAACCATGAGGGTAAAAGCTGCCTCATGGGCTCGGGCTCATTAACCACATTTGTGGTCTGCCACTTGGGCCTCATCTGAAACCTTGTTTCCCACAACAAGCTTAGTCTGGGTTCTTCTGCTGACTCTTTTGTGATGTAGTGTTTGGTGCAGTGAATCTGTAACCGCTTCTCCTGGGTCATTGCTATATCAAAGCTGTTGTACATACTCTGTGTACCTTCAACCAGTGAGGACTGAGGTGAGAAAGGGGGTGAATTGGTATTTCTCTGCTAATTTACCTGCAATCATAATGACCCTGAGACCTGCTCTGCCTCGTCATGTACCTGCATCCTTCACTAGCCCTGTCGTGGGGCTTTACGGGCTGTTATCCGTGTGTGCTGCTTGACCAATCGACCAATGAAGTTTGGTGGAGGGTGGACCGGAACTAGACTCCCGGTGCTGGGGGAAATGTTTAAAAGCATTTCTGAATGCAGCTGGGTGCCAGTATGGGTAGTCTCTTAATCAATGAGCATATTGAAGAGCATTCAGCACAATCAGGGCATTGGTGTTGGTTTGCACTTCCATCCAAACACCACTACGGATCAATAAAGAGCTGAATGAAGCAAGAGACACTTTCAAAAAATTATATATATATATATATATATTCACTGAAAAAACCATAGGTTTCAGACACGTTATAGTTACAAATTAGCATTTAAAAACCTTTGAAATTCACTGAAAAAACCATAGGTTTTAGGGACAGTTATAGTTAGTTGGACATTGCACTCGTACAAAACCCGTGAAATTCCCCGTTATAGTTAGTCCAGCTAACTATAACTCGCGCCCCCGCAATGCACTGCTGATGACGTCACATATTACATCACTCATGACATGGTCAGTGACATCACTGATGACATCACTGATGACATCTCAAATGACATCACTGATGACATCATCCAGTGACTGTGTGTTTCTGTAAAGTTTAAATATTTTTAAAATATATAGGAAAAGACGTATTGAAGAATGAGTGGGTGTGTAAGTGTCTGTATGGATGATTTAGTAGGTGCGTGACTGACTCTATAAGTGAGTGATTTAACGTATCTTACTGAATGCATGGGTTAGTGACTAAACTGGGTGTATGTCTGTATCCGTCTGTCTGTTGCTGTGTAAGTGGCTGCATGTGTTTGTGAATAGCTAAATGATTTTCTATATGAGTTATTGAATGCTTGTCTGAGTATCTGTATGGGTGCCTGAGTGTTTGTGTGGGAGGGTGTGTGCAACTCTGTGCATAGATGTGTGAGTGGGTGATTCACTGGGTGGATGGTTTCAAGAGTGCATCTGTGATAGACTGTATGGGTGGGTAAGAGTGTGTAAGAGTGTGTTAGTGAGTGAATGTATGTCCCAGTGGTACATGTGTGAGTAACTACATATGTGAAAGGCAGTATATATGTGTGTTGGAGTATATAAATAGCTATAAGCAAGAGTGAGTGATTGTGATAGTGGCTGTATGGATGATTGTGTGCTTGTATCAGTGATTGTATAAGAGCGTAACAATGTGCTACTATTTGTATGAGTAAGTGAGCTGGTGTGTGTGTATAACTGTATAGGTGAGTAAATGGCAGTGTGTTTAATTATTTGCATGACTGACTAGGTGTGTGAGTATCTCTATGGATGAGTGGCGATGTTTGAGTGTCTATATAGGAGTAAGAGTGCATATGATAGTCCTAGTACTGAGTGACCGTAAGTATGAGTGACTGTACGGGTGAGTGAGTGGATGTGTGTGTGTAGACCTAAGAATCAGTGAGTGGGTATGTAGTTATTGGTGTTGGAGTGTCTATGGTTTTGCGAATGGCAGTCTGTAATTTAGAGTGGGTGTATCAAAGGTTATATTAGGGTGTGAGGAGGTGCATCAGATTATCACGTGGATGATGTCATCAGTGATGTCATTTGAGATGTCATCAGTGATGTCATCAGTGATGTCACTGACCATGTCATGAGTGATGTAATATGTGACGTCATCAGCAGTGCATTGCGGGCGCGAGTTATAGTTAGCTGGACTAACTATAACGGGGGAATTTCACGGTTTTGTACGAGTGCAATGTCCAACTAACTATAACTGTCCCTAAAACCTATGGTTTTTTCAGTGAATTTCAAAGGTTTTTAAATGCTAATTTGTAACTATAACGTGTCTGAAACCTATGGTTTTTTCAGTGAATTTCAAAGGTTTTTTAAATGCTAATTTGTAACTATAACGTGTCTGAAACCTATGGTTTTTTCAGTGAATTTCAAAGGTTTTTTAAATGCTAATTTGTAACTATAACGTGCCTGAAACCTACGGTTTTTTCAGTGAATTTCAAAGGTTTTGTAAATGACAATTTTTAAATGTATTAATTGTTATATTAATTTTTTTCATACTGATTTACTACATTTTTAGAAACAATTTTTTTTTACATATTTTATTTGTCAAATTACATTGTAATTACATTATACATTACATTACAAAAAATACTTTCTCAGAATGAATTACTTTAGTTTAAATACTTTGCAGATAGGCAATAGACTTTTAAGTACAGTAGTTACAGTTGTTGCAATGGGCAACACATTTTCAAACACAATGCAACATTCAGCTCAATGTGAATTTCTAGTTAAATGCAATTAGTTACTTTATGGATTACTTTTGTAACCACAGGACTGGATCCTAGATTCAGTCCTGGTACATCTCCTGTAAACAGTTGAGTAAAAGCGTTTTGGTTACAGTCGTGATTTTTAAGGAATATTATTGTATTTTAAAAGTTGACACTTTGAAACTTTTTCTCATAGAATCACCAATGTTATCCTATGGAAGGAAATTCACTTAGCAGGCAAGTAGTGTTATCGTTACTTTTTCTTACTCAGTGTTGGATCCTGGATCCAGCACTGGTGCATCTCCTGTAAACAGTTGAAAGAATGCGTTTAAGTCATACAGGCGATTTTTAAGGAATATTTGTAGTTTGTGAAAATCAATACTTTGAAACTTTTTGCTGAAAACCAGTCAATGTTAGCCTATGAAGGAAATTCAAGTTACCGGTAAGTACGGTTAAAATTACTTTTGAGGATCAGTACTGGGCTGAAACATGCAGCACTGAGGTCTCTCCTGATAACAGGTGAGTAAATCGGAATTCGTATTTCGGCTGATTTTAGAGGAATATTTTAAAGTTCCAAAACTCCACACTTAGAAGAATTTCCAAGTGAAACCAGTCAATGTTAGCCTATGAAGGAAATTCAAGTTACCGGTAAGTACGGTTAAAATTACTTTTCAGGATCAGTACTGGGCTGAAAGATGCAGCACTGAGGTCTCTCCTGATAACAGGTGAGTAAATCGGAATTCGTATTTCAGCTGATTTTAGAGGAATATTTTAAAGTTCCAAAACTCCACACTTAGAAGAATTTCCAAGTGAAACCAGTCAATGTTAGCCTATGAAGGAAATTCAAGTTACCGGTAAGTACGGTTAAAATTACTTTTCAGGATCAGTACTGGGCTGAAAGATGCAGCACTGAGGTCTCTCCTGATAACAGGTGAGTAAATCGGAATTCCTATTTCGGCTGATTTTAGAGGAATATTTGCACAATGGTGAAGGGAGGGGCGGGGCCTGAGGTGACATCTTTGCAAACGCGCCCCGTGGCGCGTTTTAAGTTGGGGGATTAAGTTCCCTTGAATCCTGAGGGTCCCTAGGGGCCAACTAGACCACCAGGAACCTCCAATATGCGCCAGGGGCTGCGTTGCAGAGACGTGTAGAGAGGCCACACCCTTTTACACCTCTCTGCAACGCAGCTCTGTGGCGCTTTCTGGATGTACCTGTTGGGCTAGTTGGCCCCAGGGACCCTCAGGATTGAAGGGGATTTAATTCCCCATCTTAAAACGCGCCACAGGGCCTGTTTGCACACATGTCACCTGAAGCCCCGCCCCTCCCTTCACCACTGTGCAAATGCGCCCCGTGGCGCGTTTTAAGTTGGGGGATTAAGTCCCCTTGAATCCTGAGGGTCCCCGGAGTCCAACTAGCCCACCATATACCTCCAAAGCGCCACAGAGCTGCGTTGCAGAGAGGTGTAAAAGGGGTGTGGCCTCTCTACACCTCTCTGCAACGCAGCCCCTGGCGCATACTGGAGGTTCCTGGTGGGCTAGTTGGCCCCCAGGGACCCCCAGTATTCAAGGGGAATTGTTCCCTTCTGCAAACGCGCCAGGGGCGCGTTTGCAGAGTGGTGAAGGAAGGGAACGGGGCCTGCGGGCCGATCGTTTAAAAAAAAAAAATTTGCCCCTGAAGGGGGGCTGTGTGGCCCCCTTCCTTTTTCCTGTTTTTATGCCCTGGGGACCCCATCCCCCAGGGCCTTACCCCTTTTTTTAATTTGTAATTTTAAAAAAACGGGAAGGGGGCCGCGTGGCCCCCTTCCCTGGGCCTGTATTGGCCCCGGGGACCCCATCCCCGGGCATGGCCTCGTTTTTATTTATATTCTTTGGAGGGGGCTGCGTGGCCCCCTCCTCTGGCCATTTAAGGCCCCGGGGACCCCATCCCGGGGCCGGCCATTCCGTTTATTTTTATTTTTATTTATTTATTTTTTTGGGGAGGGGGCCGCGTGGCCCCCCTCCCGGGCCACTACTTGCCCCGGGGACCCCATCCCCCGGGGCCTGGCCTCTCGTTGGGGACTGTGGGGGGTCCCCAATCCCCCACAGTCCCGCCGGCTCCCCGCGTCCCTAGGGTGCCGGCATTGCTTTGACACATGGGGAGCAGCTAACATGCTGCTCCCCATGTGTAAAGCAATCGGCTTTGGATATTGGAAGAGAGAGCAGGTTTCCTGCTCTCTCTTCCAATATCCAAAGCAAGTTTGCAATGACAGGACGGGAGCCGGGAGGCTCCCGTCCTGTCATTGCAAACAGCAGTGTCCCGGGGTAGGCACCCCGGGACACTGCAGGAGCCGGCCCTGGGGGTGGTGGTCCCCAGGGCCATCAAGGGCTCCAGGAGGGGGCCGCGCGGCCCCCTCCCATTCAGTACACAGCCCCGGGGAGGTGGTGGTCCCCGGGCTCTGGGGTCCGTAACGGACCCCCATATTAAAATGTTTAGTGCCCCGGGAGGTGGTGGTCTCGGGCGTGTGGGGGCTGGAGCCCCCACACAGGTTTAATAATTTTTTAAAAAGCCCCGGGAGGTGGTGGTCCCGGGGCTGCGGGAGGGCTCAGAGCCCTCCCGCACCATTTTTTAAAAAGCCCCGGGGGTGGCGGTCCCCGGGTCTTGGGGGCCCTTTGAGGCCCCCACACATTAAATTATCCCCCACCATGCCCCCGGGACTTGGGCCACCCGGGGCCAATTAACATCGAAGCGCGGAGACCGCGCTTCGATTTTTTTCCCGGCAGGATTCGCGCACCCTGAGCGCATCCTGCCGATTTTAAAAAAAAAAAAAAAAAAAATAATAATTTTTTTTTGCCCAGGGATCTTGTGGGACCCCTGAGCAAACCTAGGGGTCAGGGTGTTTCTACCCTCCCCCTTTGTGCGCTTTGCGCACTTGTTTCTGTCCCTCGGTTCTACCGAGGGATAAAATGGCTGCCAACATTTCCTGAATCGGAATGTTGACAGCCAGCTGACAGCCAATTAACATGCAGCTCGTGATCGGGACGGTGCGCGCAGAGTGCGCTCAGGGTGCGCGAATCCTCCGTGCCCATAGATATATATGTACTTTTACTTTTTGATTTTCTCAGCAACTACTGAACGGATTTACACCATTTAACAAAAGGGTTCTTTCTGAACCAAGAACTACCTCTTTGCCAAATTTGGTGTAATTCCGTTCAGCAGTTCGGGCTGTAGCCGTGTCTAAAGTTTCCTATGGGAAAATGCATGGGGAAAACGCGTTTTGGGACTCCCTTTTCTCGGCCCGCTGACGTATCACCCGAGACTTTCAGGGTAGGAGCGGACCGGAGCGCCCCACGAAGTTTGAAAATTTCGCGAAGATACGTCAACCGGCAAGAGAGTTATTTCAAATAGAATGTCGTGGATTTCCTATGGATAATAGGTTGTAACTATAACTATCTACTGGCGACCGCCAGTAGATAATATATATATATATATATATATATATATATATATATATATATATATATATATATATATATATATATATATATATATATATAATATCTACTGGCGGTCGCCAGTAGATAGTTATAGTTAGGACCTATTTTCCATAGGAAATCCGCAACATTCTATTTGAAATAATGTTGTCGCCGGTTGACGAATCTTCGCGAAAGCTTCCAACTTGTTGGGGCGCTCCGGTCCTATCCTGAAAGTCTCGGGGTGATACGTCAAGCGGGGGCCGAGAAAAAAGGGGGGTCCCAAAACGCGTTCTCCCCATTCATTTTTCCATAGGAACCTTTAGTCGCAGCTACAGCCCGAACTGCTGAACGGAATTACACCAAATTTGGCAAAGAGGTAGCCCTTGGTTCAGTGTCGTGCCTTTTGCTTAAATGGTGTAAATCCGTTCAGTAGTTCCTGAGAAAATGAAAAGTAAAGTCACATATATATCTATGGCCGAGTAGGGTCCGCGTACCCTCTCGATCACGAGCTGCATGCTAATTGGCTGTCAACACTCCAAATCAGGAAGTGTTGGCAGTCATTTTGTCCCTCGGTAGAACCAAGGGACAGAAACAAGTGCGCAAAGCGCAAAAGGGGCAGGGTAGAAACACCCTGACCTCTAGGTCTGCTCAGGGGTCCCACAAGGACCCCTGGGCAGAAAAAGCATTTTTTTTTAAATCGGCGGGATGCGCTTAGGGTGCGCGGATCCCGCCGAGGGAAAAAAAAGAGAAACAAGTGCGCAAAACGCACAAAGGGGGCAGGGTAGAAACACCCTGACCCCTAGGTCTGCTCAGGGGTCCCACAAGGACCCCCTGGGCAGAAAAAGCATTTTTTAAGAAAAAAATCGGCGGGATGCGTTTAGAGTGCGCGAATCCCGCCGGAAAAAAAAAAAAACGAAGCGCGGTCTCCCGCGCTTTGTTGTTAATTGGCCGCCGGGTGGCCCAAGTCCCGGGGGCATGCGGGGGGTAGGTTTATGTTTTATGTGGGGGGCCTCTAAGGCCCCCCAAGCCCCAGGGACCGCCACCCCCCGGGGCTTTAAATAAAACATGGTGCGGGAGGGCTCTCTGCCCTCCCGCAGCCCCGGGGACCGCCACCACCCGGGGCTTCTTTTTTTTTTTTTTTTTTTTTAAATTAATCACCTGTGTGGGGGCTCCAGCCCCCACACGCCCGGGACCACCACCTCCCGGGGCACTTAGAAAACAAATGTGGGGGTCCGTTTCGGACCCCGAAGCCCCGGGGACCACCACCTCCCGGGGCTGTGCAATTGAAGGGAGGGGGCCGCACGGCCCCTCCTGGAGCCTGTGGTGGCCCTGGGGACCGCCACCCCCCCAGGGCCGGCTCCTGCAGTGTCCCAGTGTGCCTACCCCGGGACACTGTAGTTTGCTATGACTGGACGGGAGCCTCGCGGCTCCTGTCCTGTCATAGCAAACTGCTTTGGATATTGGAAGCGAGAGCAGGGAAACCTGCTCTCGCTTCCAATATCCAAAGACAATTGCTTTTCCACATGGGGAGCTGCATGTTAGCAGCTCCCCATGTGGAAAAGCAATGCCGGCTTCCGCAGGTCGCTGGGAGACGGCATGGTCCGTGGGGAGTTTGGGTCCCCCACGGACCCCAAAGGATAGGGCCAGCCTCGGGGATGGGGTCCCCGGGGCAAGTAGTGGCTCGGGAGGGGGCCACGCGGCCCCCTCCCCAAATTAGAAAAAAAAAAAAGGCCGGCCCCGGGGATGGGGTCCCCGGGGCCGAAGGAGGCCTGAGGAGGGGGGCAACGCAGCCCCCTCCATGAAAATAAAAATAAATAAAAGGTGGCAATGACCCAGGGGATGGGGTCCCCGGGCCAAATTGGCCACGGGAGGGGGCCCACGCGGTCCCCTTCCCGTTCACATTTAAAAAAAAAAAAAAAGGGGGTCAGGCCTTGAGGGATGGGGTCCCCAGGGCCCAAAATAATTAAAAAATAAATAATAATAAATAATTTAATTTTTTTAAAGGGGGCCACACAGCCCCCTTTAAAAAATAAATAAATCCGGCATCGCGCCGGAGGCCACGCCCCCTCCTTGTCAGCACTCTGCAAATGCGCCCCCTGGCGCGTTTGCAGAGGGAGAACGAATCCCCTTGAATACTGGGGTCCCGGAGCCAACTAGCCCACCAGGAACCTCCAGTATGCGCCAGGGGCTGCGTTGCAGAGAGGTGTTCTGAGGCCACGCCCCTTTTACACCTCTCTGCAACGCAGCTCTGTGGCGCTTAATGGAGGTAGCTGGTGGGCTAGTTGCACCCCAGGGACCCTCAGGATTCAACGGGAGTTAATCCCCGACTTAAAAACGCGCCACGGGGCGCGTTTGCACAGTGGTGAAGGGAGGGCGGGGCCTGAGGTGACATGTGTGCAAACAGGCCCCGTGGCGCGTTTTAAGATAGGGAATTAAATCCCCTTCAATCCTGAGGGTCCCTGGGGCCAACTAGCCCACCAGGTACCTCCAGTAAGCGCCACGGAGCTGCGTTGCAGAGTGTTGTAAAAGGGGCGTGGCCTCTGAACACCTCTCTGCAACGCAGCTCTCTGGCGCATACTGGAGGTATCTGGTGGGCTAGTTGGCCCCTAGGGACCCTCGGGATTGAGGAGGAATTAATTCTCCAACTTAAAACACGCCACAGGGCGTGTTTGCAGACATGTCACCTCAGGCCCCACCCCCTTCCTTCACCATTGTGCAAATATTCCTCTGAAATGCGAATTCCGATTTACTCACCAGTTATCAGGAGAGACCTCAGTGCTGCATCTTTGAGCCCAGTACTGATCCTCAAAAGTAATTTTAACCGTACTTACCAGTAACTTAAATTTCCTTCCATAGGCTAACATTGACTGGTTTCACTTGGAATATCTTCTAAGTGTGGAGTTTTGGAACTTTATAATATTCCTCTAAAATCAGCCGAACTACGAATTCCGATTTACTCACCTGTTATCAGGAGAGAACCCAGTGCTGCATCTTTTAGCCCAGCACTGACCTTGAAAAGTAATTTTAACCGTACTTACCAGTAACTTGAATTTCCTTCCATAGGCTAACATTGACTGGTTTCACTTGGAAATTCTTCTAAGTGTGGAGTTTTGGAACTTTATAATATTCCTCTAAAATCAGCCGAACTACGTAATTCTGATTTACTCACCTGTTATCAGGAGAGAACCCAGTGCTGCATCTTTTAGCCCAGCACTGACCCTGAAAAGTAATTCTAACCGTATTTACCAGTAACTTGTATTTCCTTCCATAGGAATCCATTGTCTGGTTTTCAGCAGAAAAGTTTCAAAGTGTCGATTTTCACAAACTACAAATATTCCTTAAAAATCGCCTGTATGACTTAAACGCATTCTTTCAACTGTTTACAGGAGATGCACCAGTGCTGGATCCAGGATCCACCACTGAGTAAGAAAAAGTAACGATAACACTACTTGCCTGCTAAGTGAATTTCCTCCCATAGGATAACATTGGTGATTGGATGTGAAAAAGTTTCTGTCAACTTTTAAAATACAATAATATTCCTTAAAAATCACTACTGTAACCAAAACGCTTTTACTCAACTGTTTACAGGAGATGTCCCAGGACTGAATCTAGGATCCAGTCCTGTGGTTAGAAAAGTAATCCATAAAGTAACTAATTGCATTTAACTTGAAATTCACATTGAGCTCAATGTTGCATTGTGTTTGAAATTGTGTTGCCCATTGCAACAACTGTAACTACTGTACTTAAAAGTCTATTGCCTATTTGCAAAGTATTTAAACTAAAGTAATTCATTCTGAGAAAGTATATTTTGTAATGTAATGTATAATGTAATTACAATGTAATTTAAACAAAATATCTAAAAATAAATAGTTTAAAAAAATGTTGTAAATCAGTATCAAAAAAATAAATATAACAATTAATACATTTAAAAATTGTCATTTAAAAAACCTTTGAAATTCACTGAAAAAAACCATAGGTTTCAGACACGTTATAGTTAGAAATTAGCATTTAAAAAACCTTACAAATTCACTGAAAAAACCATAGGTTTTAGGGACAGTTATAGTTAGTTCAACATTGCACTCGTACAAAACCCGTGAAATTCCCCCGTTCTAGTTAGTTCAGGTAACTATAACTCGCGGCCCCGCAATGCACTTCTGATGACGTCACATATTACATCACTCATGACATGGTCAGTGACATCACTGATGACATCACTGATGACATCTCAAATGACATCACTGATGACATCATCCATGTGATAATTTGATGCATCTTCTCACACCCAAATATAACTTTTGATACACCCACTGTAAATTACAGGCTGCCATTGTCAAAACCATAGACACTCCAACACCAATTACTATATACACACTCACTGATTCTTAGGTCTACACACACATCTACTCACTCACCCGTACAGTCACTCATACTTATAGTCACTCAGTACAGGACTATTATATGCACTCATACACCTATATAAACACTCACACACCGCCACTCATCCATAGAGGTACTCACACACCTAGTCAGTCATGCAATAAATTAAGCACACACCCATTTACTCATCTATACAGTTATACACACACCAGCTCACTTACTCATACAAATACTAGCACATTCTTACGCTCTTATACAATCACTGATACAAGCACACACTCATCCATACAGTCACTCACAATCACACACTCTAGCTTATAGCTATTTATATACTCCAACACACATATATACTGCCTGTTGGACTTGGCCCTTTTGGCCGGTTCACCCCTAAACATTTTGCCTTGTATGTCAGTAGTTTTAAGTCTCTGGGCACTTTAGCACTGTGGGCCAGTGTAAAGTGCGTGCGCGCTGAGTGCGTGTGGTGAGATTGTCCTGCCCTCCCATAGGAATGCATGGGGGATATGTGTGTCCATGGTAATTCCTGGTGTGAGTGGAGTGCAGAGGCGAGTTTAGTATGTGCGATCTCGTGAGAATAAATGCTGCGCAATGGTGTGCGCAGATTTATTATAACTGGTGTAGAAATGCCACTTTTGAAGTTGGCATTTATGTGTGCTCTGTGTCTGCCTGCCTGATGTGAATTGCATGTCTGGCTTGTGAGTGACAGGGGCAGGGTGAGTCAGCGCAGTGGTGAATAGGGAGATCTGCATCTAGATGGGAGGGAGGAGTTGCACCTGGGACCTGAATAGGGCTGTGCCTTCCCTCCACAATGCTGGCTCCACCCCTGTGGTGCGTCTGATGTCCCTAGCCTGTCCTGTGAAAGGAGAGAGGAGCTGAGCAAAACAAAGTGCTCCAAAGCTCCCCCAAACCAGTTGCATCTGGTTTTCTCTAAACCCTACACCTTTAGACAAAGGAAAAGGGTGTATAAAAGAAGGGGCTGTGACCCCATAAAAATGTTCAGTGTTCCGTTCTGTTCTGCTGTTCCTGACCGAGGGGCTGGCTGCTGCTGGGGCCCAGAGGGGCTGCCATGAGGGCTTGCCTCCTGGGCCCTGCATGCCCCTGGACCTGGAAGACCTTTTATTTGGGACCCCTTTTATTTTTCTTAATCCCTAAGGACTTGCTCTTTTCCAAGCAGGACTCTTGCTTCTAGCGCCCTGTGAGCGCTTTATTTTGATTTTGCCAGGAGAGAGGAGCTGGCGTTTGCAGCGCTGCGCTGCAGGAGGAGAGGGAGGGAATCCCCAGCGTAGGGATTCCCGCGCAGTTTATGCCCTGGTTCGGCGGGAGCCCACCCCGCTCTTATGGATATTTAAATCGCGGATGCCCACTCCGCTTGTGTTTTTATTTTAGGCGGGTGCCTTCCCCGCTTGTGTGCTGGTTTAGGCGGGTGCCCACCCCGCCATTGTCTTCGTTGACACGGGAGCCTACCCCGTATTGCCGCAGAAGGAAGAGGAGATCTCGCCGCAGCAGCGCGACCAGGAAGTCAGGCACGTCTGCCTGGCCTGGGGCGGAGCTGGCGGCCAGAAACCGGAAGTCCGGAGCCTCGCAGGCTCCACGTTGAAGTCCCGGGTCCCAGGAAGGGGGCCCGGGTGAAGAGGAGAGGCGGCCGAGTGAAAGTCTGCGGCCAGGCGGGGCTCCCGTGAGCTGAGGGAGCCCCGCGCATCCGATGGGAGAGCCCGGCCCCAGGAGAGGGACCGGGTGAAATGGGGAAGAGTTGTCTGCCCGGAGAGGAGTCGGGAGCGGCCCAAGAGGAGACCAGCGAGTCCCCAGAGCCCCGGTGAGTGGGGGCTTCCTCTTTGTTCTTGGTGCTCACGAGGCACCCGGGCAGTCATGTGTGGATTCTGAGCGGCCCCGCCTGACAGCGGGCCGCTCCAACGAAGGGGGCATTTTCCTTTTTATGGCACCCGGAGGAGCCCGGTGATCGGGGCTCCCCTGGCACAGTTGGTGCCCAGTGCTATTTCCAGCTGCCCTGCGAGAGCGCAGGCAGCTACGACGTGTGGGGGCAAAGTATGTTATTTCTAGAGCCCCAGAGGGGGCTCATGAGGCACAATGGGGCCAGTGCTAAGGTTGTTCGCCCAGCTGCCCTGCGAGCGCGCAGGCAGCTGCAACGTTTGGGCACCATTGAGTTTAAAGTCGTAGTGGAGGACTCAGGGGACAGGAGTGCCCCTGCCTACAGTTTTACAGCTGCGCAGCAATTAGTGCCAGCTGCACCGTTTAGGCGCACAGTTCTTTGGGGCCATTTTGCGCTAGGAGTGAGATACACTCCTCTGCCCCATATCTTCCCAGCTGCCCAGCAAGTAGTGGGCAGCTGCTACGTTAGGTTTGCGCAGTTGCGCACCCTTGACTTTCGCTGCGTTGGCAGCGCGCCCTGACTCTGTGGACATAGGGCATTTGAGCCCCTTTAGAGATGGCCAGTTGGCCAGGGGGACAATTAGGTTTATAGGGCGCCAGGCCCTAATCTGATCTAGGTGCTAATGTGATTATGGGTGCTAGGAAATGTGATTCCTATATTGTGGTTTACGCACCCTGGGTTATACCTCTAATGTACTGTCATGATTATGAGGTTTTGCATAATATGTTTATGCTTGTGATTTTATTATTACCTAATGCGTTTAGGTTGTGAGTTATTCTCTACTGTGATTTACGCCCTAGTGTGAGTTATACTTAGGAGGTTAGGGTCTAATGTGTTTAGACTTATGAGAGGATTGCATAATGTATTTAGGCTGGTGAGGTTGGCGCAGAATGTAATTCGCGCCTAATGTGATGCTGTGCATAATGTGGTTTATGTTACAGGCTGATGCTAAGTACAGTAACTACCAGTGAGTACTGGTTGTACGTTTATGATGTTCTACATTTATTATAAGTTCTACATGTACTAAGTTCGCTTTGTGCTGGTTCTGACAGTGGTCCAGTTGGCCCTGTCGGGTGTAAATAATCCCTTGTAAATATGACCTAGTGCCAGGTGGCACGATGTATATTATGTGAGTACTATTCTAATGTGTTTTATGATAATACAAAGGCTATTTTTATATATAACCTTGTGTGGAGTTCCTTTTTGTGGTGTGCCTAGTATGTTGTTGCTGTGGGTGTGTTGCGCAAACGCTTTACACATTGCCTCCGGGATAAGCCTGACTGCTCGTGCCAAGCTACCAAGGGGGTGAGCAGGGGTTATCTGGGATGTGTAACTCCCTTGCCCTGACTAGAGTGGTGGCCTCTGCCTGGCTTTGGCGCAAGCCTTAGCCAACCAGAGATCCCATTTCTAACACTGCCTTTCACATATGTAGTTACTCACACATGTACCACTGGGACATACATTCACTCACTAACACACCCATACACACACTCACCCACCCAAGCAGTCCATCACAGACGCACTCTTCAAATCATGCACCCAGTGAATCACCCACTCACACATCTATGTACAGAGTCGCACACACCCCACCCACACAAACACTCAGGCACCCATACAGATACTCAGACAACCAATCAATAACTCCTATAGACACTCATGTAGCTATTCACAAACCCATGCAGCCATTTACACAGCAACAGACAGACGGATACAGACATTCACCCAGTTTAGTCACTAACCCATGCATTCAGTAAGATATGTTTAATCACTCACTTATAGAGTTAGTCACGCACCTACTAAATCATCCATTCAGACACTTATACACCCACTCATTCTTCAATACGCCTTTCCCTATATATATTAAACATATTTAAACTTTACAGAAACCCACAGTCACTGGATGATGTCATCAGTGATGTCATTTGAGATGTCATCAGTGATGTCACTGACCATGTCATGAATGATGTAATATGTGACGTCATCAGAAGTGCATTGCGGGGGCGCGAGTTATAGTTACCTGAACTAACTATAACGGGGGAATTTCACGGGTTTTGTACGAGTGCAATGTCCAACTAACTATAACTGTCCCTAAAACCTATGGTTTTTTCAGTGAATATATATATATATATATATATATATATATATATATATATATATAATTTTCTTTTTTAAAGAGTTAATGCTTTGCCGTTTCTAAAACCTGAATCTTATCTTGGCTCTTAGTTTTGCTTCGTTTGAAACTGTTCGGCTTCTTCCTGAATATTAAAGGCAGATCAAATACAAATTGTTTATAAATCAGCTCATATTACATTTAAATTGTGTTTTCTTAAGCCAAGAGTGTGTTATGACTCGATTGTTCACTTTATTCACTCTGCTTGTTGAGTAAAGTCTGCGTGAATCAAACTAAGATAGAAGTGCAAATGGATGAAGTGAGAGAGAAATCATGTCGCCCACTAATGTCCCCACGCTTTTAATATCCCCTTGGCTAATTTGGGTTTCCTGTTGAGATCTGCACTCTTCATTATAGCATCTTGTGACTACCAAGAAAGAAGAAGCTAATTATCTCTGCAGTGGCTTCAGTTGACATGTGAGGAAACGGACAAATGCCATGAAAATGTCTTCCCTCCCTCCAGCTGTGATCAAGGTCAACAAGAAGGGCGTAGTAAAAGGCATAGTAAATTGCAGACACATGGTAGCCAGACAGGGCTTCTGTTAGCCCGAATAGCGGACAGAAACCGGCTTCAGGGAGGTAGAGCGGACCGTTGACTGTCAGAAGAATTTATTTTAAAGCAGGCCTGTTCAGTGAGGTGGGGCTAGAATAATAGATTGAACACCACTCAACGTTTTCTACCTCTTCCGATTCTTTTGATATATTTTCAAATGATATGCGATATATTTCGCTCCCATTTTCTGATTCCAGAACTGCCTTTTGTTTAAAAACAAAATGTTTTTCTATAGTTTATCCATTGGTAAATTGGTGTAGTTACTTAAATTCGAAATGTTTTGTTGTCATTTTCAATAATAAATGCACTAGAGAGTATTTCACATAAATCCTTGAAAAGTATTAAAGGGGGCATGGCGGACCTATCTCCCCTTCTCAACCCGACACTAACCCCCTTGCCCTATACATATGAACTCTGTGGTCAGTGGCATAGCAAGAGTGCCATGGGCCCTAGAGCTTGTAAGACAAATTGGCCCCCCATCACCAGGACTTGTAGTAAAAGAACTTCTAATTGGGGTAAGAGGCAACCCAGGGCCCTGTGCCACTGCACCTGCAGCACTATTGATAGCTATGCCCCTGTCCATGGTTACCTATTAGGTATGCCCCAATCCCTCCATCGCCTGGCTGTCTTTCCCTCTTAGTTAAGTTCTCTGAATATTCAGTTAGGTAATACACAGTAGACAACTTTGTTGTTCTTGCATGTAGAGGAATGTATGAAGGCAGCCACATAGAAGCAGTGTTACATCTAGCATACGGCTTGGTAAGAAGCCCATCAGAGGAAGAAGTTCAAGGCCCTCGGTTGAACTGGATATTATAGTCTCCAATTTTGGTTTTTCCAAAGTCTGTGTAGCTCATCTTTCCATTTTTCACACGCATTTTTTCCTTTTTTAGTGTTTGAATTGTACCTACAACAGGATCTACAACCATTTTCTGTAATAAACTACATTTACCTTGAAAGCAAAATAAAGATCTGAATGTGTACCTCTCGCAGCAGGGAAGTACTAAGGGGCACATGCATCAAGCAAAGGAATTGCGATTCCTCAATAGCGATTATTAAGGAATCGCTATTTAGGAATCGCAATTCCTTATGCATGTAGGTTTCACAGAAAAATAGCGATTCCTACACATTCACTATTAGCGAATCGCAAATTGCGATTCGCTATTAGGAATGCTTTCCCATTCATTCCTATGGGCCTAGAGGCCCATAGGAATGAATGGGAGCATTCGCAATTTGCGATTACCAAATAGGTAATCGCAAATTGCGAATGCAATTCAAGGGTGCAAGGGGGCCAAAGGCCACCCTGATGCACCCCCAAAATGGTATTTGTGCACATGTGGCGCACACACATGCCCTAAGGGCATGTGTATGCGCCACATGGCACTTAGAAAAATGCAATTTTGTGCATTTTTCAAAGGAATTGCATTACCATCAACTTGAAGTTGATGGTAATTTGCAATTCCTTAATGCAAAGTCGCATTCTGAGAATGCTTCTTGCATTGCATTTAGGGAATCTCAAATTGCGATTCCTTAACTGCATTCGCAAAATAGGTAATCGCAAAAATTGCGATTACCTATTTTGCGAATGCCTTTGGGGTTGATGCATCCCAAAAGGCTATTTACCGGTCGCAAAGGGGCTGATTCTGCGTATCGACCCGTTTGCGACCGGTAAATAGCTTGATACATCTGGCCCTAAAAGTCTGAGGGCCCAATATACTAAGGAGTCTTCCAGATTTAAGACAGTCAAGCCTTGTATTTCGAGGTTTTGTTTTCATGACTTATATAGTCTTAAAACGCTTATCCCAGGAAATGCAATCTTAAAACTAGTGGGCCTAATTTAAGAGGGGTTTTCCGGGACTTAGAACATACTTAAGATAATTCAAACTCCTTTGTAAATATGTCCTTCTTACCTAGTGTAACACAGCCTTAAATCTGGAAAACTCCTTAGTAAATAAGGGCCAGCTTGCTTTAGTTCTACGAACCATGTACTGAGCAAAAAAAGTTCACAATACCTTGGTAGACAGGCATGGGATATGGAATGACAAGCCCCCCCCCCCTGCCCCAGCCCCACCCCCCAAGGATCTCTGCACCAAAGCAGATTGGGTGGTGGTGTACAACAGGTCGAACAAAATGCCATCCAAGGACTGATGTAAACCCCATTAAGGATAGCGACTTCTGAAAAACAATTTTTTTTGCTCCTTCCCATAGTGAATAATCATAGAGCTGGACTGACTGAAATGAGCCTTGTAAACGGATTAAATAGTTAAAGCACGAATGTGCGATGTAAATAATGGAGTCTTAAACTCAATCAATCAATCAATAAATCAGGGAATTGTAAGCGTGCTACTCACCCGTGAGGGTCTCAAGGCGCTGAGGGGGGGGGTCCGCAGATCTGTTTAGCCGAAGAGCCAGGTCTTGAGGGTCTTCCTGAAGGTGTTCAGGGAAGGGGCGTGTCTGATGTCTGTCGGTAGCTCGTTCCAGGTCTTGGCTGCAATGTGAGAGAAGGATCTTCCGCCTGCTCTGGCTCTGTGGATGCGCGGGGTTTCGGCCAGTGCGAGGTTGGAAGATCGGAGGTTTCTTTTGGGTACGTGGAAGTTGATTCTGTCGTTGAGGTATTTGGGTCCGTTGTTATGTAGGCATTTGTAGGCGTGAGTGAGGATTTTGAAAGTGACTCTTTTCTCCACGGGGAGCCAGTGGAGACTTCGTGAGGTGTTGGCTGATGTGTTCGTGTCGGGGGATGCCGAGGACGAGTCTGGCGGCGGTGTTCTGTACTGTCTGGAGTTTGCGGAGTAGGGACTTGTTGATGCCGGCGTAGAGTGCGTTTCCATAGTCCAGTCTGCTGGTGATGAGTGCGTGGGTGACTGTCTTCCTTGACTCGTGGGGGATCCACTTGAAGGTCTTGCGGAGGATGCGGAGGGTGTTGAAGCAGCTGGAGGTGACGGCGTTGACCTGTCGGCTCATGGAGAGTGATGAGTCGAGTACGATGCCGAGGTTCTTGGCGTGGTCTGAGGGGGTAGGTGGGCTTCCGAGGGCGGTCGGCCACCAGGTGCTGTCCCATGCAGAAGGGGTGGTACCGAGGACGAGGACTTCTGTCTTCTCGGCGTTGAGCTTCAGGCAGCTGTTGGTCATCCAGACTGCGACGTCTTGCATTCCTTTCTGGAAGTTGAGTTTGGCAGTGGTGGGGTCTTTGGTGAGGGAGAGGATGAGCTGGGTGTCGGTCGGCGTGGGATACGATGTTGAGGCCGTGTTGTCGGGCGATGGCTGCGAGGGGGCCATGTAAATGTTGAAGAGGGTGGGGCTCAGTGATGAACCCTGTGGGACTCCGCAGGTGATTTTCGTGGGGTCGGAGAGGAAGGGTGGGAGTCTGATCCTTTGGCTTCTTCCGGTGAGGAATGATTGGATCCAGTCCAGGGCTGTTCCTTGTATACCTGCGTCGTGTAGTCTGACGACTAGTGTGCGATGGGAGACGGTGTCGAAGGCCGCTGATAGGTCGAGTAGGATGAGGGCTGCGGAGTGGCCTTGGTCCAGGAGGGTGCGGATGTCGTCTGTGGCGGCGAGTAGGGCGGTCTCTGTGCGGTGGTTACTTCGGAATCCGGATTGGGACGGGTCGAGGACGGCGTTTTCTTCAATGAATCGTATCAGTTTCCTGTTGACTGTTTTCTCTGCAACTTTGGCTGCGAAGGGGAGGAGCGAGATGGGCCGATAGTTCTTGAGGTCGGTGGGGTCAGCTGTGGGCTTCTTGAGCAGGGGTCTGACTTCTGCGCGCTTCCAGTCATCTGGGAAGGTGCCTGTTTTGAAGGTGGTGTTGATGGTGCGTTGTAGTTCGGGTGCGATGGCGGCCACGGCTCTGTGGTAGATGTGAGGGGGGCAGGGGTCGGTGGGGGCCCCCAAGTGGATGCTTTTCATGGTCGAGGCAGTGTCTTCGGCCGTGATCGGTGTCCAGTTGGAGATGGTGGGCTGGCTGGTGTTTCTGGGGGGCGGGGGGCCGTCTGTGGCGCCTGGTGGATGGTCGATGAAGTTGTCGTAGAGATTTTTGATCTTGAGGTGGAAATAGGTTCCAAGCTAGTCGCAGAGGTCTTGGGATGGGGTGATGTGAAATGAAAATGGTATTTATAAAGCGCATGGCTACCCGGAGGCCTCCCAGCGCTAGGCTAGACCAGTGACCGTAGGCAGGCACACTCAGGGGAATAGCAGAGTTTTTAGTTGCCTTCGAAAGGCAACATGGTTAGGTTCCCTGCGTAAATGAAGTGGTAGAGCATTCCAAAGTTTGGCCGCTTTGAGAGAGAAAAGGCGGCCACCACTTCTCGCCCTCTTGATCCTTGGGACCTCCACCAGATGGAGTTCATCCGAACGTAATTCCCTGGTGGCCTTATAGCGGCGGAACATTGTAGAGATTAAAGTAGACCCATTCCCTTGCAGAGACTTGTGAACAATACAGAGAGCTTTAAAGCTGATTCTTTCCTTCACTGGAAGCCAGTGAAGGGCACATAGGGCCGGTTTCGCAGAGAGGCGTTTTGATGTTCCAAGTAGTAGTCTGGCCGCACAGTTTTGAATCGTTTGCAGTTTCATGATTACTGCCATTGGGGCCCCCAAGTAGAGTGCATTTCCATAGTCTATCCTTGATAATATCAAGGATTGGACTAATATTTTTCTGGCTTGGGAAGGGAGAAGAGGAAGCACTTTACGGGCCATTCTCATCAGACCATAACAGGTTGCCACCGTCCTCCTGGCTTGCACCTTAAATGTCAGATTCTGGTCTAGCCAGATTCCTAGGCTCTTTATCCCACTGATGGGAGTTGGGACAGGTCCCATACAAGTTGGCCACATGGTACTCAATGAAACATTAGAAGGATTACCCAGGATCATAATCTCAGTCTTGTTTCCATTGAACTTTGTCTGTGGCTTTGCTGCGTGGGTTGGTGAATTCTTGAATGACACTGAAAAGTTCTTTGGAGTTGGCCAGGATTTTGTTGTGGATGAAGTTCCTTTTGGTGGCTCTGATCTGGTTGTGGTAGTCTGTCATGGCGTCCTTGTAGGTGGTGTGGTTTTCGGTTGTCTTGGTGTTTCTCCAGTTCTTCTCCAGGCGTCTGCAGGTGCGTCTGGCTTCTTGGAGAGCGGTTGTGAACCAGGCGGCTTTCCTGGGGCGTTGTCTGTCGGGGTTGCGTAGCGGGGCGAGCTCATCTGCGCAGTTGGAGATCCAGGTGTGGAGTTCTCTGGCTGCATCGTTTGCGCTGTTTGCATCGGGTGCCCAGGTGTGGTTGTCTCGGTTGAGGGTGGAGTTAAGTTGCTCGTCGGTAACCTTGCTCCAGTTCCTTCGTGGTGGGCGTGGGGCTGGTTTGGGTGCCTTGGGTTTGTTGATGGCGAAGTGTACGCAGTGGTGGTCGGTCCATGGCGGCTGCGTTGTGTGGCTGAAATGGATGCCGTTTCCTGCCGCGAAGATGGGGTCGAGGGTGTGTCCTGCTCTGTGGGTCGGTGTGTTGACGAGTTGTTTAAGTCCGATGCTGGCGAGGTTGTCACGAAGGATAGTGGAGTTGGGGTCGCTGGGGTTGTCGAGGTGGAAGTTCAGGTCTCCAATGAGTATGTAGTTTGTTGAGGCGATCGCGTGGGGTGCGATGAAGTCGGTGATGGTGGCGGAGAAGGGTGTTCGGGGGCCGGGGGGTCTGTAGACGAGGGTTCCTCGGAGTGTGGCTTTGGGGGTGGTCTGGATCTTGAAGTGCAGGTGTTCAGCGGAGGGGAAGGTTTCGCTGGAGGTGGTGAGGCGGTGGTGAGGCGGAGGGTGGCAGTTTTCAAAGGAGAACAGACTAGGTTGCAGAAAATGTTGTATTTTAACAATAGATTTCAATGCAAAATTAAAAATGGATTATTTTTATGTAGTTCTGCTTTTTCCAAGCACTGGAAACACCAGATTTACTGTAAACCAATTTAACAGGAGACTGCGTCTGCCTTGGTGGGATTCAAAATCATGACCTCCAGAACACTGGGGGGGGATCATTCTGCCTTCTTGCCTGAAATGGAACTGGAGTGATGGAAATGTTAATTTGAGACAACGCATCCAGGAAGTATAGTGAAAGTTAGTTTTAATTAATATATGTATAAATTCAATCTGTTTAAAAGATGTCAGAGAACAGAATTCCCAAAGTGGCACCCACTGAATCTGCTTTAGTTAAAGCAAAGAATCCATACAAATTTAATTCCCTGATGCTGAGCTGATAACACATGACATTGATTGACATTCAAAATGTCAAGTCAAAATAAACTTTTTTGATGAAGGCCATACAAGCACAGAAAATAATAAAACCTAGTTTAAAATTTCATCTTATACAAAGGTCATATGCAATGTCCATTTTTCATGTAACAATTGTATAATAAGATTCTGTTTAAAAGTCCAGACAAGTGCACTAAGTCATATCTAAAATTTGAATATTAAAAATCAGCCATTAAAATGTATATCTCCTCCTAATAAGGAACGCAGATTTTATAAAATTAGAAACCACAGAACAAATTTCAAGTGAACCTAAAGGCTGCAAAAAAATTAATCCATCCTTATACTGTCTCACATTAGCCTTGTGCAGCAACTGCACCAAAAACGGTGTCTTGGCTCATGAGACAAATAGCAAAACAGAAATAAGTGGCTAGTACTTTGAGTCTAAATATTGTCGCACACACAAAAAGATATGTCCTGATTCCAGGCCCCTGGTGAAGGAAAGGCAAATTCAAAGTGCAAAGTCCAAACAGGATAAGCCAATGGTGGCATGTAGGAGATATAATGCTCCTCAAATACGGCTCTATGCCACAGGTTGTTGAAACTTGGGTGCAATTAACGATTGATTGCTTAGCCATTCAAAATGTAATTATTAGTATCATCATTAATATTGCAGTATCACCTAAGTGGCACAGCTTAAATCATGTATGACCTCAGGAGACCATTAGTTATTGCAACACCACTAGATAAATGTCTGAATGGCTGAGCTGAGCTTCCAAGTAAGGTAGTATAGAGGAGACATCAGCTCAGATCTCCTTCCTTTAGCAGATTTGAATTTTTTTATGCAATGAGGGAATGGTGATCAGAGCCGTACTACCTTTGCTGTAATATACTGCCTTCTATGCGAAATAATTTACTTAGTTGGTGACACCATGGACAGTCAATTGGGGAGGGGGGCACATGATTACTATTTTCCTCCTAGTTTCATTGCATCGATGATGTAATATTTTGCTTGCTGGTGCCCAAAATGTCATATTGAGTTGGGTTTACCTAGGTGATTTCTTAAGAAAATCAAAGGCATACATTTACAACCTTATAGCATAATAAAAAAATAACATGTGAAATAACTAGGTTGAATAAAAAAAAAAAAAGTTTGGAAACCTCAAGTGAGAAACCTTTAGTGAAAAATATATACTTTAAATGGAAAGTGTAATATGCATAAAAACATTTAGTAAACATTATTCTATAGATCCCTAAACACAACTGTGAATAGATTACTTTCACAAAACTCCTAGATGTAATTCTTAGGTGAGGCTGCCTAACACTAACCGTACCCTTTACCCTAAAATGAACCTTAGGTCATTAAGTAACTATAGCCCTAGTGCAAAGGATTTACCTTACTGTGTCACAAACTCTGTTTATCCCTAACCCATACCCTTACCATCACACTATCCCTAGGTCTAACCCTTACCCTAGCCCACAAACTATCTCTTGCCCAAAACCTAACCCTAAACAAAATTCTAGCCTACCAACTGTCCATTACCTTATGCCTAGCTTAAGGACTTTCCCTTACCTTATGTCTAACTCTTACCCTAATTCCATTTTGTCTTTTTCACTAACTCTAATCTTTGGTATTTGTTCAAAACCTTTTTCTATTTAATTGTTCTCAAACTTGATTTTCTTTCTCATTTTTTAAAAGTTTGTCCTAAAATGATTTTGAAATGTTGAGATTTGTTTTTTAAATATTCAGCTCTTATAGGGACTACATGTGGATGCATTTTAACTGGGTTTGAGTTGTATGAGGGGAAGAGGGTAATGTATGTAAATTCAAAGGAAAACAACCTAGTACATATGCAATTTCGAAAACTAAAATAATTGAAAATCCATTTAGCGGAAAATGTTTTATTGTAAATGGTTGTCAACCGTTTAAAAAACATTATGAAAGACATTACATTTTTATCAGTTTAAAATGAATGAGCCAAAGACTCCAACATTGCTTATCAATTGTCATTTCTGACACTCAGTTACATAATAACCAACAGATGGGGATTGCATAATGATCAGAATATACTTAATAACTTTGAGATCCCCGTGTTCTGTGGTTGGATAGGAAATTAAAGCTCATAAGCTAGATTCCTCTAACTTCCAAACCAACTTTGCCAATATTGGTTAGATTAAGGGCTCTCAAGGAGAAATCAGGAGGGAACAATCTGTAATGATATGATGAAGTGATTGATCCCCTCCCTTGCAGAGTCTGCAAGTTCTGCTATCTCTCTCGAGCCTAGACCAGGCACCTATAATCTACAATAAACAGTAGAATATCCAGCCAAAGCATAGTGTTTGTACGTCTGGTTTTGTGAGTCAGACCAAACATATGGGAGAGTTACCATATCTTTAATCCCTGGGACATCCATGCTCTTAGTGTGGCAGTTCTGTAACAGAGCTATATCTGCATACCTTAAATATCTGTTCAGACGTGTGGTTACTGCTACTTTAAATTGTCACCTGGTTAGTAGTCGTTTGTAGAATATCTCATTCAGTCCCAACCATTCCAAATTTAATTAGATCTTCACTTATTAACTTCTGTATAAACAGTAGATTTTTATTGTTAGTCCTGATCGAAGTCAGTAGACATCCGGGAACTGCACACAAATACGTGGGACTGCCAGTTAAAATACCTGGCCACGGTGAGGCCCCAGGCTGATCATTATTAAGGCTGCAAGAAGCACTGAAATTGCAGGCCCTGTACCTTTCTCCAGATTAGATCCTCAATTGCATCTAGATTAAATTTACAAATAAAGTATTGGGGTCCTAAAGTCCTGATAACCTTCTATATTGCCAGATTCTTCAGATTATAAGTTTGGTTGGTATGTGCATTCCGTATACCATGGAGAGAGCCCCGTTCCTAAAACTTATATAAACAATCATTTGGGGAATGCCAACAGCATAATGTCAACATTGTAACCACCTTTTGGTATCCTAAATAGCAAAATATAAACCCATACAGAAGAGACTTTAGTAGTAGTTTTATTAGGATTTCTTTCTTTTCTTTTTCATCAGAAAATGTAGGCAGCTGCATTGAGATTCCCTTATTGATAGAACAAAATGTACACCCTGGAAGCCATATTTCAGTGCGATAGATCAGAATTGTCAGTACCTTCACAAAATCGGCCTTACTATCGGCTATATTACAATATTCTCCTGAATCCAATTAAAATTTGTCTGAACTTCCAGCCGGGATATCAACAGATCAGTTCTTTTTTGGAAAGCATTAGCCTTCAGTTCAATTTATTGTTAAATGTCAGTCAAGGATAATGATATGAACTGATGGATTCTAATTTGCCTTCACATAGTTTCCACTGGTGCCTAACAGTATGGTAGCCAAAGTATCTCGTAAGATTGTTTAACTTTGAATAAGCATTTAACATTTAAGTGGTCAAGGCCGTGCTGCCAAACCACTAATGCCCTATCCATTACCACCATATCACCAGCATAGAACAATGAAACAACTTAATATAAGTACAGGTTAGTCAAAAAATAATTTTTAAAAAGTCAATGAACAGTTAAAAATGAATATTAATTTACTAACAAAACAGGTTTTAAAAGAAAACAAATGTGGGTGCCACCTAAAGTAAAGCCTGGTTAGGAAGCATAGATTTTATATTAAAATATGAAAAGAACTAAGGAAATAATGGTAGAAGAAGGCAGAGTAGGGAAAGAGTTCATAGTTGGAATGAGGATACTGAACTAGGCCCCACAAAGAAAGTGGGGGAATAGAGTCATCTTAAAACTGGGGAAGGAGCGAGCTTGAGAGTTATAAAAAATAAAGAGGGAAGGAGATGAAAGGAGGACAAAAGTGCAGGAAAAAATGCAGTCAAACAAAGGCGTAAGTTCTCGGGGTAGGCACCATGCGAGAACACAAGTGTTACATCGCCCACCTTTGAAATTCATCTGGCCCATATTTGATTCCACTTTAAGTGCCTTTTACTTAATTGTATGTATGGTTAAGCCCTCCAATACATCAGGGAAAAATTAAAGTCATCTACTCTTGTTGTGAATTGTTTCTTCGATCTGTTAGATTTTTCCAACTGTTTAGGGTTTAAGAGAAACCTCTAGCAGTGTATTTTCTGTAGCGCTCCATGACTCTCTCCCTGAGAACTCCATTAATTTCAGAAGGGTTATAGTGACTTATTTATTCTGATCTTCTCATTTGCTGACTGCCCAGTTCTGACACAGTTGATAAGGGTATAGGGCAATTTCTAGACATAGACCTCAAAGGCATTCGCCCCATGGTGCCTGCCACATGGTTGTAAAGAGGGGTCCCATGGGTACCCTCATGGGCCCCAACTGTAGGCCTCCGGGTGAAGGGGGGCCTGCTACAGGCCCCCAAAGTCAGTTTTCGACAGCCGTTCCGTGTCGGACAGACCGATTCAGAAAGGCTGCCCGAATCCGACATCATAATACGTCGGTCGGAAACGCGGTCTTTAGAGCTATACGGTTCGGTTCCGACCGACTCGGAGTCTCCGAATGCCAGTCAGAACCAATTCGGAAAGACCGAACACTTAACTTTTATCGTAATCGGTCGGTCAGAAATGTTTTCGAGACAGTTGGAAACATGGGTTTCAACACAGGTTAGGAAAATACGAATGCCTTTCGGAGCCTTTCCGACTGACATCGTAATGAGGCCCTTAGTGTGCCCACCACTCCTCCCCCTGTGACCCTAATCCCGCCCCACAATAACCCAGCCCAGTAGCGAAAATTAATTTGATAATAACGAGGTTATCATTATTTCATTTTTCCTGCTCTGAGAGCAGTGGGGCGACACTCCTCCACTTTAGCGAAGGAGCTGCCCCTGGTCTCACTCCAGGCTATTGCTTATTTTCTGACTATGCCACTTTAGTCGGGGACCTTAATGCAAATAAGCCTTGGTTCCGCTCCAATTAAAAACGTTGCAGCTTGAACCACCAGGCAACACCCCAGCTGAACAGGAGCACAGGAATACCCCAGCCTGATTTTTACCTCATTAGGCGTCGCCAGTGAATTTCAGCTTGAGTGTTTATGTAGGGTGGCCAGCAGGGCCGGACTGGGAACCGAAACCGGCCCTGGCAAACTGCTCGGCCTCCCCCCCCCCCCCCTCTGGGTAGGGGGGGTGCAGCCGAGCTGTTTGCGAGGGCCGGTTTCAGCCGATTTAGTTACAGGGGGCCGATATTGCCGACACCCGGTAACAAAAACGGCCCCCACCCTAGCGGCCCACCGGGGAAACGCCCAATGCCCGCTACGGCCAGTCCGGCCCTGGTGACCAGGTGTCCTGGATTTGCATGGACAGTTACAGTTTTTGGTTCTGTCCTGGCAGATTTCAATAAGTTAAGCACTTGTCCTGGTTTTTCAAGGAATAGGTACCAGTCTTTTCAGAAATCAATTTAATTAGCACTTATCATAGTCTGTGTAATAGCTGTATCTTATTTATGCTCCTTAGTGCCTCAGTGTTGTTTGCTACGTTGGTGCGCTCTGTCGTTTAAGCCACTCTCTACGCCCCACTGCGATGTGAAATTGTAGTCCTACATATATTATTGTGAAATGTCGCAGTTTTTGGTTTTAAAAATCTAGTCACCCTAGTGTAATGGCACACAGAGCAGGGCACCCAAGTCTTGGGGTGTCATGTGATTGAGGTTCAAAGGGTGTCGGATGTCTCTTGGTAAGCCCTCTAATTATGCCAGTGCCGCTTTGGACCTCTCGTTCTGCCTTGTTCGTACCTTTTGTGTGGTGGGAATGGCTGCCGGAAACTGTCACGAACTTCCTCTTCTTACTTCCTCTATGCAAAGTTCAGAATTCCGAAGCATTCCCGCTTAGCCAATAGGAAGCAAGACCCGTTGCTGGCATCCCGGACCAATAGGCGATAGATGGGGCAACTCTGCAGTACATTTTAAGGTCCACATTAACACACCTGGTTCTAAGAAGCAGTTTGTTTTAAAATCTTAATGAGTCACGTGAAATGAGCGCTATATCACAACACTACTATCCCCCTGGAGAGTGGCTTCACTAGTCTGTCTTTCGCGTTTGGCTTTTTTCCAACCTGGTCATGTAAAGCACTTAATAGAATACACATCATTTTATAACTGCATAATTATGCCCTGCTCTGGGAGAAAAGTGAGACTTTGGTTTAAGGCCTCCAGCGTTTCTCTTTTATAGGCTGCAGCATATAAATAATTTCATACAACAGGGCCGCGTCAATATTTTGTGACAAGAGGCGCTCAGATCGCGTTTCCTCTTTTAATTGGCGTAAGCTGATCAGTCACATGTTCTGTGTTTGTGTATTGTCAGTGGGTGCCTTGAGACCCGATATTTGATAGAAGAGCTATTCATCCATCACGTGCATATGTGTGTTTAGGAAGTGTAGGAAGGTGGAATCTGACTATATGGTTGCCCCCACTTTTTTCCTGGTGTTTTGCTGGTTTATGACTTAGTTGGACTGGGACCCTGCTATTCAGGGCCCCAGTCTATCTGCTCTCTCTAAACGACATGGAGTGCACTCTAGGTGCACTAGTGATTGGATACTGTGGTGCCTTATGAGTCCCTAGTATATGGTACCTTAGGTACCAAGGGCATAGGTACTTCACAGGCCTACCAGGGGCTGCAGCATGTGTTATGCCACCCCTGGGAAGCAGTCTAAATCTGACACCACAGGCCTGCTACTGCAGCCTGGGTGAGGTGGTGCTAGCACCCCTCACTGAGATATAGGTTTCCTATATCTCTCCTGCACACACATATAAACCTATCAGTCACCCCTAAGGCAGGCCCTATCAATCCTGAGGGCAGGGTGCTTGGCTTCTATGTGAGGGGGTGCCTCTGCCTGAGCAGGGCCCCTCTGCAGCTCTCAGAGTCTATTCTCTGGTGCTGTTTGTGGATGCGGTTAAACCATATACTATTAAGTGCATTATATCCTCGCGGTAAATGCTAACTTTGGAATGGCTGCATCAAAACATGTTGTGTTTGGTGTCAAACATCTTGGAATACTACCCCCCGCCAATCTTGGCGGCGGGGGTAGCATTCCACCCTTCTAGAGGGATAAGACATGTACCTGCTGTGGAAACGCGGTAGAATCCTAAAGAGCCCTGGCATCACAAAATGGATGCCACCAGTCACAGACACTGGGCTGCCCTCCTGCTGATGACCGAAACTCGCAGTGGAGGAAGCCCAACAATAGGCATCCTGTCACAGGGAGGTGTAACCACCTTCCAGACAGGGTTTAGTGTATTGGGGCTGGGTGGGTGCACTCTTAGAGTGCTTTGAAGTCCTGCACTGGGGGAGCAGAAGGCTCCTCTGTGCATATGCCAGTTCAAACCAGCTCAGGGGCTACCTGCCCCTGCTCTGGCGCGATACTGGACAAAGGGAAGTGGGTGTAGCCACCCCTCCCTTGACCCTCCCATAGGTGGGGTCATAGAGCTAGTCCATCCCCTCTTTTTAGTATAAGAGGGGAACCTTGCCATTGCAAAGCAGATAACCCCTGGACGACACTCTACAGAAGAATCCTGGACCTTCGACGTTCCACTACCTTTGGAAGACAGAAGAATCTCCCTTGGAGTCAAGGAGTGACTCCCCTGCTTGGCAGGCACCAAAAACGACAACGACGGTCGCAAACTACGCCGCTCCCGCCGGAGTCCGAAGTCCCTGCAGCCCAAGAAGTGGATTTCCTGACCTCTCCCAGGCCATCGTGAGTCCCCAGCGAAGCTGAGGCAAGTGGACCCCACGAGTAACGAGGAACCGCGACCCCTGGGTACCGTGCACTATTGTCGAGTGCAACCCCTTCACAACGTTCCACGAACTTGTGCTTTGGACCACGTGTGGTCCCGACCTCCAGCAGGAATCCCTCCGAAGATCAGAGGCCTACACCGTCCCGAGTGACCGTGGGCCCCTGTTGAGTGATTCCGCCCGAGGTGTCTTCGCGATCCCTTGCCCGCTGGCTTGTGGGTCCCCAGAAGACTTCTTAAAGAAACCAAAGGGCTCCCCTGGTTGCTCCAGGCCTGCCCTGACTTACCCTCGCTGGGTGAGTCCCTCAGACCTTGCTGGTCTGCGCCATCGACTTTTCTTCATCTCCCCGAGACTTGCGGCTGCCAAGGCTTGTTGGCTCCGATCGAGTTGCCGACACCGCAGTCAGCTGCAGACGTCGAGGGACACACCGAATCCAGCTCCTGGTCGTCGTCGACGCCTCCTGGACCACGTGGCTGAAGAGTCAAGGCACCTGCAACCGACCTGAAGCGACCGACGACGGTGGGCATCCATCTTCCTTGCCCCGGGTCACTGCCAAGTGACTTTGAACACTGTCCCCTCTGCTTTCAGGTCATCCTTCTTCAGAATCCAGGCTTGGATTCCACCGGACACTTCTTCAGCTCCCGCAAGCAGCAAGTCTTCTTTGTTCGCCATTGAAAACGACGCCGCGACCCGACACCAAAGGACACCTGTGCACCCGGCTTCCCTGGGTGAGGTAACTCCAGCACTACGGTGCTCCTGTGGGTGTGGGCCCTAGAACTACTTACCCTGTAAGTGACTTGCTTGTAGGTTCTCCCGAAGTATCCTAAAACTCTTTATTTCCAACCGCGACTTGCCCCATTGAAGTTAACGGCGATTCGCGCCTGTGTATCCACACTGCACGCGTCCCCCGTGGGTCCTTTACTTACCTGCCTTGGGTGGTTTCGTGAGGCCCCAGCACTTCTGAAGGCC
Organism: Calotriton arnoldi; assembly: GCA_963921515.1. Taxonomy (NCBI): domain Eukaryota; kingdom Metazoa; phylum Chordata; class Amphibia; order Caudata; family Salamandridae; genus Calotriton; species Calotriton arnoldi. Next base: position 275,060 of record CAWUFW010013966.1, on the reverse strand, counting down.
CTAGGCCTTGTCTCCTTGCAAGTCGTTGTTTCTAAGTCTCTTACTTAGTATATGGTCTGGTACGCCCCTAGGGCCCCAGCCATATTTTGTGCTTAACTTATTGTGAAACGTTGATTTGTGCATATGTTTGTCTTCTAATCTCATAAAGAGATTAGTAGAGAGTTATTTAGAAATAAATACATATATATTTGATATATATACCTGTGTGGTGTCTTTTCATTTGGTGATTCAAGAGATTATATGGTAAAACAAGCTGCTTTACATTCCTCCGAGACTTAGCCTGAAGGCTGCTCTCCACAGCTACCACTAGGATAGCTTTCTTTAAAAGGTTGTCTTAAACCTATCTACTATAAGAGTCGATTTGCCCTGGTGCAAGGTGTCCACTTTAATTAGTGAACAGCATATACCAGGCCAACTTCTCACATTGGTGGGCAGCGTGTGGGATTCCAGCTTGCCATTGTTTTACCAGAAAATCTCTATTTGAATTACTAACTGAAAACCATTATAGGTACTCAAGGTACATATAAAGTCAAGCTTAGTATCAATAAGTTCTACTGAACTTAGAGCTGTGTGCCAAGGGATAGCACACCCTTTCCACAGCTCAAGCTAGGATCAGTAGGCCACAAACTAGTGTAGGTAGTACAACACTGCACAACACTAGAATGTCCTTAAAGGGTGGACCCAGTGGATCCACTCAGCCTCAGTATAAGGACATGGCTTTCTCTGACTTGAGAGCCATGTGTGTTGACAGACACCTGAGGCTAGGACAGAGTCCCTCAACACTACACCTGATAGATCTGCTGACAGCAGATGACCTTAGATTGGCTCTAGGAGCTAAAGGGTCTGAATCAGTGGGTGGGTCAGTCATAGTATCTGGGTCAGATGATGAAAATCAGAATGACCAAGACTCTGTGATTGAAGGGCCAGGCTCCAAGGGGCCTGAAAAGGACAGAGGAATTCTCCCTAAGAGAACTGACAGAGAGGAGGAGAGGCACAGATCCCCTTCCAGGGAATCTGACCACTCTTATCACTCTGGCAGAGAATTTGTCCAGCAGAGGAGCTCATACTTTTCCTTAAGAGAGACCTCCTCTGAGAGAAGGTGCAAACTGCTCCAGTATGAGGAAGCCAAAGTGGCCCTCAGAACCAAGCAGTTGGCACTGGATAGGGAAGCCCTGGAGATCCAGAGAGCTTCTAGAAAAGAGGGGTTAGAACCCCCTGGTGGCAGCAACAGTGTCCCTAGAGGCAGAGAATATATTCCTGACCATAGGAACCTGAGCAAGGTTGTTCCTCCCTACCAGAGTGGGGATGATATCCACAAGTGGATAACTGCTATGGAGAGGGCCTGTAGAGTACAGCAGGTCCCCCAAAAGCAGTGGGCAGCAATCTTGTGGCTCTCCTTTTCAGATAAAGGAAGAGACAAGCTCCTCACTGTTAGAGAGGAGGATGCTGATGATTATGAGGTCCTGAAGAGTGCACTGATAGATGGGTTTGGCTTAACCACTGAGCAGTACAGGTTGAAGTTCAGAGATACCCAGAAGGCACAGACTCAGGACTGGACAGACTTTGTAGATTGTGCATCCAAGGCTCTGGAGGGTTGGCTGGTTGGCAGTAGGGTTACTGATTTCAAAGGATTTTATAATCTAATGATGAGAGAACAGATCCTTAATAATTGTCAAAACCAGCTTTTACACCAGTACCTGGTGGACTCTGATCTGACCTCTCCCCAAGAATTGGGAAAGAAGGCAGACAAATGGGTCAGAACCAGAGTAAGGCCTAAGAATCAGGGTGGTGACCACAAGAAAGATTCTACCAAGTCCCAAGAGAAAGGTGGGGATAAATCTAAGGATAAGTCCACTACAGGGCCCCAAAAGTCCTCTTCTGGGGGTGGGTCCCAAACTCCTTCCTCTCCTGAAAAGAAACCCTATTGCCATGTCTGTAAAAAGCCTGGGCACTGGAAATCTGATCCCAGTTGTCCCAGGATTGGCAATAAAGAAAATGTTCCTCCAACAACTACTACCACCCCTCCTGGTACTACCAGTAGTAATCCTCCAGTTGGGAGTAGTGCACCCAAAAAGTTAGGTGCTTTTGCAAGAGGAACAGAGGTGGGCCCTAGTTCAGACAGGACCCCCTCAACAGACTCCTCAGATTCTGATGGTGGTATAGGATTTGCCACCTTTACCGTGGGTCCCACAGCATTGGGCAGGTACAGACTGGAGCCAATAATTAATGGTCAGAAAGCTGTGGCATTTAGGGACACAGGGGCTAGTGTCACCATGGTGGCAAGGAAACTAGTCCCCCCTCACCAGCTTTTACCTGAGTTTAAATACCAGGTGACCAACATTGATGGTGTCAGAACAGATCACCCCATGGCCATAGTCAATCTCACCTGGGAGGGGGTCACAGGCCCAAAAAGAGTGGCAGTGTCCCCAACCTTACCTGTAGATTGCCTGATGGGCAATGATCTGGAAATTTCAGCCTGGGCTGAAATTGAACACCAAACCCATCTGAGGATGTTGGGTGTCCCTGTAAAGGTTAGTGGGGCTGTGATGGCCACAGCCCCAGCCCAAGATTTTGGAGAGATGGAGCCTGGAAGAATGGCCCACTCTCCCCCAGAAGAGAGCACAAGGGTTGAAGAAAAGTCTTCTTCCCTCCAGACAGTAGGTAAGGGTCAGCCTCCTCAGGGAACTGACCCTCCCCTAGTGAAGGAACTGCCACAGAGGTAGTCAGGCCTGGCCTGGCCCCACCCCTGATGGCAGAGGACCCTTCCAAGGTGGTACCCAGTCTGGAGCAGGTAAACTGCCCCTCTCTACCCTGCCTCAGTCAGCCCAGGGCTGCAGAGGTCAGGGAGGTCAGTGGACCCCCAGGGCCCCCTGTCCAGAGGAACCCCCATCAGCAGATTAGGGGCACCCAGTCTAGTAGCCCTAGCCAGGTGAAAATTCCTCAACCCACTGAGGGATCCCCCATACCTTTATGTAGGGACCTCCCCCAGAAGGACTCTGTTAGGCAAGGGCAAACCTGGGACCAAAGGTTCCAAACATGCCATGTCCCTCCAGTGTTCCATCCAAAGGGACCCAACCCCCAGCTGTAGGCAGTCAAAGGTTGACCCTTAGAGCAAAGTGCAACTCAGTCATGGAAAGACAGGCATACATGGTGACCAGTGATCTGAGGAAGCTGAGGCCAACCTTCCTAGGGCCTCACTTCCCTACTCAGACACCCCACCAGCCTTGTACTTTACCAAAGCACACCAGAGGTAGTGATTCCCCATGGTGGAGACCCTCTCATACCCTTAGGGTGAGGGATTGCTTAGTGGACCATAAGACAGGGGGCAACCATGCTAGTGCAGGTGCTTCCTTATATGACCACTTAATCAATAAAGGCTCAACTGGTCAAGGTTAGCCTTATCTCCTTTCGTTTGGGGGGGTTATGTAGGAAGGTGGAATCTGACTATATGGTTGCCCCCACTTTTTTCCTGGTGTTTTGCTGGTTTATGACTTAGTTGGACTGGGACCCTGCTATTCAGGGCCCCAGTCTATCTGCTCTCTCTAAACGACATGGAGTGCACTCTAGGTGCACTAGTGATTGGATACTGTGGTGCCTTATGAGTCCCTAGTATATGGTACCTTAGGTACCAAGGGCATAGGTACTTCACAGGCCTACCAGGGGCTGCAGCATGTGTTATGCCACCCCTGGGAAGCAGTCTAAATCTGACACCACAGGCCTGCTACTGCAGCCTGGGTGAGGTGGTGCTAGCACCCCTCACTGAGATATAGGTTTCCTATATCTCTCCTGCACACACATATAAACCTATCAGTCACCCCTAAGGCAGGCCCTATCAATCCTGAGGGCAGGGTGCTTGGCTTCTATGTGAGGGGGTGCCTCTGCCTGAGCAGGGCCCCTCTGCAGCTCTCAGAGTCTATTCTCTGGTGCTGTTTGTGGATGCGGTTAAACCATATACTATTAAGTGCATTATATCCTCGCGGTAAATGCTAACTTTGGAATGGCTGCATCAAAACATGTCGTGTTTGGTGTCAAACATCTTGGAATACTACCCCCCGCCAATCTTGGCGGCGGGGGTAGCATTCCACCCTTCTAGAGGGATAAGACATGTACCTGCTGTGGAAACGCGGTAGAATCCTAAAGAGCCCTGGCATCACAAAATGGATGCCACCAGTCACAGACACTGGGCTGCCCTCCTGCTGATGACCGAAACTCGCAGTGGAGGAAGCCCAACAATAGGCATCCTGTCACAGGGAGGTGTAACCACCTTCCAGACAGGGTTTAGTGTATTGGGGCTGGGTGGGTGCACTCTTAGAGTGCTTTGAAGTCCTGCACTGGGGGAGCAGAAGGCTCCTCTGTGCATATGCCAGTTCAAACCAGCTCAGGGGCTACCTGCCCCTGCTCTGGCGCGATACTGGACAAAGGGAAGTGGGTGTAGCCACCCCCTCCCTTGACCCTCCCATAGGTGGGGTCATAGAGCTAGTCCATCCCCTCTTTTTAGTATAAGAGGGGAACCTTGCCATTGCAAAGCAGATAACCCCTGGACGACACTCTACAGAAGAATCCTGGACCTTCGACGTTCCACTACCTTTGGAAGACAGAAGAATCTCCCTTGGAGTCAAGGAGTGACTCCCCTGCTTGGCAGGCACCAAAAACGACAACGACGGTCGCAAACTATGCCGCTCCCGCCGGAGTCCGAAGTCCCTGCAGCCCAAGAAGTGGATTTCCTGACCTCTCCCAGGCCATCGTGAGTCCCCAGCGAAGCTGAGGCAAGTGGACCCCACGAGTAACGAGGAACCGCGACCCCTGGGTACCGTGCACTATTGTCGAGTGCAACCCCTTCACAACGTTCCACGAACTTGTGCTTTGGACCACGTGTGGTCCCGACCTCCAGCAGGAATCCCTCCGAAGATCAGAGGCCTACACCGTCCCGAGTGACCGTGGGCCCCTGTTGAGTGATTCCGCCCGAGGTGTCTTCGCGATCCCTTGCCCGCTGGCTTGTGGGTCCCCAGAAGACTTCTTAAAGAAACCAAAGGGCTCCCCTGGTTGCTCCAGGCCTGCCCTGACTTACCCTCGCTGGGTGAGTCCCTCAGACCTTGCTGGTCTGCGCCATCGACTTTTCTTCATCTCCCCGAGACTTGCGGCTGCCAAGGCTTGTTGGCTCCGATCGAGTTGCCGACACCGCAGTCAGCTGCAGACGTCGAGGGACACACCGAATCCAGCTCCTGGTCATCGTCGACGCCTCCTGGACCACGTGGCTGAAGAGTCAAGGCACCTGCAACCGACCTGAAGCGACCGACGACGGTGGGCATCCATCTTCCTTGCCCCGGGTCACTGCCAAGTGACTTTGAACACTGTCCCCTCTGCTTTCAGGTCATCCTTCTTCAGAATCCAGGCTTGGATTCCACCGGACACTTCTTCAGCTCCCGCAAGCAGCAAGTCTTCTTTGTTCGCCATTGAAAACGACGCCGCGACCCGACACCAAAGGACACCTGTGCACCCGGCTTCCCTGGGTGAGGTAACTCCAGCACTACGGTGCTCCTGTGGGTGTGGGCCCTAGAACTACTTACCCTGTAAGTGACTTGCTTGTAGGTTCTCCCGAAGTATCCTAAAACTCTTTATTTCCAACCGCGACTTGCCCCATTGAAGTTAACGGCGATTCGCGCCTGTGTATCCACACTGCACGCGTCCCCCGTGGGTCCTTTACTTACCTGCCTGGGGTGGTTTCGTGAGGCCCCAGCACTTCTGAAGGCCCTAGGCCTTGTCTCCTTGCAAGTCGTTGTTTCTAAGTCTCTTACTTAGTATATGGTCTGGTACGCCCCTAGGGCCCCAGCCATATTTTGTGCTTAACTTATTGTGAAACGTTGATTTGTGCATATGTTTGTCTTCTAATCTCATAAAGAGATTAGTAGAGAGTTATTTAGAAATAAATACATATATATTTGATATATATACCTGTGTGGTGTCTTTTCATTTGGTGATTCAAGAGATTATATGGTAAAACAAGCTGCTTTACATTCCTCCGAGACTTAGCCTGAAGGCTGCTCTCCACAGCTACCACTAGGATAGCTTTCTTTAAAAGGTTGTCTTAAACCTATCTACTATAAGAGTCGATTTGCCCTGGTGCAAGGTGTCCACTTTAATTAGTGAACAGCATATACCAGGCCAACTTCTCACAGGAAGGAAAGTGGGATTATTGGACAGAAAGGCGTGCCAGACAAAGCGTTTTAATGAGTGTCGTCCTGCTTAGTGTCAGGGGTCAGGTTCCTTCAGTCAGTCATGAAAGGGTACTGTTGGCTGGACTGCAATGCAAAAGTAATTTTCCTGGATGTATTTTGAGAGTAATAAAGCCACAGCTGTAAACAAATGTTGCATTTTGTCTCCTGCGTGCATGGAAGTAGTGGCATTAAAAACCAAGATGGCGTTGCCCAGGCTTATGTTGACAAGGATAGGTTATGAGTCTACAGGAAGTGGGCGCCCTTCTGCCCCATTATGACATTACTAAAGATGGAGACTGGTTGCAAAATATACCCTTCCTCTGCTAGACTCGTGATGTTTTTACCAGGGTGAGCATGTCTTACAAAGCTTACATTACCAATACAGCAATACGCAGAGAGCGGCAGTAAGTTAGACCGCCTCAACCATTGGTTGTTTACATTTATGGATAGAAATAAACATCAGGGAGACCAGGTGAGTATATAGCAGATGAGTCCTCTCCGTTAAATAGCCTTTAAAATCCTCCTTTTAAAACCCGTACAGTGGCTCTTTTTTACGTGAGCAGTTCTGTATAAGGTCTTCCCCAAAATAAGACATAGCGAAATTTCTCTAGGTAGAGGCGGTGCTACAAGTACGACAGGCAGCCGCGGTCAATGCAGGTAACAGTGGTGGGGCGGTGGGGCCAAGTAAGGGGGGATTTCGAGGGACAATGCAGAGGGAAAATTAAATAAATAATTAATTTTCCCTCTGCATCGTCTCTCGAAATACCCCCCTTACACGGCCCCACCACTGTTACCTGCACGGACCGCGGCTGACGACAGGTGAGCTGGTTCCTGTAAATGGGGAACCTTCATCTTCCTGACAATAGTGTATGATTGATGCCTACAAGGCTATGTGTTCTCTTTGTTTCAGTAAGTAGAGGAATGTTTACATTAGGGTTGGGCGTGTGGCCTCAGCAGTTCATTTGCTCATAAGAAACAACTGTCTGCTTGCCAATATGGAGTCATGACGCTTAAGTGTTGTCATGGTAACTGTATGGTTTGCCAAAGAGGCTTTTACAATGGTAAAGCGCCTGTGAGGGAATTGGAGATAATGGCAGTGACTGTGGACAGCGTGGGGTCTAGAAGGTTGACACCATTGCTCATCATCTGCCTTCATCCCGGATGGTGGAGTTTCTGGGGACTCATGCTACACTAGCCTTGTCACCCACTAGTCCCGGAGAAGTGAAGAGGGTTTCACGAATATCTCGACCACCTAGAGAGGCCTGGGGGCTCACTAGTCTTGGTTACGACAGGACAGAGTGGGGCTGGTATTTCCTTGCAACAAGGCATGGCCATCTTGGCGGTAGGGCCTTGAAAACAAATAAGTCTCATTTTCTCCAAGATAAAGATGTGATCCATCTTTCCTGTGAACGGTCTGTGTGTGTCTCAGTGCACAGACACTGTGACCAAAGGTAGAGTAACTGTTACTATACAGGTGGTCATTTGGAGGGCTAAACCGCCCATTAATATGATCTGAAACTCAACATGAATCTAAGTACTTGTCTGTAGGTCAGTTACCCGGTTCCTGGTTTTCATTGGATAACTGGTGTTGGATCCCCTATGTCCGACTCCTCTCAGCACGAAACAAGATCCATCGGAGGGCCAAGTGAATGTGAATTAAGGCGAGTGATCAAACAAATAAGTTTGAGATCAAAAAGGGCCCAGTGACGCTACAACAGCAGCTTGGCTGAACTGCAGCTGTGTCTGATTTATGTAGTGATATTGTCAGCATCTAGAGTATCAGGTATGCTTTGCTTTGCACAGATTTCTAAAAGGAGGCGGTGTGAAGGTATGTACTAATGGAAGCGACCTTATTTCTGAAGAAATAGAACAGTGGTGAACAAGCGACAATAATTTAACTGCCATGGTTATCTGAAAGTTAGCTTTATAAACTTTGTACCACGAGAAGTTGTTTAACAAAAGACAGCACTGTATGAGTTGAGTTACTCACTCAACCCATAGGTTGAGATTTAAAGTAGAGAACAAAGCTTTAAAATGACTGATTCTCTCTAGAAATCCATGCAGCCCCAAGCATGCTTTGACATATAGGTTACTACAAAACTGGAGGTATGGTAGACAGTAATGTAAAGGCACAATAGAGACCGGTACTAAAGACAGCGACAGCCGCCCATCACTAGCTGACAATGAGGACCGTGGCTGGGAACACACACTGCTGGCAGAGACACTGAGGCAAATCAGAAGTGTGGTTTAATACCAGGAGGTTGCGTTGTTCATCCGGTGGGAAAGGAGTAATTTTAAGAGCAAATTTGTGTTGTTATAAATGCAGATATTCAATCCCTTTAAGATCATACTTGATTGCTTCTAAAAGATAACCGCATACCCCGCTACATTACCCAATATAGTCCAATTAGCAAGGGCCTAAAAGCAATTATTTAGAAATGGGATAAAGTTTTAATGTGAATTAACTGAAAGCAAACCTGTAGGGGATTCCCTTGAAAATATTTGAACCTAATTTTCATACATAAAACACTTTCTGTATAATATTTGTATCTGCATTTTTTTTTTAGCAAGAATATGACTTCTGTACAAGATAAGATATACAACATTAATGGAAGACTGTGCATCCTTTGACAAAGCTTCACAAAACTTTCCAAAACAATTCCATTGAGCTGTTTTGGCTGTAGCTGTGTCTAATGTTCCTATGGAAAAATTGGATGGGGAAAACTCGTTTTGGGACCGTTCTTTTTCTCGGCCCCTGCTTGACAGATCACCCCACCCTTCAAGTTTCCTGGAAAGAGCTGAGGCGGATTAACTTTTTTGTGAAAATTTTGTAAAGATTTGTCAAACCGTGCCAAAGTTATTAGCAAACCAAAAATGATATTTCTATGGAAATATGGTCCTAACTATAACTACCCAGTGGTGACCGTCACTGGGATAAGGAGATGTATATATCCCCATCTGTGTATATCTCTAAATTTCTCTATCACATGCCAGTGAAAATAAATGAATAAATGTGGCCAGATAACTCCTGTCATTTAGAGCAGTATCACACATTGACATATTTATTACTACAGTGCAAAGGTCATATTCCATGTTACCACAGTATTCTAACCTAAGGCATTTTAACAGCAAGATGACAGACGTAAACAACTCTGCTAAAAGCCACAAGGCATATCTAGTGTGATTTTATAGAAACACTTGTATCCTGGTTCTGTCAAAACATGTTTATATATATATATATATCTGCTGCACGTTACAAAAAACTACATGGCATAAATCAACCAGCATTGGCAAAACCAACTGACCTTGACTCTTAAAAGCAGTGAGATTAGCTTTGCCAATTTTTTATTTTAATTGTTGTTTGAATGCATGCATCATGATGCATGCGCACCCTCGCAGACAACTTTCTATTGTTTTTCTTTGAAAGAAAACGCACTGTAAGCTACCCGGTGAAGCGGACACAAGGGTCATGTGCACACGTCATGATTCATGATGCATGTGCACCATGACTCATGCCAGCATGTGTGACCTGATGCCTGAGTATACATGCTGCATGACACATTGGGGCCTTTGTGCTATTTTTAATTTACAGTTCTAACATTGCAGACAGCCATGTTAGAATGGCAAAGTATGTGTAAAAAAAAAAGTGAAAACAAAGAGTACAAAGGGCACTTCAAAAAAAGGAAGTAAGTTTGCTGGTAACGCTCTGCAGCTACTAGGCCAGCATAAAAATAAACAAACATTTAAGATGTAAAACATATTGGAGAGGGGGATAGAAATAAGGAGAGAGCTTGTGGTGGGAGCGGATAAAACAACCAAGGGAGATAGTAAGGAAATACATGAACTCTCATGGAATGCTAAATATTAAATAAAACAAGCATTAGCAAAGCCAATAGGTCTTGCCTATGCAAAAGCTATTGGCTTTGCCAATGTATTTTAGCCATGTTGTACATCAGCGTGGCTTCTTTTCAGCATGGTTAAAAGCTAGTGTTGTAGAGGAGAGTGGTGTGGAGTGTTGTGGAGTGAAATGGCGAAGAGTGGAGTAAAGTGTTGTAGAATGGAGTGGCATGGAGTGGCATGCATTGGAGAGGTGTAGAGTGGACTGGTGTAGAATGCATTGGCGTGTAGTAGCGTAGAGTGCAGTGGCATACAGTGCTGTGGCATAGAATTCAGCGGCGTACAATGCAGCATCGCAGAATGCACTGGCATATATTTGAGTCGAGTGGTGCAGAGTGGAGTGGTGCAGACTAGAGCAGAGTGGCATAGCGTACAGTGGTGTAGAGTGCAGCGATGTAGAGTGGCATAGAGTAAAGTGACATAGACTGGTAAAGAGTAGAGTGGTGTGCTGCAGAGTGCAGTGGCATAGAGTAGAGCGATGCAGAGTATAGTGGAGTGGTGTAGAGTGCTTTAACATGGAATGCACTAGTGCAGAGTAGAGTGGGGTAGAGTTCAGTGACATTGAGTACAGTGATGCAGAGTGCAGTGGCATAGAGTAGTGTAGAATTGAGGGCAGTGGTGTATAGTGGAGTGGCGTAGAGTAGAGTGGACTGGTGTAAAGTGCATTGGTGTAGAGTGTTGCAGATTATAGTGGCATAGAGTGTAGCAGCATAGAATTCAGCGGCAAACAATGCAATGTTGTAGAGTGGAATGGCGCAGAGTGGAGTGGCGCAGATTAGAGTGCAGTGGCATAGAATACTGTGGCATAGATTGCAATGGTACAGAATACAGTAGTGTACAGTGAAGTGGTGTAGAACCGTGCACAGTAGAGTGGAGTGGGTTAGAGTGGAGTGCTGCAGAGTACAGTGGCGTAGAGTGTAGTAGTGGAGAGTAGAGTTGCATAGAGCTCAGTGGCGTAGAGTGGAGTGGAATAGACTTCAGTGGTGTAGAGTGCAGTGGCGTAGAGTAGATTATTTCAGAGTGGAGTGGTGTAGGATAAAGTTAACTGGCATAGAATAGAGTGGCGTAGAGTGGCGTAGAGTATTTGCGTTAAGTGGTGTAGAGTGCAGTGGCTTAGAGTGCACTGGTGCAATTAGATTAGAGTGGTATACAGTGTATTGGCATAGAGTGCAGAGTGGCATAGAGTGGAACAGTGCAGAATAGAATGGAGTGGTGTAGACTGGAGTGGTGTAGAGTAGAGTGCATTTGCATAGCATAGAGTGATGAAGAGTAGAGTGGAGTGTTGTAGAGTGCAGTGGCGCAGAGTGCAGTGAAGTGGTGCAGAATAGAATGGAGTGGCATAGAGTGGAGTATTCCTAGTTTGTAAGCACACGGCCATTACAGACAGCATGTTGTCAATTGAAATGACCATTTCATTTGCACAGACATACAGTTTTACTAATAAAACTATACAGTTCACAAACAATGTGAGGAAATGGCATCGCCTAGTGTATTGATTTGATCATATTAAAGTATTTGTTTCCAACACACTTCAGAATGAACAAAAAATATGCTTCATTTGTGCTTTGCTAATTGTGATATATTTTGAAATACTTTCTCATTTCATTTAAATGTTGTTGTGTGCTAGAATAAATCCCTTTCCTCTTACCCCCAGTATCCAGCAAGATTGTCACAGAAGTCCTCTAACTTTGAAGTTGGAGAAAGAAAAGTAAACACCAAGATCCCTCAGAAGACAGATCCTTACATTTTATCTCTCTTTCAATGCACAGCAAATGTGACAAGATAAGAACAAATTTATAGCCAGTTTAGAGACAGGAGCATCCTGGAAGAATACAAGGAAAGGTAGTGTGAAAAGGCTTTACTCCTTTGTAGGGAGGAACTGAACCTGGACAGCCTAAAACAAATCAAGCCAGCAAATAGAAAACCAGAAAATGTGAGTTACAAACGTCAAAGCCAATGATAATGCTTTCCCAGGGAAGGTTAATGAATGTCCCCAAGATGGCTTTAGCAAACCAGACAGTTGCACTGTCTGGTAGGCTTCAACCTAAAAATGATTCCCCTTAAGTTAGCTGAGGAAGGATAGAAACCATCCAGTCAGGACACTGTGAGACCAACATGCTCCTGGGAAGGAGAAACACATGAATAGGGATGTAAGCCATCAAAACAGGAGCAGACACCTGAGCTAGACAACGGTCATCCAGTCATGAGAAAGTGGCTGTCCCAAAGCCCACTCTAAGTATATGTTATGTATAGGAAACAATAGGTCAACCTGCAGACACTTAAAGATGTCTGTAATAGAGACCTAAAAATCGATCTGCACGGAGAGCAATGTGCCATTTATTACTGTTGGTGAGGAAGGGGATGGTCATTATGACTCACTCATGGTTTCACCTCTCATTAGTCACGGCCCCTTCACACAATGAACAGTAGTAATAAGTAGCATATTACAGTCTACACATCAGTGGAGGCAGTGTGAAGTGTCGGTTCTGGGACTTGGGGGATATTTGCATGACTGCATTTGTGAAATCTAAAAGGATATTTTGCAGAAGAGAGAAGTGGCGGCTCCTCCGCTAAGGCGGAGGAACATCAACTTACTGCTTTGCAGCAGTGTAAATAAAGGAAAAATAAAATTATAATAAGTTGATGTTATTATCATTTGAATTTTTCCTGCTGCAGCAGCCTTGCATGGCGGCGATGCTTTACGCCCAGAGCAGGGGGAGGAGTAGTGGGCACTCCGAAAGTGCCCATAATTGTTTGGCCGGCCTTCTTGGGCCGGCCAAACAGTCATGTGCACTTTGCATGTTCTTAACCTAGGCTGCATTACAGCCTGGGTGGAGAACATGCTCAGGCTCCCAGTCCCCATCTGAGCGCCAAACCACGGTGCTCAGACCAATCAAAATACTGCATTGTAGCGTTGATTGACTTAGGGGAGCCTGGGTGCTTCCTGTCCTGGCCCGACGCAGAGAAAAGACGCGGCGATAAGGTATGTTTAAAAAAAAAAAAAAAAATTTACACCCCCTTGCCCTCACCCCAAATCCGTGCCGGCCGCCACTGGAAAAGAGTGAGAATTGTTTATGCCTCTACTATAAATTGATGAGAAAAAGTGGAAATGTGTTTAATGTAGGACTATAGAGTAAATTCTCTCTCTTAACAGAGATTTGTTGTGATAGCAAAACATCACAGTTTAATGTTCCTAGAGTGGTCGGTGTAAACCTGGAATAGTTATCTGCGCCAAACAGCCAATCGTAGCTGTGAGGAAAAAATGTTAAACCCGAAGATCGAGTGTTGCAGTATAAGAATTGGTTACTTAATGCAGTCATGATTCTTCATTGGAAGAGTCTTCATTGAAGTCGAACACTATGATAATTACGCGGTGCATGCATGGACCCTGGAATGCTTTAATCTATATTAGCCTATATAACAGTATGTAGATGATTCCAATATCCATGTGTCCATATGACTTGAAGCACCTTTCAGAAGCCTATTCAAGGTACATTTTTCCCCAAACTGTAGACTGCAAAATGCTCAGTCAATTTTAAAACTGCATTACAACATTTGATATGCAAAACATGCAAACCTGTCTAACGTGTATTGAACAAAATTGCAGTTGTTTAGGCTTACATTATGAACTGTGGAGAAAAATACTTCTGTGCCTTTAAGATTGTAAGAGCTTCCACTATCTATGATGCAGCTCACTGACCGTTGCCTCCCTCAGGCAGACTTTTTTTTACTCTTAGGAGAATCTGGGAATAAGAGGCTCAAAAGAATATTAAATAAATTTCAGACCCCGAGATAATGCAGCCATGGAGACAGATGGGTCGTTCATAATTTCAATGAATATTACTGTGATACAGAACCAGGTCTACAAGTAACACTCTTAGCCAGATTGCCTTAGGCTCGAGTGAGAGAGTCCCTGCGCATGTGCCTCCCTGCTTATTCACATGGAACTCATTTGCAGTTACTAATATATATTTTCACAAAAGGAAGAATTTTTGTGTTGATCTTTACGGCTCCCAGAGACTCGCTGCCCGCAGGGAGCCGAGATGTCAGCGGTTTACAATCTGCATGCTGCAACCAAAGGGTTGCAGGTCTAGTTCCAGCATGACCATGCTTGTGACGTCACCACGCATACGTGCATGATGCTACATGGGTCTGAAGGAAGTGACCCGATTAGGGTCACCCGGGTCACTGTCGACCACCTCTGTGCCTTCCCAATAAATGAAGAGTCAATCAGACAGTAGAGAATAAAAACCAGTTAGTTTATTGGCAATACGCTGCAGCGGAGTCCGGTCTGACCAGCCTCATAGGATAGCTGCCGAGGGACTGACCCCCGTCCACACGGTAACACAAAATATACATTTCCAACACAGCTAGAGTCCCGCCCAAACTGGAATTTTCCAGCTCAGGCCATGGTGGACAAAGAAGGCAAACAAAGATGAGCCATGGCACAGGGCTGGGTACATGCTATCTCGACCCCAAGGCCGTTCGGCCGGTGCCTACCATTCCAAGATGTAGGAACGAGTCTATTTCACAGGAAAGGTATGCAACAATAGATAGTACATTCATTAGTGCAGCGAAGCTTCAACCTTGAGAAGTACAAGCTGGAGGCGCAGGGGCAGCCTTTCTGCTGAGGCAAGCATCATGAGACAGAAGCTCGATCTTGGTTACAGAACAAGATGGCGTCAATAAAGATGGCGCCATGAATGCTAACTTAACACGGAATAGAGTTTGGGCATAGCAAAGGGAGCATTTCAGTTCAGTGCATCACGGAAATTACATTTCAAATCTAACAGACCCTCCTTTTAGCATTCATGCTAAGCTTTATTGGTGCCACCAGGTAAGGGTCTTTACAATTCTAAAACGGGGAGAAGGGAAATGTTCACACATATACTACCATTGCTAACACATGAACTGTCCATTAGAGCTAATACTGCAGGATTTAACACATAATCAATATTCAAAAATGCCCTCGTCAATATTTAACAAATCCTGAATACCCTGAATCATCATAGCCTTTGCATTAGAATCAGGCCTCGGGGTACTGGGACGTGCCTTGAACATTGATACACAGCAAGCACAACAGGCAGGGAGGCAGTGTATACACAGACAGCATGTCAGGATGATACCTGCTATGGCAATGAGGAAAGTAAGAATCTTCCAACCCCAAGTAGTGAACAGGCCCCAGAACCATCCCGTGAATGACCATGTACCATTCTCTTGGTGTTTCTCCGATGCTATCTTATGCAATTTCTGTATGGCTGCGTACACAGTGGGGTTGTGGTCAGGGATATACATGCAACAGCTACTGCCGATGACGCAACAGGCTCCACCCCGCTCAGCTAGGATAACGTCTAAAACCATACGGTTTTGGAGGGCAACAAGTCTCGTAGCCTGGACCTCTACGGTAATATTCGTCAATATTCCTGCAGTCGTATTAATGACTCCTTCCACCACCCTAGAGAGCCGTCTAATATTAAGACTATTAGCCATAGGGCCCCAGAATGGTATGATGCCTTTCATTGCGTCGGTTAACTGCTGCAAGGTGGTGTCTGTCTGATCTATGTCGTCAGTGTTAATCATTCTCTTAAACCGGAGTACATGGGCACCTCTACGCTGTAGACGATGGTCCTTAATGGTAATTGGGAGGGGCTATATGCACAGGTGGCAGAAGGTAAGAAAGGTAACGCCTTCCCGACCATCCTTCAGGAAGCCAAACATAACCGTGGGTTCCACAAACAAAATAAACATTAGGTGGCGGGATCAGGGGTGGACTCTTTGTTGCTCTCAAATTATATGTAGTGTTGCATCTGCTCTCCCCACCTCTATGTCTCCAACCCCCTGGATACAGAAAGGAGCCATAACATCCACCACTGTCAAGGGTATCGGCTTACCTTCAGTAACATTGCGGGTCTGGAAGGACTGGTAGTATTCTGATGCGTTGAACTGTAGGAAATTGTCCCTTTCCACCTGAGACCAATTTCCCCCTCTCACCCCCTTGAACGCATGCATGCAAGAGCTCAAGAACAACCTGCCAAACGGCTCTCGGCCTGTGGGAGCACCAGGGGGAACTCTATGCTGGAAACGTACATTCTGGGTCAGGGTACAAGAGCTAGTACTCTTTCGTTCCAATGTGTCAGCCTGGTGAAACGAACGGATCATGCTAAGTAATGCAAACCACCCCTCACAACTACTAACATATGACAAGGGCATGGGTAGCAAATTCTCAGTTCTATGAGTTACTGAGGGCAACAACCCACATACCCAACATTTTGTCGTATTAAAAGCAGTGTGCGTTTGATGCAGGGTCTGAATGAACACATTATCTTTATAGGACTTCCTGTGCTCCTCCTTGTGAGGTGCCAGAGTAACAAAGATATGTTCGGGGGAAACAGGCGTAATACCAATCAAAGTATGCACAGGATATTTCTCCTCGAGAAAGTACGTTACCCCAAGCACCAATATTAAAGAAATCAGAATTATTACTACGAACACAACTTTGCTTTTCACAGACCAGGAGGACCAAACAGGCCCATCCCGCTCAGGACGCGGGGCTGTGAAAGGCTGTTCTTCCTCCTGAATGGGGCGACCAAAGGGAGCGGAAAAGACTTACACTTGGAGCCAAGCTGGAATAAAAGCAAGAAATTAAGACAGTATATTGTTCATTCGACGTAGGCGCTTTTGAGCACCGGCGGTGGAGCTGTTCGTCCAGCTCGGATCCAGATCCCACGTAGCAGGGCAAAATACCTTCTCCTTGGAAACACAGTTCACTTGCCCTGTTCGGTGACTGTCCAAATAACGCACCAATCCTCTGTCCCTGAGCTATCGTTGGTACCACGGGCAGGGTACATGCACCCTATTCTTCAGCAATGCAGTCCATCCCTACTAATCTGACTGTCCCTTTGGTGCACTGTTCCTCTTACGGGGGCGCAAATTGTACCACAACACTCCAGGCACAGTGGGGTCAGAAAACAAGGGGTCAGGCTCAAAGGGACCAAAGGGCAAAGGGTCTGACTCGGGCAAATCGTTGCATTGGGGCTCAACTGGATGTGACTCAATCACAGGTGGGCCAACAGGCTTGGGTTCCTGGATGGCCTTAATTTCAGGTGGCACTGCCTCATTCAATACTGCATGACTCTCCTCTTCCGTCGGTGCCCGCGTGAGCCGGGCATCCGAGAAGGGAATAAACCGTGGCACCTGCTCCGTCTCACAGTCCCCAATCCCGTCCGCGACCCATTGGTCGTAGGGCAACGGAAGGGGCACCCTCTTAAAATGGGTGCTGTGTATCCAGTTCTTCCGACCGTCGACTTTCACCGCTGTCCTGGTGGCCAAAAAGACCTGGAGGGGTCCCTTCCAGCATGGCTCCAAGCCGCTCCTCTGTTGAAAATTGCAGACTAAAACCCAATCTCCGAGCCGTATCTCGTGGCTGGGACCCTCTGGATGTTGCTGTAAAGTCTCAGCGATCTGTTGGTGAATAGAACGCAGATTTTTAGTCAACTCGTAAAGATAATCTATAAGCAAGGGGTATTCTATTTCAGAAAATCTACGTGGTCGCGGGACGCCCCAGACATTTGCCGGGCGTCCAAACATGACCTCATACGGGGACAATCCTGTTCTAGAGTGAGCTGTGACTCTCGTAGACATTAGAGCTAGGGGTAAAGCATCGGGCCACTGCAATCCTGTGCTCTCTTTGATCTTGGCCATTTTCAGCTTGAGAGTACCATTGTGCTTCTCAACCAGGCCCGCTGATTGGGGGTGGTTCGCTGCATGGAACTTTTGCCTAATGTGCAATCCGTTGCACACAAACTGGATGGTCTCTGCATTAAAGTGGCTACCATTGTCACTCCAAATCAAACGGGGCAAACCAAAACGCGGGAAGAACTCTTTCAAGAGTACCTTCGCCGTCGCCATGGTGGTGTTCTCTTTAGTGGGGTAAGCCTCAACCCATTTACTGAATGCACCGACAACCACCAACACATATTTCAAGTTATTGACTCGTTCCTTTTCGATGTAATCCATCTGGAGAACCTCGAAAGGGAAGGAAGGCGGTGCAAAACTGCCAACAGGAGTGGGGGTACCCTTCCCAGGATTGTGCATCAAACAGATCATGCAATACTTCACCAGGTGAGCTGCAACTTTGGGAATGTTGTCATTCCGCCATAGGGGATCTAACAGCTTGCAAATCCCCTTCGCACTATGCGCTGGCCCGTGCGCCATGGTAACCACAGGGAGGACATATGCATCCGGTTGCATCCACCTCTGCTTTCCGGATTTGTCCGTCCAACACCCATCCTCATCCAAATTAGCTGTGCTCTCCTGCCATATTGCGAACTCCTCAATTGTTGCCTCACTCTGGATTTCCTTTACGTTCTCCAGGGTATCCTCAAACATCCCATTTTCAGGCACCCATCTAGCTGGACCTGCCACAAACATCCTCTTCATCTTAGTCCGTGCTGTCTCCTTTGCTGTCTGATCTGTAAATGCGTTCCCTCTCCCAACATCATCAGTTATTGCCTTATGAGCACTGCACTTCACTATTGCTAGTCTCTTAGGGAGTGCCAGGGCTGACAAAAGTCTGTGTATTAGTGGGCCATTCTGTATCCTCATTCCATGGGACGCCAGGAACCCCCTCTGCGGCCAGAGCCGCCCAAAATTGAGCCACGCTGAACGCGTACTGGCTGTCAGTATATATATTGACAGCCAGTCCCTCACTCAACTCACAGGCACGAAGAAGGGCCACTAACTCTGCAGCTGGTGCTGATTGGTTGGGAACTCGTGATGTCTCAACTACAGTGCGTAAGGTGGTGATAGCATAGGCTGCTGTAGTTGTGCCATCTGGTAATTTAAAACAGGAGCTATCGACATATAGCTCTCCTTGGGGTTCAGATAGGGGAACATCAGTCAGGTCTACCCGTCCCTTCGTCTCTTCCTCCGTACGGTAGATGCAATCATGCACGTCCGTCTCCTCACTCTTAGAAGGGAGGGGTAGTAGCATGTCTGGGTTCAGAGTGGCACATCTTTTGATGGTGACATGTGGTGCAAACAGGGTCAGCTCATAGCCAGTCAGACGTGCACTTGTAAGGTGCTGCGTCTTCGTTCTGTTCAAAAGTGTGTCCACAGCATGCGGGACCATGACTGTGAGATCAGTATCAAGGATGAGCCCTGCCGATTGCCGGATAGAAATGGCCACTGCCGCGACCGCTCTCAGACCGCTCGGGAGGGCTCTGGCGACGTTGTCAAGCAGAGCAGAGAAGTAGGCACACAGCCTTTGCTTACCTCCAAAGGCTTGTGTTAAGACAGAAAGCGCGCAGCCAGCCGTTTCGTGTACATACAACACAAACCGCTTCTGGTAGTCTGGGGTGCCAAGCACAGGTGCAGAGCAGAGCGCTATTTTTAGTTGCTCAAAGGCATGCTGACAATCATGCGTCCAGGGCAAGGGTTCATGCACATCTTTAGTGGTTAGGCGTAGTAAAGGCTTCGTTAGTAAAGCAAAGTTGGGGATCCAGTGGCGACAATACGAAGTGATGCCTATAAACGTTCGCACATCCCGTTGCGTCTTAGGGATAGGCATCTTAGTTATAGCAGCAACGCGCTCAGGTGTTAGTCTCCTTCCCTCCTTCGACAGTAGGTGACCTAAGTAGGTGACCTTCTGTCGACAATATTGAAATTTAGAGAGGGACACTTTATGTCCATGATGAGCCAAGTGTAGTAATAATTTAACCGTTGCATCCTTGCAACCTTTTTCAGTATCCGAAGCTATCAAAAGGTCATCCACGTACTGCAATAGGACATTACCTGAGGGAAGGACAAGGGAGTCCAATTGACCCTTTAAAGCTTGGCTATAGATACTGGGACTTTCAGTATAGCCCTGAGGAGCTCGCCAGAATCTAAAACTTCTGCCGGCCAAGGAGAACCCAAACAGATACCTGCTATTTGGGTGTATGGGGATGCTAAAGAACGCGTTCTTCAGATCAATGACAGAAAAGTATGTGGCAGAGGGAGGAATCATGGTCAGGAGAGCAGTGATGTCGGGGACAACAGGGAACTGAGGTATTACAATTTTATTCACCTCACGCAGATCAATCACAAAACGGTAGACATCGGGGTGATCATTTGGGGGACCCGAGGGTGCCCTTTTTAAGATGGGAAGAATAGGGCTATTGCACACATTAGCATTCGTCTCCTCAACAACCCCAGACGCAATCAGGTCCTGTATAATCTGTAGCAGCACCCGTTCTCCTGCCTTTGGTATCTTATACTGGGGAAGATGAGGCAGGACAGCATTGTCCTTAATTCTGATGGAAACCAGAGGGATCTGCAACAGCCCTACGTCTGTGTCGCCTGTAGCCCATAATGTCGTTGGGACCTCCCTAAACTCAGTGGGAAGAGGCTCATCTTTTTACAAACATTGCTTAGAATTCACTACATTGGGTCCTATGGTCATATGGACGCCATCCGGAGAACACGAAATAGTCGCATGTAACTTCTTCAACAAGTCCAAACCCATTAAATTCTCTCCACAGTTAGATGTCAATAAGAAGGGCGAATATACAGTAAAATGACCAATAGTCGGGCCAGTGGCTAAGAGATGGGTCTCACAACTGGTATGCCTGAGAAGCCTACCGAAACATTGTTTTGGCCAGACAGGGCTGCCCCGGGGACTAGTGAACGAGAAACCGAGCTATTCATTGCGCCTTTGTCCACCAAGAATTTCTTCACTGAGCCCTGCAGATCAGCAGTGACATAGGGTCCCCGCTGGTCCTAAGGGATCTGAACTGATCCCCCACCCTGCCCTTGGCTGTCCTAGCCGTGGGTAAGTCCCGTCACTTCGTCCAAGTCATAATCATCATGGTAATACTGTCGCCCCCTCGGATCATCAAAGTAGTTCTGCTCAGACCGACCTGGCTGTTCCTCACCTCCCCGGCCTCCGCCATAGCCACCTGCTCCCCGGCCCCTTCCTCTGGACCCCGTCCCCTTGGGGCCTCAACCTTTTGCAACAGCGTCGGACACTCACTACGCCAGTGCTCCTCCTCCTTACAATATGGGCACTGGTTCGGCCCCACTGGTGTAGTATTCCTGCTAGTGCAGGACAACGGCCGGACCACTTCCCCGTCCTCTACCGCTGTCCCGGGATACCTGCTGCATCAACACCTTCGTCTTCAAGTCCTTATTTTTCTTCTCTACCTTTTCCTTCTCTTTGTTCTCTTGGTGCTCGTAATACTGCGCCATACTCTATATTACCGATGGAGAGGAGGTAGTCCAAGTGCTCTCCGAGGCCTGCAACCGAGGTGCGATCTCAGGAAGCAGTTTCGTAACAAATCTGTTAACAATCGGATACCTCCCTCCATCGACAAGTCCTATCCGCTGAAATCCAAAAACACCCCTTCAAACTTAGTGAAGAAATCGGATACACTTTCATCTTTCTTCTGACGACATGCTGTTAACTTATCCCAATCTACTCTTCTGGGTGGGATCAAGGAGTGCATATACGTGATAATCCGACCCGGCAAAGCTAGTATCTCAGCTTTCGGCTTCACACCAGGCTTCCTCTCTTTATATCATGCCCTAATCTCATCCCAAGTGCCACCCAACTCCACTATGTGATCCTGCGTGTGCACCTGTCGCCAAATATCAACCGGCACCAGCAAACCAAAAAAACATCTCAATACCGGCCAGTGTCATCACCGTCGAGGACTCAGCCTCCGTCAACTCTTTGTAATAGGCAGTCGGATTTTTCCTCGGGTCGGGCAACTGGGTCTTAAGAGATAGAACCTCACTCCTTTTCCAAGGAGTATAAACCCACTGTTCCTGGAAACGGGCCTCTACTCGCTGCCTGCTGACTTGGTCCTGCCTGTTTCGAAGCTCTGGTATTTCGGGGTGGTAGATGGGATGTACTTCCCTCATCGGGAACTGAGACACTGCAATCGGGCTCTTTTGGATCAACCTACCTCGGTATCCAATCAACGTGGCAACATTACTGAAAACGTCGTTAGGGGCCATGCCAGCCGCATACACACTGTCCCGAATATCATAAATAATTTGGGGGGCAACACCATTGAAACACTGCTCCCATAGCCCAATCAGAGTAGCCGACATATGCTTGAGGGCATGCTGCTGCACAAATGGCTCATAATCTTTCAGTACACTCCACACATCCTCCACACTGTAAATCGGACTCCGGGCCCACTGGGAGGCCTGGTCAGCCACCATCCTCTTCTCTGCATCGCCCACATCAGACCGAATCAACACTCACCCCATTCTTTCCTTAGCAGCTGCCCAATCCCCATCATCCAGTCCCCTTACCAGTGTTCCAGCGCACAACAAGGGCGAGGAGAGGGAGTGAGGGGAGGACACACTAGGGGGTGTTGCGGGAACTAGAGACACTAATGTCTGTGTGGTGGGTGTAAGTTAGAGAGGTAGAGAAGAGCTTGGGGCAACAGGCACAGCAGATCGGCCTGTAATCGCTGCAGTCTCGGTTGATGGAGCCGAAGAGGAAACAAGGGTTGCTCCATCTGGAGCGGCCGAGGCAGGGGCAGGGGAACCAGAGGCAGGAGCATGGGAGGCGAGGTGCTGGGTCGGCGGGGCTGCTGTGTATATCCTCTGCGGGGCATAAGGAAGTGGTGGCCGTGCATCTAGCAGATCCTCCACAAAAGGATCACCTTCCTCTTGTGCAACATAAGACTTATCGCATTGCAATCTAAACTTCCGGTCAGCACACTATACCCTTCTCTAGCTTCTCTCTCTCGTACACTATAGCCTTTTGAGTTACTGTCTGCGTCTTCCCTCTCCTGGCCTCCTTCTCCGCTCTTATTCGTCTTTGCTTAGCTTCCTTTTGCCATACCTGAAGATTCTCAAACATGGACTGCCTGCATCAGCAGAACAACAACGGCGCCCCAAACAGCAAAACTTGCTAAAACAGGGCATCTTCGAGAATGCAGAAAGACAAATTCGCTACTTATACCCGACAAGTGACTTACCAGTTTCTCCCCACAGGTCCGCCCTCGGACCGTACTAAACGCTCAAAGACCAAAGACCGGTCCGCAGACCGCACCAATTCTTCAAATCAGACTCCGCATCACGAGTCTCAAACACTAGTCAAACCCCAGGCGTTTTCAAGAGAAAGCCAAATTACCAAGTCGCCTGGCAGGGGGTCCACAGACGACCTGGATCTCCAAAACGGTCCGCAGACCTATCAAGTTCACAAACAAACCAAGAAAGGGTTCCCAGACCACGTCCAAATTATTCAAGACGGCGCCATATTTACCAAGGATCGAGACAAACTCACCTGGTGCACACAGGTTGAACAAAGTTATTCTCCACTGCCGACTCTTCGGACCAAACGGCCAATTCCAAGGGTTTCACCTTACAGGACCCCAGCCGGGATGACCACTAGACGAGGCGCCGCCCGATCAGACAGGCGGGGAAGCTGCAAGAACTAAGCTCGGTCATGTGGGGATCCCCGATCCGCCCGTCCGACCCGACACGGCCCGTCCCCCACACCCGGTTATGGGCGAGGATGGGACTCCCGATGGGGTCCCTGTTCAGGCGCCAAATGAAGGAAGTGGCCCGATTAGGGTCACCCGGGTCACTGTCGACCACCTCTGTGCCTTCCCAATAAATGAAGAGTCAGTCAGACAGTAGAGAATACAAACCAGTTAGTTTATTGGCAATACGCTGCAGCGGAGTCCGGTCTGACCAGCCTCATAGGATAGCTGCCGAGGGACTGACCCCCGTCCACACTGTAACACAAAATATACATTTCCAACACAGCTAGAGTCCCGCCCAAACTGGAATTTTCCAGCTCATGCCATGGTGGACAAAGAAGGCAAACAAAGATGAGCCATGGCACAGGGCTGGGTACATGCTATCTCGACCCCAAGGCCGTTCGGTCGGTGCCTACCATTCTAAGATGTGGGAACGAGTCTATTTCACAGGAAAGGTATGCAACAATAGATAGTACATTCATTAGTGCAGCGAAGCTTCAACCTTGAGAAGTACAAACTGGAGGCGCAGGGACAGCCTTTCTGCTGAGGCAAGCATCATGAGACAGAAGCTCGATCTTGGTTACATAACAAGATGGCGTCAATAAAGATGGCGCCATGAATGCTAACTTAACACGGAATAGAGTTCGGGCATAGCAAAGGGAGCATTTCAGTTCTGTGCATCACGGAAATAACATTTCAAATCTAACAGCTCAAGGTTCAATTATACGTCTCCCAGAGACCCGCTGCCCACAGAGAGCTGAGGTGCTAGCAGAGTAACTCTGCGCACATAATTGAATTCCCCGCTATTTACAGGTTCACCGGACCTCCACTTGATATGCACCGAGTGCCGCTAGGTGAGTTCAACTAATCCTAAACACGGACCTACTTATTACTGCCTCTTGGTCCGCCGACAGCGAGATTGTAAATGCATTTTCTTCTCGTCCTCTGCGCAGATTCTTTGGGAGGAAATCCTTATTGAAAATAATCCTCAATCACCATCCTCTGTAACAGAGGAATTCACAAGGACAGCAGATTAAATTCTGCTCATTGATGAGATAGCCCACGCGGCATCGTTAAATGACAAAAATCAACTAATGGGCACATCGGTACCTTCAAGGTGAGTCATTGAATACAGTAGCACTGATTCAGTAAATAATACAACTCTAAAATGCTCGCTTGACGAGAACTGTAATTTTCTGAATTTCTTACCCTCCATTCAGAGAAGACATAATTGCTGGGAGAAAGAATTTATACACAGACACCCGCACCAGAAATTCTATATCTGATCCTAGCAGACTAGGAAGAGCACATCATTCCTTAGGTTAGCCTATCCCACTAACTTTTTTGTAGCCTGATTTTGAACATACTATCAATATTTTTAGGTACATTTTAATACAGCACCATTTTTTATTCCCCAGACAACTCCTGTCCTGATGAGACTCCCAAATCACGAGTAGGGTCGAAACATCGGCGACTGCAACAAAAGGATAGTCCTTAGAGTGAAGCACCAGAACCTTCTGGTCTATCTACCTCTCATTAATAACCGAGTGATTGGACATCCTTCTTTAAATACCAATAACCGTGTGTTTTTAATTCCAAGTCACCTTATTGTCACATATGTTTAGGTTATGGTTCTTTCACTGGGGCTTTCATTGACCACTCTCTTCTCCATATTCTTGATTAGTATAACCTTTTTGAAGCACCAATGACAAGTATTAAATATATGTGTAAATAAACGTATTATGACAAAATAAATACTTGATTCGGCTGAATCAAGTTGGCAGAAAATAACTGATTTTGGCTACTTCTTACCAATGTGTATCTAATTTTGGACACACGTGCTCTGTACATTTATCCATAATCCATGTTTTGATTTAATCAACACAAAAATTCTTCCTTTTGTGAAAATATATATTAGTAAATGAGTTCCATGTGAACACTTGCCCAAGTTAATACTTGTATACCCAGTTCACATGGACATATGGGTTGCTCGTTTTTTTGACATCCCTGCTTATTCAGGTAGTGCATCATAGTACTGTTGTCTGTCTGGATCAGGATGCCTTCTGATAGTATTGACGGAAGGAATGCTTTTAGGGCTAGGTGGACTGCCGGTAATTCCAGATAATTGATATGATATGAGCCTTCTTTTTCGGTCTGATTCTGGATGAACAGTTCCTCTAGATGAGCTCCCCATCCTATCGAAGATGCACACATGACAATAGTTTGCATTGGTGTCTTTTGTTGGATAGGAACACCCGGTAAAAGAGTTGTCCGTCTGCACCACCATGCCAGAGGCTGTCTTGCAAATACAGTCAGCTGCATCTTGTCTTCCTAATTGTTCTGCCTCTGAGTATTGATCTTCAAAACATTGCTGCAATGGCCTCATATGTATCCTAGAATAATATAGATGCAGGAAGCCATGGAGCCTAGAAGCGATGATATTTGACGTGCTGTGGTTAAACCATTGTTAGCAATAGATGACATTTGCTTTTGATTGATAAGTCTCTCCTCTGAAGGAAACCCTTTTTCGTTGATGGTGTTTAGTGCGCCTCCTAGATAAGGAAGGCACTGCAATGATGTCATTCTTGAATTTTGCATGTCTGCCTGAAGACCTAGTCTTCCGAAAATCATGTATTAGTTTAACACAATTGTGAGACTCATGTCAATTGTCTAAATAGGTGTATATGAATATTCCCTTTTTTCTCAGATGTTCTGCCACAACTGCCATGCACTCAGGGAACACGCAACTGGCTGACTTCAGATCGAATGATAGAACTGTGTATTGAAAGTGTTTGTCTACTAGAAACCTCAAATACATATCTGTGGTGTTTCTATATTATTGGAATGTGTTAGTGTGCATCTTGGAAATTTATTGCACATATCCGATCGCTCTTTTGCAGATGAGGAAACTTCTGGTGAAGTGCTAGCATTCTGAATGTCACTTTTTTTATATGTTTGTTGAGAAAAGGTAAGTCCGCTATCGCTCTGTACTACCTTTTTTTCTCCCGTCCCAGTGTTTTTTTGCAGATCAGGAAATATCTCTGAGTATATTCCTTGACTTTTTTTTTGTAGGGACATAACATGTTCTATTGCTCTTTTTTTGTTTTAGCAGGCTTGATGTTTCTTTTCTTAAGATGGTAAGTGATTTTTCGATGACGGCTTAGGGGTGCAGGCGGTGGTTGGGCCTTTAATCATACAAAGTAACCTTGATTCACTAAGTTCAGCACCCACTTGTCCAATGTTATGAGACTCCACTCTGCCAAGTGACAAGATATCGCTCCACCTACCTTAGTGGTGAATGGAGGAAGGGGTACTAGGTTGTCAGTTCCTGTTTCTGGGGAGGTGTTGTCCTCCGGAAGGAGCTAGTCTTGGACTTGTTGATTTTTGCTTTGATGCCTTCTTCCTGTAGTACAATGTTTGCTCTTGCTGTTGGTGGTTTGTGGTTAATATGACAAGCAAATGGGATTGAACCCTATACGGGTAATATCTGGTGTACTTTGACTTATATTGCTGTTTGAAAAAAATGCTTCCTTTCGTCCTTTAGAGCCTCCTCTTCATTTTTCATTTCAATCATTTCGTTCCCTGTGTGATGACCAAATATCTTGGTGCCAGAAAAAGAAACATTGAAAATTATTTTTTGTGCATCAGCTTTTAAGGTGGTTAGTCTTAACCAGGATGAACTGCGGAGTGATACTCTCCAGCAATAGCCTGTAGGAGCCAATTCTGCCCATTAACGGCTTCACTTATGAGTTGATGAGATACCAGTGAGACTTTGCTGACAATTTCCTCAAAATCTTGGTGTCTGCTTAGGAAGGCATTATGTAAAAGACTGCATTCTTTCCCATATTTCTCAGTGATAGCAGCCATGAAGGTTTGTAGCATTTGTATGTTTTAATGCCATGGACACGGTGTTGCACATTTTCCTCTCAGTTATATCAGTTCTTTTGCTCTCTCTCTGCAGGAATAGTTGTCTCTGGTGATAAATCTTGCTGAGGCTCGGATTTCAGGAATTTGGGATTTTATTGTGTGGTTTATATTTCTTTTGTAGCCTTGGAGTGACCACTTTGACAGTTACTGGTGTCAACAACTTATCTTCCATGATCTCTAGAAAACTTGGGACCAAGAGAAGCAACTGTCTTGATGATGCTCTTGGTTGAAGAGTCTCCAGTACATCTGAGATTGTTTGAGGTGCTTCCAGAGAAATATTTAGTTTATTTGCTCCTCTCTTAAAAACTTCGGGAAAAGTTGTGATGTCATCCACAGGTGAGATTCTCACAAAAGAAGCAACAGGAGAAGACCGTGTAGGAAAAGTATGATCTGTTGCTAGATGTTGGCGGTGACCTAGATAGTGATCTTCTTTGTGTCTCATGAGTATGAGAGAAACTAGATGGTGAGGATGTTATGTCCTGTGGTGGTGATGGTGCAGGAATCACAAAATGAACAGGTTTGCCACCCAGCAGTGACATAGATGTCTGTCTTGACACCATTTTTGGTTTTGGTATTGCTAGTGGTAGTTTTCGAGTAGTAGGTGGATGAGGAGGAGGCAAATCGAGAGAGACCTAAAGAGTTTACACTGGGTCCTCTAATGGGATGACGTACCATGGGACACCAAGAGAATGAAGAGTGTCCTCTGCAGAAAGTCCTACTCTCTCTTTAGGAGTAGGCCAAAATGGAGAAGATAAAATCTGGGAGATTCTAATCCTGGAAAATGTAGAGAATGAATTGAATGAATGGATGTTGAAGGAGAGGCAAAAAAAAAAGCATGGAATGCATCAACGTCGAAGGCGATGGTCCTGATGGCAATTGGTGCGCTGCCATCAAAGAAGATCCTGACGGCAAAACATGTTTCTTCAATGTTATTGGTGATGTTTTCGACATCGACTAGTGTTTTTTTTTTTATATTGATGAAAGTAGTAACTGCCATCTTTGTGTCTTAGACTGTGATCCCAATTACGAAGTCATTATGCTTAAGTCTTTCAAGTGTCTTAAGGTCAATGGTGTCATTAACCTTGTCTTGCCAGTGATGAACCTTCCCTCAAAGGCGAACATGTTGGGTTCGATGCATTCGCTTTCTTTGACATCATACAAGAAAGTCATTTTGAATGGTGAGGATTAACATGTTTCCTGTCCCCTTTATTTTTGTTTGCTCAGACCTTCCTCTTCTGAAACATTTTTGAGGAGTAGGCTCCTTTGGGGGGCCGCTGGCTGGGCGACTTCTCAGCCCTTTTCATCCTCCTCTATTTTTTTAGCCATCATTTCCTCAAGTTTCCCCTGAGCTCAATGCATTTTCTGGCCCATCTGTTTTAGGATGCTTCTCTCATGATCCATAAAAAGAACTGCCTGAGGGAGGCAACTGCCAGTGAGCTACATCAAGAGTAGTGGAAGCTCCTGGACTCTTAAATGCACAGCAGTCTTTTCCTCCACAGCTTCATAATGTAAGCCTACCAGGCAGCACAGCTTCATAATGTAAGCCTATCAGTTAGACTGTCTTGCATTTCAAATGCTGCAATGCTATCTTGAAATTAAATCTTTGAGCATTTTGAAGGCTTCAGTTTGGGGAAAAACTTTGCCTTGGATAGACGTCGGAAGGGTGCTTCAATTCATACAGGCAATGACAAACCGTACATACTGCTATATGGACTAATATGGATCTAAAGTGTTCCGGGGTCTGCGCATGCAGCAGGGTAGTATCTACTATTTAGGACGATCAGTGAAGATCCTATGATGCAGGACTGAAGGTGCAGCAGAATAAAATATTCTGTCCAGACTGGAAAGAGTATGCTCATCATTTTCTAGTTTTCATCGGTGCAAAGCACCACTTACTCGCCATTTTAACACTTCTAGGGGCAGCAGTGCTAGGAAATGGCCTAAAGCTGGGAACTTTAAGGTGAACGTCAACATTGCAAACATACTAAAAGAGGGCCATGTCCAGGTGCCCACTGGTGAAAGATATTTTGCTCATATGTCCACAATACCTCTGCTATTCATGCTGTATTGTAAATGTAAAGGGTGACCCATGCATTCCTATGAGGCCAGGTATCATGCAACAGTAAATGTCTTACACATTTTAACTATGCTCATAGCTGTGAATTTGTTAAAAGGAAAAGCCACTGATCTCGTGGAAACAATTTGCAAACATTTTATCGTCTTCTTGATCACACAATAAGTGTCTAAAAAACTTTTCTGTGGGATTATTGACCTTTTCTTGTGGCAAATCCACAGCTAGGAAAACTGGTATAGTTAATCAAAAATTTTAATAGGTTGCCTCACTGATATTCACCCACTGTAGAATAGTATTTTCCCAGAGAGCATCTTTGTACTGTAAGAATTATTGTTCCCAGGCCCGGAGTGTGTTGGACAACACACTTTCTAGCACAATCTGTAAAGGCTTAAGTATTTTCACTTTGGACGCACACGTACACTAAGGGCCCTAAAATGTTTTTGAGAACTGCAGCTCTAAAGAAGTTGTGTGGAGCTAAAAAACACTATAACAAATCTTACTGGTGATTGAGGGGTAGCTAGAAGCTCAACAAGACTCAAGTCCTTGAGAATCCTGAATATGATTGAGAACCCTCACTCATGTTGACTAAAGCCAAGTTTGGTGGCTTGGTGGACTAACACATCCAATCCAGAAATCTGTATTTTACCTCATGGTCACAGGTTTGGATCCTGGAGGGTCCACACAGCCTTTCATCCTTGCAAAGTTGATAAAATGAGTACCATCTGTTATTTCTGCACCAAAAATAAACATATGTATTTTCATTGCCAAGAGTGAAAAAGCACTGTACCAAATCACAGTACGATGTTGGCTTTGGAGAGCTGCAGTAACATTGAACTACCAAGTGTGGGAAAACCATCTTTTCTGTCTAGTCATCCCGATTGTTTAGCCTTTTGCTGGACCCTATATTATTCCAAGTTTTATAACTCTGTGCTCTTTGCCCCCACTCACCAGTAGTAAAGTGCCTGTGCTCCCCATAGTTGAATTTGCATACTTCTAATTGGCACATTTAACTTACCTATAAGTCCCTAGTGCGCCCAGGGCCTGTAAGTTAAATGTCACTAGTGGACTGAAGCACCTATTGTGCCATCCACTACAGTGGCAGTGCAAACATGGCTTCAGGCCTACCATTGTAGCCTGACTGCAGCAGTGTAAAAACTGCAATTTGGCCAGTCAAAATATGCCCTTTTGACAGGTAGAAACCTCCCTTTTAAATATTAATAAGTCACCCCTATTTAGGCCGAGTAGTCCACGAGACACGGTGCATGGTATTTAAATGTAGGATATGTAGAAATGTAATGTTAACGTCCTTAAAGCGACTGGCACCCAAAGGCTATTTTCACTGTGGCAGGCCTGGCTGTTATATGTAGAAAACCAGAGCACAGATTAAAATACTTTTCCTGGAAGTTCGTAGAAAAGGAAGGCGCACTCTGATTGCGGTCACTCAAAGAACACGTGTAGTGCAAAAAATCATCTTTTTATTAATGTTGCTTTAACTGTAAAATAGGCACACAGCCAATGCGTTTCGTTCCCTTGTGCCAGGGGAACTTCGTCAGGGCTGTAACAAACATAACATAACTAACATGAATATACATGTATAAAATTCACAACAAATATAAAATACACATTAGACAATCGAAGGAACATATTTTAACAAAACCAAAAAAAGAAGAAAAGGCAATTAAGAAAACCGAAAAGTAACTTCAATAACCAAATTCAGACCGAAGATGACCCAAGGATGTTTCAAGAATTCAGACAGACAGTATTGTGAGAAAATCAAATCGTGACAATAAGACACCAATGAACATACTACACATATAAACTTTAAGAACATACATTATTATACACTAAAAGGATATTAACGGGTGAGAAGGGATACGATAGAAAGAAAAGGTAGATGGTACAGATTAATACCACACCGAAGTAAAAGATAGTTATAGTTTAGCGTTTAGAAGAAGAAAAAGAAAGGGGGGGGGAAGGGTGAGAGGGGATGAGGGGGAGGGAAAAGAAGGGGGAAGAGGGGATGTAAGGGCCAATAAGGACCTTGATTAAAATTATATACAAAAATTGATTAAAATTCACCTAATTCAAGGTTGAATGAAACACAGATACACTTTTGCAAATTTTCATGCGGCATACATATAAACTCCTTACATGTTTTCATGTGGTATTGTTAGTGTGCTTGCGTTACTTATAGTTGCCAACATTTGGATTGATTTCCTTTATCCGATTTACTACCACGTTTACATAATATGCAGCTGCCCTATTCTAGGCACTGTCAGTTATACTAGCCCCGCATTTATGTATGCTACATGCTGGACTATGGCTCTATCTGGATAGACTATTGTTGGCCTAGCAGTATCACTTTACATTAACATGTGTAATTCTTGAAGGTTCCGTTGTTATAGTCATTGGGGCTCAGTATAGTTGAAATGATTGTGGCCACGTGTTATTATTTATGGATTTATGCACAGCCACCTTTCTGCAATATACTAATGAATATGATGTTAAGGCTCTGGACATGGGCTGGGCAATATGGGATGCATTCCAACCTTGTGACATTTCTCTTTCCTTCCACTTTAGACCTTGTTCACCTTTGTCTCACGCGACTGCTGTTCATGTGATATTGATGTGGACATTGGATTGTTTTTGACACTACCAGATGTCTTTTTACATTTGTTTAGGTGAGCTTTACTATGGACACATTGTAGAAGAACATAGGGTCGCTATTTTGAGCTAATTGTACCATCACACCCACCCCGCTTTGTCTTTAAACTGTTTATTTGGACTAGGGAACAATTTATCCCCTCTCTCAACTACGGTGTTGTCATAATTACCAAAAATCCCTAGGACACACCGATTATTTTTAATGGTATGACATATAACGTTTGCCTTACAGGTATCGGCAATTGGGCCAAGCACTCACCTTTTCATTAAATTATACTCTTGGTTTACTACCCTAAGACACTCACTACGGGGATTGTTCGCCTTTAACTCTCCGATCCTTTTTGAGCAACCCACCTGCTAAGATTGGGATGTATTAGTTCTTCCTTGTGCAATTACAACCATGGCAATTCGTTCTTTTTTCTTTATTACCATCCAGATTGAAATATCTTCTATCTTGACTGTACCAGAGAGCCTTAATTAGGCGTTTTCAACACCCACATGATTGTCAAGGGGTGTTTCATTCAACCTTGAATTAGGTGAATTTTAATCAATTTTTGTATATAATTTTAATCAAGGTCCTTATTGGCCCTTACATCCCCTCTTCCCCCTTCTTTTCCCTCCCCCTCATCCCCCTCTCACCCTCTTTCCCCCCCTTTTTCTTCTTCTTAACGCTAAACTATAACTATCTTTTACTTCGGTGTGGTATTAATCTGTACCATCTACCTTTTCTTTCTATCGTATCCCTTCTCACCCGTTAATATCCTTTTAGTGTATAATAATGTATGTTCTTAAAGTTTATATGTGTAGTATGTTCATTGGTGTCTTATTGTCACAATTTGATTTTCTCACAATACTGTCTGTCTGAATTCTTGAAACATCCTTAAGTCATCTTCGGTCTGAATTTGGTTATTGAAGTTACTTTTCTGTTTTCTTAATTGCCTTTTCTTCTTTTTTTGGTTTTGTTAAAATATGTTACTTCGATTGTCTAATGTGTATTTTATATTTGTTGTGAATTTTATATATGTATATTCATGTTAGTTATGTTATGTTTGTTACAGCCCTGACGAAGTTCCCCTGGCACAAGAGAGCAGAAACGCGTTGGCTGTGTGCCTATTTTACAGTTAAAGCAACATTAATAAAAGATGATTTTTGCACTACACGTGTTCTTTGAGTGACCGCAATCAGAGTGCGCCTTCCTTTTCTACGAACTTTGTTGCCTGTTTGACATCCCTCAGCAGTGGATGTCGGGAGTAGCTGCACTCGCAAGATATTCATGAAACTGTTGGAACTTAAGTGCTCGACCTTTGTCATCTGCTGAGTGTGTGTTTTCTCATTACTTTTCCTGGAAGTACCTTGTTGACCAGTGGCAACTGGACCAGGACTGTACCCTGATGTTGGCCTCTGCCTGAAACTTTGTGAGCCCCTAAGTGCCTCTCCTGAGGTCCTCCTGCGATGGATCATGACTTAAAGACTAAATAAGTCTGAAGGTAAAGTGTATGACCAGGACGACCCTGGTTGGTGGATCTAGACATGCTCTATTGCGGTTAACCTGAAATGTTCACAAAGAGCGGTCACCAGGCATTTGTATGGCACTGGAAGAACGGTTCTGATTGTGTGATTTAGGGTCTGAGAGCTTCTTAGCTGAAGCTTGGTGTCCTAGGCTCAGAAGTCTTATACGTCAAAGATTTACCACACAAATAAAGTGAGTAATGGAATTCTAGAAAAGTCAATGTATTTAGGGGCCATTCACCCAATGCATGTTTATTTTTTTGAGAAACCCATCTACACAGTCAACATTCATTTTCATCCATATGTAAGCTATTAGAAAAGTTCAGTCACACAATCGTACATATTTTTTGTTTAAAGTCTGTTTATTAAGGTCAAGCATATCATACATACATGTCGCTATA
Organism: Calotriton arnoldi; assembly: GCA_963921515.1. Lineage (NCBI taxonomy): Eukaryota > Metazoa > Chordata > Amphibia > Caudata > Salamandridae > Calotriton > Calotriton arnoldi. Next base: position 240,892 of record CAWUFW010013966.1, on the reverse strand, counting down.
GAGAACGGTGAGGTGGCATCACAGGTTAAGCTGGACAATGAGTTAGGAGAGCAAAATACAATTCAGCAGGACAGCCCCCTCCCCGCAATACATGATAAACAGGAATAGGGCATGGCAATCGTACATATTTAAAATGATTAATTGTCCTCCGGATCTCTTAAGACTTGGCACCAACTTGATCCTTCCAGAAAGACTAAAACCAAACCTGCTCGGAATGTATCTTAATATTTCACCTGTCTCGCTCTCTCACCCCTTTCATTGCCTTCTCCAAGCTTCATAATATTCTAGTTTTATTTGTATTCGGCATGCTTCAATCAATGTGACTAGGTCTGTGATATACAAGAATTATAATTAAATCATGAAAATATAAATATTTAGAGAATGCTTGATTTGAACTTGTTCACTATAAACCTCTTGCAAAGTCAAAGTTTACTAAAAAAAAAAAAAGGAGGAGTGCCCCAGTAATCATTCTAGAGATCCGATAGCCAACATTTATTCTTAATGCATGGATCAATTCTAGAGCAGGGAGCCAAAAAGGGACATAGCCAAAAATTGTTCTAGTTATAGAAATAGCAAACACATCTGTCGTCTAGTTTAACATCTCGAGCTAAGCCAGTGATAAACAAGTGGATCAATCTCCGGTTGAAAAGCACTTGCTGTTTTTATGCAGTTGTCGGTTTGTGACCTGGTAATATGTTTGCGCTGCAACAAATGTACTAATCGTTCACCGCTCTAAACTGACCACTCAGTAGGATTCACAGAATCCTGCTGCATTTATATTGAGGCAGGGTTCAGTTTGTGAATCCTTCTGAAAGGGCTGGGAATGGGATGGATGGAGGGGTGGCAGGTGCAGCAGATCTCCATTCACAAAATAATAATGTTTTGCAAACCGTGGCAATGCAAACAACTGGCATGATGCAGAGGGATTTTAGGGGGAGGACCCCCATCCCCCCTCTCCCCTCCCAGGTTGCCTGAAGCCACATTCGCAAAGTGGAAACTATCCCTCCTGGACCACATCCACTTTGTGAATGCCAGACCATGCCTTTAAGGATAGCGCCGAGCATCAAAAGATATTATAGTGCTTTGCAAGGAATCTTGGTGACACCACAGTCTTACAGAGAACACAAACCAATTGGTCAATTTAACAATTCAATAATTGGAAGTACAATCCCTCAAAAACGAGATAAGGGAGAAGGAGGAACAAGGGAGAGGGTGATGGAACTAGGAGGAAGGACGGAATGGGAGAGAGTGAGAACTAGGGGAGGGTGAGGAAGGTGGAGATAGAGTGGAAAATGAGGAGGAGGAGTTGGAGTGGGCAGACTAGACTTGAGAGCAGGAAAAAGCTGGAGAACTTAGAGGATGGGAAGAGAGGAGACGGAATGGGAGGGTCAGAGTGTTAGAGGGAGACCGGAGTGAGACACAGAGAGCAAGAAATGAGGGGGTGGGTGTGAGAGTGGGGCTCTAGTGGAGCAAGCGAGAGAGAATGATAATTGGAAAAAGAACAGAGATGGAGTGATCTGGTAGAAGGAGATGATGAGGAAGGTGAAGTCAGAACGAGAAGAGAGGGCGGGGAAGAAGGGTTGGAGGGGTTTGGAAGTAGAGGAAAGAGTATGGGATCAATGGTTTGCAACCACAGTTGCAAAGCACTGATATATTTCATTCCGATTTATAAGTGGTGGAGGAGGTACCTTTCATGTCCGCTCCTCCTCCTCAATTGCAAAGAGCTGCAATGAGCACACTGCGAGTCACAAAGACTTGTCAAACTTGTCATGTACCTCTTCTATCATGCAACTTGGGTTAGGCGATTCAAAGCCATTGATCTTGCAGAGTATAGACATTGCGACCTCAGAACCCGTTATAACTTTTTAAGCTTTTTTATACAATTTTACCAAGTTACAGAAGATTTTTTTTTCCAATTAAACGTATATGCCTACGGTCCACAATGCGCTCATTGCTTGGTCCTCCCTTCAAGGTGCTCCACATATCTGTGCCACAACGGTCTACCCTAAACATGCACTCCTTATGCTTGTTCTGTTTTACTTTCTACCCAATTATAGCCCCTTATATTCTATCAGATCTGACATACTGGTGGTTTTGGCTTCCGTGCTTTTTGATTTTTAACTTTGTGTAATTGGCTCTATATCTCACCACAATAATTATGCCCACCATCCATAATAATTCCAATAATGTCGTTTGCACAATGGTAATGTCAGTCTTTCTTTTTACCAATAATCCAATTTTGTCACAGGAGTTTCAACTGTCTTTTCTCCTGTAGATGAAATCACGTCTATTAATCAGAAAAAACTGAAGCAAAAGACTGCAAAAAACTGAAAATACATTATGATATTAATCTGGTGTAAATCAGCAGGAAATAAAAAAAACATGTTTTTCATCGTACCCATACCCAATTGTCTTGCACCAAGCTTAATCGTGGAGATATTACCTCGACAGTGCTTTACAATTACAACCTTTATCTTTGGCCAGATAATAAGCAAACCCCTCAAAGTGCACGATTCTTCAAAATTCTTTAATAACATATTCTCCGAATCTGTCCGAGATATATATATGCAGCAATGGCTTTGAAAATGAATGAATGATATTTATAGAGCGCAACGTTCACTCCGGGAGCATCTTGGCGCTATCGGAAAAACTAGGCGGGGGCAGTGGTGAGGAATTGGTAAGGACCAACCGGTAGAAAGGTCAGATAAGTGATGGCACTAACTGGTCTGGGGCCGCAAAGATCCAGGTTTTTAGGTGTTTCTTGAACAGGGGTTCAGACTGCGCCAGTCTCAAATGGGTTGGCAAGGCATTCCATGCTTTTTTTCCCAGGACTGCCATTGACTTTCCTCCTCTAGATGAGAGGTGGAAGGCGGGGGGTGCCAGGAGATTTTATGAGGATGATCGCAAAAGCCTTTGGGTAATATATGGTTTGATTCTGGTTCTTAGGCATGTGGGTCCTGTGTTATGATGATGGTTATGACCTTGCTATACTATTTAGAAGAGTAACTCCCAACTGTGCACAGCCCGCCTGCTACCCCATTCATTAAGAGATGGAACAAAATCATAGTCAATACAAAATAGTTCTCTTTCTCTCAAGAAGATATTTAGTACATTCACTGAAGTTGTCATTCCTCTGCCAAGCAAAGTTGTCCTGATGGAGTAGTTTGATGACTCTAAGAAAACCTACATCTGCTCCAATGCATTCCTGGACACAATTTCCCTCGATAAACCTTATCGAAGGCAGCCTGCTTGCTTGTCCACATACAATGCCTTTGTAAAGCAATAGATATTTTACGATGACTTCCTGGTGGTGGAAGATATGTTCATTTGTCCATTGGCTTCCTCGAAAGTGAGCATGTAAATGTGAGATGTGTTTTCTTCTACCCAGGAGGCTCCATTATGAAGGTGCCCATGGTATTTGGCAGTGCATGTAGTTGAAGTTTAAAGTTTTATGATGTTGATGGTAGTAGAAGTATTGCTCTTTAGTTTCTACCCAAGACTTGAACCTGGAGCTGCTCCTTTCATCTAGACCATGTTGACTATTTTCACTATAGACGGTGACCAAACTTCTACTTTGCTGTGAAATAGATCCACAGTGCTCTGTAAATATCCAGGAGATTTCCTTATATCTCAAAGTCGATGGCATATGTTACTTTTTGCACAGTGAGGGGAGAGAAATATGAACTTTGCACTACATCGTTATGGCTACATAGTCTGTACTATTCTCTCTTTACTCTGCGAGAAGTCCGAGTCGCAGTCAATGAGTGGGAACATAATCTTCATTTTATGGGGAAGAAAAGTTTTTAAACTATTTGTTCTCTCGAATGTGAATGTCTGTCTCACAGTCTTGCTCATTATGTTTCTTGTATTCGTAGTTCCACAACAATTACAGTCTCCATAGAAAAAGTGTTCAGGTCTGTGTATTGCGCTCATAAATGGTGTAAAATATGTGGCTATGCTGTTTCGAAAAATATTCTGAAGAGGTGTGTTTATGGGGTATCATACATCTGAAATGATTGGACCTTTGATCTTTTTCAGCTCTTCATGTGTATTTAGCATAATATTTTTGAACCATGCGTTTGCTCAATTTAGGCAGGTCTGCGTGTGTGTGTGTGTGTGTGTATACATATATATCAAAAAAACTTTGTTAATAGTAACTTAAGGTGTCGTCTGTGAATTGGACATGGATATTGGGTATGTTTAAACAAGCCTTCAGAAATTCCCTTAAACATAAAGTTCTAGTGATGTTACAGCAACTAAACAAACCTGAAAAACCTCTGAAACTGTCCTGTTACATTTAACTGAGCAAACCATAAGATGTACCCATGGCTGGCAAAGGTAAACTCTCATCCCAAATCAGTGCTCATAATCTCACCCAGGACGTGACTGAAGACATCACAAATGATATCTTGCATTAGATATCACCTTATCAATGACATTATTGATGACATCACTATTGAGTTGTGGTTTGCATGGCAGGGGCACAAATTATGTCACCCATGTACCCAACTCCGGCTATGCATAATAACATGCCTAGTGCAAATAAAGGCGGTTTCGTAAAGGTTGCAGGGAATGCTTTTTAAATGTAAAATCTGCCCATCCTCCATGCACTTTGTCCAGCCTCCCATGCACCCAACTCCAGCTGTGAATGGCCCTTGACCCAGCATATAGGGGGTTGACGCCAGACCCTACTCCCAAAGTCCCACACAGCTAACCTTAGCAAGACTTGGCCTTCATGGATGTTCAGCTGGGGTTAGCTGCTGGCCCCAGCTCAGGATTAGGCTCTGCTCCCAAAATCATGTGGCCCCAATCTTGCAGTGTATGGCCTTTGATCTCAACCAAACTTGCATGTACCCAAACCCTGATGCGCATCATAATTGGCATGCATGCACTCTGCCATTTATTGAGGGCTGTGGTTTCAGGCCTTGGTTTCAGACCTGTGCCACTAACCCACTCATCAGTATTGGGGTCTAGGAGCTGGCATCGTATGTAGTCCGGCCCTGCGCTGGCCCTATGCCACTCAACCAGCTGTGCCCATCCGTTGGCCATTTTTTTTTTATTGAATGTAGTATAGCGCACGACTCACCCAAGGGCATCTCGGCGCTGCCTACAGCTACAAGCAAGCACATACAGGAGAAAATACCTTAAAATAAGGAAGCTTTCCGCGGTTTCCTAAATTAGCAGTAATTAGTACAGAGTCGAATGTGAAGAGGTAAGTTATTCCAATAAAGTGGAGCCAGGTAAGAAAAGGCTCTGCCACCGCATCTGGACAGACTGATGCGGGGTACACTCAACAAGGCTTTATCCTGAGATCTTAGGCTTCTGGTAGGTAGGTAGAATTTGAGTTTCTGTTGGAGATAGCTAGGGTCTTTGCCCCTTAAGGCATTATAGGTGAGGCAGCAGACTTTAAAAATACTTCTCTGCCTTACCGGCAGCCAATGTAAGGTTTTCAGCGAAGGGGGCCGAAGGCACCCCTGATGGAAGGTTGAGAAGAAGCCTGGCTGCAGTGTTTTGCACCACTTACAATTTAGCCATAAGCATCTCATTTGCTGAAGCCAGTAGAGCGATGCTGTAGTACAGTTTACTAACTACAAGGGCCTGGACTAACTTTCTTCTGGCAGATAACGGAAGATAGGTAAAGACTCTTCATAGTAAGCACATGGTATGAAAGCACAATCCAGTGGTAGCCAAAATCAGCCCACTCATAGAGAAGAGCTTGGTCAATTTTTACACCGAGATTTTTTACAAACTGTCTGGGAGTCTGAACTGCGTCCAATTTTGCGGACCACCATTCATTGGGCCAAAAAGTCATTGCCTCACCAAACATCATAATCTCGGTCTTGTTGACATTCAACTGTAGACAGTTCGCTGTCCTCCTACTAGAGATGGGTAGCATTCCCTTAGCAAAACGATCTTTGGTTTTGGCCAAATCTTTGTCAAAAGTGTAAATCATCTGAGTGTCATCGACGTAAGATAATATTTTGAAGCCAAATGGCTCTACAATCTTAGCAAGGGGCGCCAAATATAGGTTGAACAAAGTAGGGCTTAAGATGGGCCTTGTGGTACACCCTTGTCAAGCCGCATCATGCAGGAGGTAAAGGGACCAAGAGCAATAGTTTGGGTTCTATCCATTTGAGAGCTGTACCATGGATACGTATCTCTCGAAGTCTCTGCAGCAGCCTTGAGTGAGATACCGTATCAAAAGCTGCGGACAAGTTAAAAAAAAAAAAAACAACGCTATTGTTTTTTTTAATAATAAACATACATAGAAGGACTTTTGGTCAGCAGGCTTCATCGACTGGTCTGTTAAACTGATATTAACATTTTGTTTCAACCCACATCATCATATAGGATGGTGCAGGGGATCAGTCCACTTTGCCTATTGGCTCCCTTCTCTTAAAGTGACTTCACAAAAGCCTGTGAAAATTGTTCAGATCCACCTAAAATAATTAATTTCTCTTCAGTTGTAAAGCTAGTGCAAGTTTTTTTTTTTATATTAGCTGTAAATACGGTCTATTTATTTTAATTGCACTCCGTTCTAAAATTGTAATAAAGTATTATAGTGACATGGTAATATTGTAGCTGCCTGCGGTTTGAATGCTGGGTCAAGTTGTGATTCATTCTTGTCTCCTTCACAAATAATAATAGAATGTAGGTATAACTTAAAGGCTTGTTTCTTTAAAAAAAAATCACTATTAAAGCAGCTTCATCAGTGTTTTTTTCAATTCAACATTTTATCTCAAAGTGTAAGGTGGCCACCATCTGGTGACAGCATTTTGTTCTTTTTTGTTGTTGTTACTGTTTTCCATGATAATTTTTGAGGCAATAAATATTAAAATTTGACCATCGCACCAATTTGCAAAGGCCAGACCTATTTGCTTTGACGATGCGTGCTATAGTTCTTACAAAGTATTTCAGTGATATTGTAACATTAATAGCTGCCTGCTACTAGTGCTTGGCTAGATCGTGATTTAATCTTTTCTCTTTCACAAAGCATAATAATAAAATACAAAGCACAAAGGAACTACTTTTTGGTTAAAACATAACAGTGTAAGAGAAACCTCACTGAAGGCTTTTTAATTGTAAAGTTTTTATTGTAAGCATATGGCAGCCATGTTTAGACGGTGGTGTATTTTTTGTTCCTTTTATTTTTGTAGCACAGACGTGCATCAAAAAATAAACAAAAATACCCATTGAACTAGCCTGCCAAGGCTGATATATTGGCTTTGCCAATGCTTGTTTTTGTTTTACTATGTTTGTCAGGATTTTTTTTTTTACTTTTGGGGGCATTCTCTGACCACCCCTAATATCCTCCACTGAGATCAGGGGGATGATCCAGGAACTCCTTTACATCTCCTCTGTGACTTTTCAGGTTGCAGGATGTGGTGCCTTACATGCTGAAACACCCGCAACAAAAATTTGCAGTTGCTGCCAGCTAATTGAACTAGCTCAGTCCTTGATCCTTCCAAGGATCCTACGTAGGACAAAGAAAAAGTGCCCCCTCTTCAGTCATATTTTTTCATTTTTCAAATGTATTGTCCTTGGAGGATTGGAGGATACAGAACTGTAAAGAATTTGTGAATTAACATTCCATGTAGCAATACATGTAACCCTTGGAAGGCTGCTCAACACCTGATTGCAATGCACATTTCCCATGCCACTGCTGAACGGATATAAACTGCACCCAAGCAAAGGCACCTCTTAGTAAAGTTCTACTTTTGTGTTAAGTTTGGTAAAATTCAGTTTAGCAATTTTTGTTGCAGCAGGAAGTAAAGTTAAGTATAGGAGTTAAAATGGAAACACTTTTTTGACATCATGTTTGTTCTCCCTGATGGATCTGCATTCAAATTGACATGCCTAATTTGTTTGAGTAAAAAGATTCAGCCAGATTGTTCAAATGGCGCCAAAGTTATAAGCAAAGGCAAAAGGACCTTTTTGAATGGAAACCAACACTTAACATAACTATATACTACCGCTCATATATATCTTTTCACTGAAAAAAACAAACGTTAAAGTGACATTATAATTCGTTATGATAATTATATCTTACAATACATAAAAAAAGTTGAAATTCTCTGGAAAAAAACAAAGGTAAACCTGGCGTTACAATTAGGTGACAATGTCATTTTAAATGTCACGTTTTAAACTCTCAGAAAAAACACAGAAATTCACCAGTTCTAGTTAACTGAAGCAACTATAACTCGCACCCCTCGCCATGCACAGTGTTGCCATCACTGATGTCATTTCAGATGTCATCAGTGATGTCATAGGACATGTCATGAGTGATGTAACATGAGGTGATGGGCAGTGCATGGTGGGGTGCTGAGTTATAGTTACTTCAGTTAACTAAAAATGGTAAATTTCAATGTTTGTTTTTTCTAGTTTAATATGTTATGTGTAAACTGACTTTTTCACCTAACTATGGGGCCTATTACGATGGCGGTCGGAAAACCTCCCCGACCGCCATGGTAGTGGGAAAAGACCACCCGCATGGACCGCGACAACATCGCCGGTCGAATTACGATGACCCGCGCTCGAAATCCAACCGCGGCGGTCGGATCGGGGGCCTTAACATTGCGGCGGTTGCTGCTGTCCGCAGCACCGCAGCGATGTCCAAAGGAGCATGTCCTGCATTTCCCTACACTGCGTGGCAGGCACTGCTCAGTGCCTGCCACCTGGTACAGGGAAATGTAGGGGGACCATGGGTACCCCCCAGTGCACCCACACCCCCCCCCCAGAATATTGGGGGCCCGCAATGGGCCCCCGGAAGACAATCTCCGCATGCCTTTCCATGGCGGTCTGACCGCTGAGGAAAAGCTGGCTACCGCCGGCACCATAATCCTGCCGGCGGAGCCTGCTCTGCTCCGCTGCCATTATCCCGGTCCTGCTCCGTCCGCCAGGCAGGAGTGCGGTTGGCAACCGGCGGAAAAGCGGCGGTCGGAATTTCCCACTGCCGCGGTCACCACCGCCATCCTAATCTGACCGGCGGATTTTTGGCTTGCGATCGCGGTCGGATGTCCACCGCTGGTCCGGCGGGCACCACCGCTGGTCCGGCGGGCACCACCGCCGGCCCGGCGGTGGACATCCGACCGCCATCGTAATAGACCCCTATATCACTTTAACCTTAGGTTTTTTTTCTGTGAATTTCTAAGTTTAAAAAAAAAATTATTGTAAGATATTATTACCATACCTAACTATAACATCACTTTAACTTTTTCTCCAACAGCTTTCTCCATTACAAATGTTTTTTTCAGTATTTATTGGGTCCTTTATTCACAATATTGCCGATAGACATGCATGTATGATTCCCCATTGCGGATACCTGATAGACCAAGAAAGGGACATGACTTGCACAATGACGGCTCTTGGCTGGTTCCTGTTCTTACACAATAAGTGGAGATCCTGGTTTCCATACGGCCAAAATCCTGGTCAGCGAGTTCGGACAACACATGGATTAATCAAATTCGGTCACATCCTGTTTGCCTAACAGTATTTGTTGCTCCTCTCTTACACTGATGGCTAGATGCTGGAGAAGATGGTAACAAAGATGTTAACAGTGCTCAAAATCTGTGAATTTTCCAGTTTCATTTTGAAGCTTTAAAGTTCTCAAACTGCTTGAGTGGACTACTTGAACACCACAGTAGCAGTTTTCAGCATAGAGGTATATATATTAAGTTATCGTCCTTGTACAGCATGAATTCAAAACACTCCATGAAAAATGAATTTCCTTGTACACTCTATTGCTATAAGTGAACCTACAATGAAAAGCATTCCAAGAATGTTAATCGTTTAGTGATCCTCAAACATCAAAAGAAGATCTTTCATTAGCCAAGACATTTTTCAGTTTACTAAATTTATAGGTAAATTATACTTACCTATAGAGTTTTCAGTCAGTCCTCTTCATCCATTTGTCTATTATTGTCTATTATTGTGTCATCCACATTTTCCTTCCACCCGCTACACCAAACAGCATGGGAGCAATAGATCAACCCACTTAAGCCATTTGACAGCTTCACTGTGATTGATGGCATTCTGACCTTTCACAAGAAGCAATACACACACAAAGTAGTTCCCTTAAGTGCCTAGAACCACAATGGCAATTCATGCTTTTTAGGTTCAAATACATTTTTTAGTATCTGCATTACAATCACCATTGGGGCCCACATATCTGGCCCACACTGCTATACAGTATAAGATGTGCAGTGTTGCCAAAAGAACAATGTCTCCCCCCCGTACCCCTGTTCCCCAACAAGAACTTCACCCCTCCTCTCCCCACCGTCTCCCAGTGTCCATTGCACGACGGCCAATCTTCAAACCTGTTAAATCGATGTTCCCCCACCTTGCCTGGGACTATAGGGTCAGACTTCCGGCTGCTTGTTGTGGGACGGGTATATTGCAGAATAATAGGTGTCCAATTAAGAGTCATCTAGAATGTTCATAACTTGCTTAGAGCAACAAAGTTCTCTGTAATCTTTGCTACAGTAGGTGAGCAACAGGCTCCAACCTTTGGTATTTTTCTTTCCTCCCTTCTTGCTATTGAAGCTAGTTTCTCCATGCCCAGGGTCCACCACAGTCTCTCCAGCCATTTCTGCTTGGAGGCTGGGCCACTCTGCCCCTGCAGTCATAAGATAGTCTGTTTTAGCACTAACAGCCGGTGGGAGATTAATTGGCCGCTCGGTCCATACAGAGGAAATCTGTCTGGGGCGGGGCATCCCACTAGGATCACCACCGGGCAGCGGGCTAGGGTCGGGCCAGTGTTGGCTTCCACAAGCATCAGGACCATCGGCCAAAAGAGTCTCAACATGGGGCACGACCACAGAATGTGTCAATGTTCCCTCTTCAACTTACCCCCTCTAACACATCGGGCTTCTCCCACCTCCCATTTTCGCCAGGCGTATTGGGTGATAGTATAGTGAAGAAAGACTCTCTGCCCTCTGCATTAGATGCATAGTTATTTGTTCATTCCATTATTTCTCCCTACTGTTCATGGTCAAGTGTTGTGCCCAGCTCGTTTCCCCAGGCTCGTTGGAAAGGCAGTTTCGCGTCACCCCCACTCCTATTCAGAATCTTGTACATGTGAGATATAGCATGACTGTCCCCCGGGCAGTAGAAAAGGTATTTTTCATAGGGGGTAAGATATCTAGTGGCTCCTTGTTTCAATTTTTGAGTCAGGAGCCAGTGTCAGACCTGTAGATAATGGAATTATTCCATCGCTGGGAGTGTGAATTTGGTTTGTAGTTGGTCAAAGGTTTTTATTTCCCCTCAGTCAAACATGTCTCTGATCGTCTTGCACCCTTTCTCTAACCACTTATGGAAGGGGTTCTTCCCAAGCCTGGTGTAAACTATGGATTACCCCATAGGGGGGTAAACTGGGAATGGAAAGTTGTGATACCTCTTTTCACCGCTATAATGTCCTAAGCAGTTAACGTGACTCTCGTGACTGGAGATCGATAAAGTGTTGTTGTTTGGTGTGCTTTCGGTCGGCAGGGGATCTCCCATAGTGGCATCAATCATACACCACTCCTTGCTCATTTCCCAACGTGTCCCAAGTCCCTATGGCAGGTAAGCCACTGCGTAATAGGTGGCTAGTTCGGGGACGCCCCCCCCGGCCCCTCTCTGGTGGGCGCAGGAAACACTGTTTTCTGGCCAAGCTCTCTTTTACCCTATTACACAAACAAGCTACATATTGCCTGTAGATCTATAATATAGTCTTTAGGTATCCAGAGTGGCAGTGTCTGGAAAACATAGAGGTCCTTGAGTAAAATGGCCATTTTGTATGCCGCAATAGGCCAAGCAAGGATAGTGTTTCGTATTTCCAGCTATTTAATTCAGCCCTCCCATCCCGCTGCAGCCGTTGGAGGTTAATGTCTTTAGTGTTAGCGAGTGTGGGGGCCAGTACCAATCTAAGATAGTTAGGAAAAGGATTTAGGTCTTTTAATTGGTCAATTATTGGCCTGGGGTGGAGATGTTTAGTATTTCCTATTTAGACCTTACGATAATGGCTTAGTTCATCCAGGATGGCCAGGTGGGAAGTCTGACGATGTGTAATGGAAAGAAGGACAAGTGGGGCTCCACCGTTTGAGCAGAGGAGCATCGCCCCACTTAAAAATCCCCCCAAAGCCCCGAGATGGAATATAAAATGGTAATTCATTACCATTTTATTTTTCACTCTCCCATCCTGAACCGAGCGTCGGGACGGGGGTGAGGCCGCAGCGGAATGACAGCAGCAGGGAGGAGGGTGGGCTGTGTGTGAAGTTTTCAAAGTGTGCATGTCCCTTTGCCCGGCCATATTGAGATACCCAGCCAGACATGCACACTTTGAAACCTCTAATCCAGCTGTCTTAAAACAGCTGGGTTAGAGCAAGTGCAGGCCTCCAGTGTGCTATGGATTGCCGAGTGAGGCCACTCCCTCAAATCAGGGTGTTGCTCTCACAGCATGAGAGCAGCACCAGGATTGGTCTAGGGAGTTTCCTGGTGGCTGAGCTGCAGTCGTGAGTAAGGTAAGTTTACTTTTGTTTTAAGTTTATCTGCGCGCTTGCACTTTTTTTATATTTAATTTTATTTGAGAGCACCCGCCCTCCCTCCCCGTTGATGCCAGCTGCCACTAAAGAAGGCTATAATACACGAACATCGTGAGCTAAATGTCTTGAATGCCAAATTTAATGTCTGCAATTTTGGGGTTGCCCTGATGCGTTGCGCTAGGGGTTCCAGCGTGAGTGCAAAGAGCAGAGGCGACAAAGGACACACCAGTTTTGTGCCCCGCCCAGTAGTAATCCAGTGTGAATGGAAGCCATTAATGTGTATATTCCTCCTAGGTTCTTGATAATCTGCCAGTAGCCATTTCACAAATGTTTCCCTCATGCCTATCAACCTCATAGAGTCTGCCATAAACTCCCAGTCCACCCTGTCAAATGCCTTCTCCGCATCTAGGATCACCAAGAGTGATCGATTGGCCCCAGTGGTTCCAATGTCGAGGAGATGGAGAGATTTTTGGCTGTTATCCCCTGTATGCCATTTGAGTATAATCCCGGATTGATCGGGTGGACTAGCTCTTCCATCAGTGGTTGCAATTGTAGGGCCGCAATCTTGGTGAGGAGAGATATGGGCTGGAAGGAGCCACACTCCATGGGGTCTTTGCCTGGTTAAGGGATGTGAAAGATAGTTGATTTGGTCATGGAGGGTGTCCCCCAACCCCTGACAGTCATTCCCTGGACAACTTTGTGCAAAAGTGGAAGGAGGGAGGGTGCAAAGCAACAGCAGAAAGCGGCAGTGAACTCATCCAGGGCTCTAGAAAGATGTAGTTTAGATATGCCTTGGAGAACCTCCTACATGGTTATAGGTTTTTCTAAGCATTCCCTATCCGGCCGTTGCAGTTCGGCTGAGTGGATTCTGCTAGATATGCAGCTTGTACCTGAACATCGGTTGGCTCCCTAGCGTACACATGTGTGTAATATGTTTGGAAGCACTGGGCTTTATCTGCATCTTGGATGTATATTCTTCCGCCCGGGGATCTAACTTCTGTTATTAGGGTTTTGGTTCTGCGTGCACAGAGGTTTGCCTGGTTTATTTCCACACTCATGGTATTTATTGTTTAGCTGGGTGAGCAGGTATGCTGCTATATCGATTTCTAGGGCTCTAATCTGGCCTTGCACCTTTAAGATCTTCCTCCAGAGTTTTTAGGAGTGAGTGTGTTTGTGGTCTTCTAGTGCTCATCTGTGGGTTTATTTTCAAGGCATTTCTTATTTTGCACCAGCGTGCCGCTTCTACAATACAGTTGCCATGCAGCACTGTTTTCAGCGCGTGCTTTCTTAGGAGACGACTCTCCTGGAAAATTGAGCAAGTTCATGCAAGATGGATCTCCGTTTGAGTGGGTTGTTGAGGCCCCTTACATTATAGGTGGACAGTGTTAGAGAAGCAGCCATCGGAATGTGCGGAGTATGTCTGTGTCTGCCCCTCTGGGGAATCTTATGAGGTATCTCTGGTATCCATTTCGGGAGATGGTGCCTCCCCAACATACCCCCACCTTAACGTTCAATGGTTGAACATTCAACAGCAAAGAACACATGGGAATTACTGTTCATTGCAACTTGTTTGGCAAAAAAACTCTGTGCTCCATCAGTCCTTCATCTTGCACCAAAGCAGTACCTGTATGAGCATGTGGGGTAAAGGCTTCTGGTGTCTGTGTTCTGGCAAGACGACTTGGCCTACACCAAGGTCAGGCAATGTAGACATGTCCCCACCCCATCTTGTTGTTTTTTGTCTCCTCCTCTAGGCTTCCTCCCCAGGGTGTTCTGCAGGAGGTTCAAGATAGTCTTCTTATGGGAAGCCTGGTGCCTGGGCCCCGCTGACTTTCTGGACTTGCTCTAGTGCTGCTCTGCAAATCAACTGAGCAATCAGGCCTAGGACCTGCCGGGCGCCTCGGATCAACTTGGTGTGTTTCTTACTCTTCCACTTGAAGAGGAGGCGGAATGGATGGCCCCATCTGTGGCGCACCTTGTTGACTCTCAGGAAGGTGGTGACCTCGCGAAAAGTTCTTCTTGTTGCCAGGGTCAGTGTTAACAGATCCTGATAGATCTGCAGTTCATCCCCATTATAGCGTATGGGGCTCCCCTCCGAGCCACCTCCAGGATCGCTTATTTGTCTTCAAAATGGTGGAAGCAGAACAGGATATCCAGGGGGAATGTCTTATTCTGCAGCCTGCCTCCTGGGTGGGCTTGTGTGTGCTCGAAATGCGTAGGGGGTTAGGGCTGTGCTCCTCTGGCAGTGCCTCCACTAAGCCCTGTATGTATTGCCTGACGTCACCTCCTCCTGTGCCCCGGGAAATTCCATGTATGTGGAGTTTGCACCTCTGAGAGCGGTTCTCCATGTCCTCTTGCTTTTCCTGGAGGTTCACAAGTTGTTTGGTGACTGTCACCAGACTGGAGCGGTATTCCTACAGTTCCAGGGGACACTTATCTTGGGTCGTCTCCAGTGAGTCAACACTCTGTCCCAGGTCACCTAAATCACGTTTAAGTTCCGATACGTTTTGCTAGAGGTCTGCCCTTTCTTAGTTTGAGGCAACTGTAAGAAGGCCTTTATCGAGGCATCACGCTGGTGCCTGGTGGTTGCCATCTCACTCTGGTTCTTGTGCTTGCGAGGCCTCTTTCTCCCCTCTAGGCCCACCAGTGTAGTTCCCGGAGGCCCTGTTGTTCATTGCACCTCAATCCAGGGTGTGCACAGTGTATCGTGGGGGTCCACCTGAGGGGCAGCCGCCCTGTCGGGGTAATCACCTCACTCCCCATTGGTACCAGTTCCCAGAGGCCCCCATGTCATTAACAGGGTGCCGCATGTGGGCCTTTGGCCTTCGACATGCTCAGTAGAGCTGGGGGGGCCAGCCCCTAATGTGGCAATATGTTCATATTTCCTGTGGGGGGGCCCGGTGCATCCAGCACCTTCTCCTGGTTAGGACTGGTTGGAATTGGAGGGATAGTTAGTGATCCTGTCATCTGTAATGGTCCCCATAGTCTTCTCTCAGCCACTCTGTTCCGGGCCCCTCCCGGGCGGCACCACAGAGGTCCCCAATCCACGCAGCTCATTGCCTACATCTGGCTGGATGCTTGCCCCCCGCTCCTACAGTGTGCTGAGCTATAGGCCGCTCCAGCACTCCTTTACCCGGACTAACCTATTACTGGTCGTCGCGCCGTCCAGGCTGAGTTGCTGTTATCCGCAGGTGCGGCCTGGTTGCCAGACAATCTATTGTGTCGGTCCTCACTTCACTTTTCTGGTTGAGATATTCAGCTGCACTGGTTCAAGAGTCCCACATGCTGTTTCAGCCGCTCTCTACCAGAGGTTCACCTCTTATTGCTGGGTCTTTGCTTCCTACACTGCGTCATTGTCATCCAGCAGGCGTGGCCCGTCCTCGTGGTCACCGGCTGACCTACTGTGCCGGCTCATTTCCGTGCATGCCACCTGACTGCAATGGGTCGGGAGTCTCCCCGGGCCCCCCCGGTCCCGGCCCCTGATGCAGGGTGGGGGACAGCCCCCGGGGGGCCATGCTGTTGCCGCAACCCAGAACAGAGCTCTGCCCTCACACGTCTGGCGCCGTCTTGGGCTTGGCTACGCTCCCCCATGCATGCTTTTTGAGACCAAAACATATTTTTGCTTTTAGCCAATGAAAGCCCTGGCACCTTTCACAACAATAAAGTTTTTCAAAATCCATGCCAAAATAAGCATTGGTGAAGCCAAAAGGATGGCAGCCGATGCCAGACTTATTGGATTTGTGAAAGATTGATTTGAAATTAGCCAAGTGATTTAACACAAAAAAACAAAAATGCAATAAATATAGTATACTCCAAGAGATGCTTGATAAATATATGTAAAGCTTCCTCATAAGTTATGTTACAGCTATGTACTGTGCAAATCCATCTCCACACATTATTAGTCGTTAAGCCTGTAAGCATGACTAGCTACTTCAAATATTAAGCGCCTGCATGGAGCACTATGAAATTACAAATTATGTGTGCATCCAGTGAAAACAAGCCCAGTTTGTATTGAGCCTGCATTCCGTCTGTCTACTACGCTAACAAGTGTCTTCTGTTGATCAACAGTGGCCTTTATCTATGTGTTCAAAGTAGGTTGTAATGTATCAATCCCACAGGAATAGTCTTGCCATTACCTTTTAAAGTCATTTCAGGTTTACAGCTAGAAACATTTGTTAGAAACCGTTATGTACTGTTATAAAAGGTTTAGATGCAAGAATGGAACTTATATTTATCAATATGCCAAGTTTTTTTTTTTTTTTTTTTTTTTTTTACTACTAGTACTGTGGATATGTACGTTCGAAAAGCAGACACTTTCTAGCTCTCGTACTTGTTCTATGGTGAGTCCAGCTTGTGAAACGAAACCATTGGGCTAATACTGCAGACCTCCTTGTTTAACCCGCCTTTCACAGATCCCGTTGAGTCATCTCAGCCTCTCATCTGCCAGAGTTCAATGAAAGAGTGCCATTCTGATGGATACCCTCAGCTAACATTTGATTGACGGATACTAACCCTATAAGGTGCAAACTGTCTTTGGCCTCTGCTGCGGTCAAAGTAGGCCTGGACGAAATTTGTAACAAGCAATGCTACACGAAATTACCGAAATGTCGCCCTACCCCCACGTGGCGTGATTGCGCCGTGTTCGTGGCAAACTTTTAGCGCAGGAGCATGAGAGCAAGGCAGATGCCCAGAACGTGAGTGGTGATGGTTAGAGGCCCTTGTTTTTTTTGCACTTTTTTAGAATGCAAAATGTGTCCTCTCATCAAAAATGGACGCAAGGATGCATTTTGCGCTAAAATTTATTGCGAAATGCTGGTTTCGCATTCAGTGTAATTTTTGCAAAATTTCACATAATTCCATGAATTTTGCACTCCGCTAGTAAAAGGTATATACCGAAGTCTTTACACAAACAGTCAATATTTCAATTATACATCAATTGTACCTTTAAGAAATTAAAGTAAATCTCTGAGGTTATGGGCGACTTTTAATCCACGATCAGGGCCTCTTGAGATTTCTAATGAAACATTAAGAAGCTCAGACTTGATATTCTTTTGGAATCCTATTCATCATGCTCCCTTTAATGTGATGTTACAAGTGGCGTCACGAGTAGGAATCAAAGCATATATTCGAAGCTAACAGCGTAGAGAGTATTTTCAGAGCCTCCACAAGGTCCGTGTGAAGTGTATTTTATAAAACACAGGCTGCCATTTTGTCCTCTCTCGTGAAGGAAAGCGTAACATCGCATTTTTTGTGTGGAAGGAGCTGCATTGAATATCTTCTGGAACAATTGCTGTCTACCATAATAATACCTCTAGGTGACTTGATAGATACATAGATGAGCATGATCTGTTGGTGCATCTTGGCTTTCCTTTTTTGGATATACAAGTTTCTTTTCAGTGTAGCATGGCAAAAGTTTTGTATATGCCCTGGTTCTGGTGGGTGTCTCATTGCATAGAGCTGTATAAATGAACTTTCTTTACAAAAGATTTGTATCGATTCATCTGGTTAAATAGTAGGCCTGATAGCGAAATTCCGCTCCACTGGCAGTTTGCGGAGTTTTTCCCACTCCGCTCTCCGCGTAACACGCGGAGTTCTGAAAAACTTCACTCCGCGTAGGGGAGCGGAGTTCTTTTCACGCTCGCCAACGAAAATCTTACTCCAGACCACCTCCCGGCAAGATTTCTCAACGCGGCTGGTCGCGGATGGCCACTACCACTCATGTAGAGAAACCTTCCGTTCGCGTATAGGAAGCTGCCGCTCGAGTAGAACATCTACTCGAGCGGCAGAAAGAAGCAGCGTCCTCTTGCATGGTGCCATTTGCGCTGATTTCCAGCGCAGGACAAACACCCAGAGCTTAAAATTTGCAGCGAACGGCATGAGCTAATGCACTCTGCCGCATGCGGAACTCCGTGTAGCGTGGCAGTGTTTTTGGTCACTTCGCGGAGCTCCGTCCAGGCCTATTAAATAGGGGTTGGGGCTCTCGACTCTTTCATACCACAACTATCCCACCCATAGTCAATTAGCTGGAGCATTACTCATCAGCTATGTATGGCATTTATTAATAGATTTGTTTTCTTGGAAGGGACATTTTGATCATAAATAAATAACGGGTGGTAGCAAATGGGAACTGGCTTTCCCCTTCCAATCAGATTCATCCACCCGGCTCACCTGTTTTCACTGTCCTTCATTGCAGCATTTCATACTTCAGTTCTATAAATGGTAGTCTGAATCACTGCAAGACACCGGCTACCATTGAGGTTGAAATAAAGGAGGTACACTATGCAAGATTGTGAATATAAGGAAATATGTTGGGAGAAGAAGTCTCTCTGAAGTGCGGTGCTCATGAATGACCTTTGCATGAGCATCAGAATTGGTGGTGCAGCGCACTTGGTGCATTAAAGCACAGTGCGGTTAATCGATGTGTATAAGATGGGAATGCCTAGAATTTACTGTAACCTTTGGGATTCTTAAATTAAGGATTATTTAGGAGTGGTACACGAGTATGTTGTTAATAAGACATAGCCTTAATAAAGTATTAAAGTGTTTGTGCTTCTTTTCTAGGATCGAGCAGCAAAGTACATTGTGAAGAACTATTTTCTCTACTACCTGTTCAGGTTTGCGGCTGCATTAGGACGAGAGGTCTTCTACATCACTTTCCTGCCTTTCACTTATTGGAACATGGACCCCTACATAGCCAGAAAACTGATCAGCGTGTGGGCTGTAAGTATTATTGTTCAATTTTGAGGCAAGTGTGCAACCATAACGTGATCATTCAGGGCAAACCTCATATCAAGCTTAAACAAAACATAAACTTCTTTATTCAAGTAACAAAGTACATATGTGTCCTCCACTGTCCAGCAAATCCTGGTAAACTCTTTAGTAGTTGCTCCCTCCATTTATATGCTCAAAAAACATGAGCATGTACAGTGCCAGATTACCAAATAGGCAAAGTAGGCACCGGCCTATTGGCCCCACTCTTTTTAGGGACACCCACGACAACGGATCAAAATAATATTGATTTGATCTTGAAAACGATCTTCAATGAAGCTAGAACGATTGAACTCACTTGCCATTATGGTCACTGAAAACGACATCTTGCAAAAGGTAGACTTGCAAGATATCTTGAAAGATTTCACCACAAACAAATTGAGGAAAGTAAATATTGAAACTGTTGTTGGTTAATTAAAAATTTAAAAAAATCATTTTTGTTTAACAAACATTAATAATTGTTAATGTTTAGTCTTGTGTAATAAAATTGGTTTATTGAAGCTGTTGGTTGGTAAAATTAAAAACGTATTGGGAGATAATTTGCGAGGAGGGCCCCGAAATTTCGACTACCTAGGTTCCTCACAGGGTTTAATCCGGCACTGAGCATGTATTATCCCTCCACTGTACCATGACCAAGTGGACACGTATTATAAATGGTCTTTTTCTTTGGCGGGGATGTCTATTGTAAGCCGGTGGGATTGGCGCCGTGCCCGATCATCAGGATTTTAACATGAACTAAATTTACATACAAATAATCTAAATAGACATAAAGCCACAACATTAGTAGTTATCCTGAAAATGTGACATAGCTGAGGCCCCTGGTAACTTATCATGAACACCACTGCTGGAGGGTATGGTTTGGACACGTAAATCTAGATGCAAATGTTTCAAAATAAAGACTGATGAGTAGTATTGTGGGAAGCGACTCGTGCTGTTGCAATGAATACAAGTTCTAGCAGTGAGCGTGTGCAATGTGTGAAAGTACACAAAAACCTGGCTCTGTCGTACACAATTACAGTTAGAATAGTCCACCATTTGCAGTGATTTAGGAATTGTAGCTAAGCAAACACAGCAGAAGACTAGAATTATCTAAGCAACACCAGGGATGCCCAAATCTTGTTGTTTTTGTGGAGTTCAATATAATGCATTATTCAATCCAGCTTCGAGGATCCTACAAATAAAAAATACTGGTAACACTAGTTAATCATCAATACCTTTAAACAATACCAAATTTAAAGGAATTTACAATTAGAACTTTGGAAACTATTTAAATAGAATCTACTTTTAAGCCTCTAAAACTGTGATGCCTCCATGAAAGAATTTAACAATATTAAAACCCTATCCAGTAAAGCATATCCGCTGCTAGCACCGTTGAGAAAATATGGGCTTAATTCTAAATTCCCTGTTATTTCTCCCACTAACCCGGGGGAGAGTTTACAGGAGATTATGAACAGTACCCCAGAGTATTCTAGAGTAGGACTTGGGTAATGCAATGAGCCCCTGAGACATTTAACACAATATCTGGGTTGCATATGAACAGGAGGAAATCTTTATGTGCCTACTCCAATCTCTAAATTAATCATGCCTACACTAACTACCACATCCATCGCCCATTGAAAATGGAATATGAAACCATCAAATACCTGGTGGTTAGAGTTTGCCAGCAGGAGATAGATGTGTTAGATTGAAATCAGATGAACGCTTTCAACACCTGTGCATTGGTAATTCAGGGTTCGATTACCACAGTAATTCCTCACTTTTCCCCAGAGTTTCACCAGGAGATTTTGGCTGCAGAAACAGCTGGAATTTCCCAATAAACAAAATGGATCCTCTGTATTCCTGCGAGTCCCATAACTCTGAGGCCTGCTGCCAACCAATCAGAATTACAAGGCCATTCCTAATAAGGGGGCCCACAAGGTAAAGGGATCAGGTAGCTCTTCAAATTCTACTTAAAGCTTTAGAAAGATGGGAAAGATCACTCATGATGCAGTAATAAATTCCATCTAAATTCCTTTTACTTTCCAACATTTCCCAGCAAGCTTTGTGCAGCACCATTCAGGAATACTGGCTCAGTGAAGCCGTGCTGAGCACAGTGCTCCCACGGGTGGTGCGGAATGATGAATAGGTTGGAGCAAACCCCTTTGGGGATTTCCAAATCAAGCGTAAGACTCTTTAATCTGAGATCCACATGCAGCCGTCCCAAGCGAACACAATACCTACACACGCGATCACGTCTCCAAAGACCAGAGATTATTCAATGGACCATCGACCCTATTCAGAAGAGCCGCTACTTTATCAATCAAGCTTCATGATATGTTTCAAGAGACTGCTAAGAGGTAGAGTAGCATTGAAAACACTTCCATGTCACTAAGAGCTTACCACCCGCCATCCTAGTGTAGGGACAAGTTTAGGTATGCTGTAGAGGTGAAAATGTGCAGCTTTTGCCATTGTTAGCACATGCAACCAAAATAAAAAAAAATACTGGCAAAAATGTAGGATACGCACATTTGGGAAACCAGTTTAAATAGCTTACGCTCTGATGTCGGGAGGACCCGAGCAACAGGTTTACCACTGACGTATTGAAAGTATATGACTCAAACCTAAGTTGCAATGTTATTTTATTTGCTTCATAAAATCCCTAAAAAGCTTGATATGTCGGCGGTGTCGTATTTTTATTAACAGATATGCATGTTAACGCTTACAATTTTTGAGTGTGCCAACCAAAATTCTGAAACAAATTCTTTGGGGTCCACAGTTGTTAACCATCAAAAATGATTTTCCTATGAAATATGCAACCTAACTATAATTAAACCGAGGCTGTCACCTCTGTATGGGGTTGGGGGAGGGAGGAGTCTGAGAATGTTGGAGGGAGGTTGTGGGGGTGGGGGACCCAGAAATAGTTGTTGCAGCCAAATAAACAGGAGAATTATCCATCTCAAGGAAGCAACGAATTGCTACATTACACAGGCTAACACAATTATTTTGCAAGTTTCTTTGAAGGGCCATCCCTTCAGCAATGAAGCATTTTTTCAACTCCTAAGGCAAACTGGGAATTCCCTGAAATGTGTGCTACTGATTTGCAGGCGCTTGCATTCCACACATGAAGTTGTGGTTTATATTTTGTCTGCAAAGCAAGTGCATGCTCTTACACAAATGAGGGTTAGGGGCAAAGAAGAAAGCAACACGTGTATATATGTGTTAGTTTCAGCATCGCCCTTGTCTCTGTGCTGAATCTGGGTGTTAAACTGTACGTGTCTTAGCATCACTTTGGGTACCACCTGCAGCCTGGACGTTAGAATGTATTTCCATCAGCATCACTTTGTCACCATCAGCAACACCCCCTTTGGATTACCAATGCCTTTCACTGGATATATTTGCAAAGCCTGCATTGGGGTATGAGATAGCAAATTGGAGGAAGTTGGGGGAAGGGAAGTGGTTGCGGGGGGGGGGGGCTTTTTGCCCAAAAGAAGGGTAACTCTTCGGAATCAGAGCAATCATTTATTTTGCTCACCCTGAGATGTAATATGCGTGGCCATGTTTGCACCCTTCTCAGGCATTCTGTCACCACAAGAAAATTCCCTAGGTTGTCATTTAGGTCAGGAAGAATTTGGCTGTCGTAAACATATATATCTGGTACACCTAAACAACCTTGAAGGTTGAAACGTATCCATTATATACACTTCATGATGGTGCAGAACCGCAATAAAATCAATGTTTAACAAGCACATTGGCTGGGATTACATTTTCACAATGAAAACTAAGGGATAGGAGAGAAATAATAAGGGTGGGACATGGCAATGAAATAACATTTTTAAAGTGAAAATATAGGACAAAACAGGGGTTATGTGAGACGGGATTTTAAGAAAGAGTGAACTATAAATGGAAAAAGTGAAAAATATGCCGTCAAAGGGTGAAGATTGGAAGTTAGGTTTTTGAGAGTGTGCAAAGCGAGATGAGGGCAGTGAGACTGATAAAAGGATGTGCAAAGCTGTCAATATGTATGTGGAGGATATATAATCGATAAAAAGATAATATATGCAAGGGCAATGTGTGAATGAAAGAGAAGCTAGAATAAAAGCAAAGCTGCAGCTTTATAAATGCTATAGTCCGAGCAAAGAACAAAGGAAGAGATGGGAAGAGTAGGAATTAGTACAAGAAATGAGAATTAATTCTCTCTTTGAGTAGTGACGGGTACTTCTTTGGTGATAAAGAAATGGTTATCTTTTTCCCTCTTAAATCGGTACTCGTACGTGAGGATGTAGAATGTCTTCTTTCAGCTACCATCATAATATACTTGATCTTTTTAAAAAAAATGTTTATAAAGCGTCCCTACACTACAGTGTCAATGTTTTACCTGTGTAGTTGCCTTGAGTACAGCCTGAGACGTATTAAGGCATGGGCAAAGAGGGCCCCCCTGATAGAGCCAGCTATGTCCTGCAGAGAGTTTTGCCCTGATGACCCTGAATACTTTTGAAACAGATTGTTGTAAATAGCGTTTTTTTATCAATTATTTTTAATGTGCGAGAGTCCATTACAAACATTTTGCAGATAAAATGTGTTTGTTTCATGCAACATCCACATAAAAAGTTTATTTTAGATCAATACAGGACCTCACATATGAGAAATGGGAGGGTGTGAACGAGATTGCATGCAGTAATATTAATGAGATGCTGCTGTGTTACACCACTATCCCTGAATACGAGATGTACACACATCAGAATTTGACCAAAGAGGGCATGAAAGAGCTGTTCCGAACAGGGGCCCCAAAATCCTTAAAATGTCCCTGAGTACAGCACCCTTCGCCCCAGGATACAAACTGTGGTATTCCTTCAGACTCTCTTGAAAGTACTATGTGATGGGAAAATGTTGGGAAAGGTCCTGTCACCCAGGCATTCTTCAGTTTCTGTGCCTCTCCCTTTAACACTTTCCTCTCATGAACAAGACTCGTTTTCCAATTGAAATCTATGCCACAGAATACTCTATTTAAAAATCTATAATGCAGAAATGATTTCACTATGTGCATTTGGGGGATGCTCTCCCAAGAGTCCAATATTTTATTGAGGGCATTCTCCATGTAGAAAACTCCGGCTCCAACCCTCAATCCTAACCGCGGCTGCCCACTGTCCTATCTGGGTGCAGGCGCCAATACTCGAGGCTGTCCTGTCCATGGAATGGTCCATCTTTTAGAAGTTTCTAGGACAGCTACAGCCAGATGCAGGCTCCATGCTGATCAAATTCCTGATGCAAGATTGGAGCACAGCACATGCATGGGAAGACTCTCGTATTATTGGGAAAAACACTTAAGCATCCATCTTGACCAGTTCCCTAAATCCAAACAGGTCATTAGATGGATATCACATATACAGATCAAATTCATGATGGAGGATCAGAGCGCAGCACATGTATGGGGCGATTTGATGGATTTCACATATCCATACCCATATCCATACCCATGCACCAAGAGCAAAACGTCTGCCTTCTCTCACAGCACCAACACAATTAATGGTTCAGTGACTTCTTGTGTGGGTGAAATTCTGCATCACCTGCACTTGGAATCTTATTAGTCAATCGCTTTGTACATTTTCAACTGATGCAGATGTTCTTCATTCCCTCATCTAGCCCATGATCTTCACTGTGGCATCACTGTTTAGTTCAGGACACATAGCAGCAACATTCCATAGTAATGAACCTCTTATTCCACACATACCTCTAGTACTGTATTGAATCTCTCCCTACATTCATGGTTTGCCGCGATTTCCCAGCTTCTTCACCTAAAGTGGCCATCCAGTGGCTGACGTCCCAGCAGGGAACAAAATCCAAGCGGACATCAAATAAAGGGAAATTCTGAGATGCCTACTGCTGGCGATTATTAGAGATGTAGTACTAGGTAAAGGGATTTTTTTTTTTTTAGTTTACATTGGATGGCCACTGTAATGCACCTTTCCAGTTCTCAATATTGTTGTAATAAGCTGATCACATCCCCAGCTTTGCTATGTGAGTTGTTTAGAGACAAGCGTAGTCTTGTTATCCATTGTCACGAGTGACTCGGCTACACCTAGAGGGGCTGTCCACTGTGGAGAAATAACATAGTTCTCTTTATCCAATACTCCCCAACAACAGGCATTCTAGAATGTTCCTGTTTGATGGTGCCAACTTAGGCTTTGAGACGTACTGTGAAACCAAATAACCAGATGCACCCCTTAAGGCTCTTCGGGCCAGATGTACGACCCTTACATTTTGCGACTCGCAAATTGCGTTGCTTTGCGACTCGCAATATGCAATGTACAACAGTGTCACAGACACTGTTAGCGATTCCTAATGGGGTCACAAAATGCCTGCCTCATTAATATTCATGAGGCAGGTGCTATTTGCGACTCCATTAGGAATGGCTAGTACTCCCAGGGATGGTGGCCGGCTGGGGTCAGCAGACCACCATGTCTGTGACTGCTTTTTAAATAAAGCAGGTTTTATTTTTAAATGCAGCCCGTTTTCCTTAAAGGAAAAGGGGATGCGTTTAAAAAAGAAAAATGAATGTTTAAAAATGAAAAATGAAACGTTTGTGTTTCATTTTTTTTAAGGGTAGGCAGTGGTCCCTGGGACCACAGCCTGCTCTTAAAAAATATTTCGCACACACTTACAAAGGGGAAGGGGTCCCGTGGGGACCCTTTCCCATTTGCGAGTGGCTTATCACCTACTTGAATTAGGTGGTAAACTACAAGTGTTTTGCGACCGCAAATGCGGTTGCAAAACTGGCACGCCCCTTCCTAATAGCGAGTCGCAAACCATATTTTGCGAGTCGGTAATAGGTTACCGACTCGCAAGATAGGGTTTGTACATGGGGCAGACCAATTTTGCGGTCGCAAACGGGCCGAATTCCCGTTTGCGACCGCAAAAAACGTCGTACATCTGCCCCTTAGTTCACTATTTTCATGCTAAGGACAGTTGGCATCTCTTGTCCAGTCTATAGCATATCCTGTAACTGTCTGAGCCAAATTTCGTTTGTTGACATTTAAAACAAGAAACCTTGTATTTGAGTTATCTGCTTCGTGTACTAGTGCACGCCTCTTCTTTTAGGTCTATCATAGCCCCCATGCTATTCCATATTATCAATAGAACCATGTTTTCCTCTTTGATGGTAATGCTCTTGAACATTGAATGGCTGGCCCACAACTCGACTTTTCAAAAATAAACACTGTGGTGGTTTTAAAATAATTTTTATCAAAAAAAGATTCGCAGAATCATTTATAAGAGTTGAGAAATTACCCCCTTGTTTTAACTGAATATCCCTTGAGTGACGCGTGCCTTGGGCCATCATATGACTCCATTGCGCTCTGCAGGCTACAACGTCTTCCATACTGATTAAAAAGTACTTATCAGAAGAAACCAAAGTAATTGATTTGTCATTATTGTAAAACTGGAACAGCACACGGGTCCCAGATCACACTCACTTCTTATTGAAAGCAAAACTTCACACTTGAACTAATCACAGGAAGCGTTCCGCAGCATTCCAATCTAAATTTCAAATTCTCTCTGAAACGCGTTGGTGTCTGTTACCCCTGAAAGATGTCAACTGGAAATTGAGGTCAAAGGGTAAATAGTGCACATCCGACGGACAGAACATGCGGATGGGAGACATCAAAGGGAAGTAAAAACAAAGCTGCAGTTGAGACTGAATCATCTCTGGTCTGTTACTAAGCAATTAAAACTTGCTGATGTCAGCAGTCCATTATTAACAGCAGCATGTGATCTTTCAAATAATTTCATTTGCGTATTCATCACTGAAATACTTCAGTGCTACTGAGATTCAGGGGAAATGTGTTGTGATTATTAACCAACTTAAATCAGATGTAGTGATAAAAAAAAATCCAAATGGGTCAAGATCACTGGTGAGTGGTGGAGCTCTGTATAGAGCAAGTCCATGAATGGTGGTGTGACCGTTTTATTTATATATTTTACCACACTGAATTTTGATAATGCTATCACCAACATGCTGTACACCAGATCATAAGGCAAAAAATGCGTCAAGTGACATAGGAGTTTAAGACCTGGAGTTTAGATGTTCTTTCATGAGGGAACAACAGAATGAAGAGAAGAAGAGGGCAGAAGTTGGGAGACTGTTTTATGAATTTTGTCCCAGCAGAGAAAATACATGAAAATAAAGCTAAGGAAGAGGGTAGAAGGAGAAAGAAGACAAAGCTGATTACAAATGGGGACATAGGGTGCCACAAGTGATCAAGCATTTGAGAGTGCAAGACCTTGAATGCCAGACAGTGGATCCAAATGAGAAGACGATAGTGGGGGTGAAGTCGCCCAAGAGGAGCAAGAAAAGACGGGCATTGACCATGGGCAGTAAATGGAAAGGGTGGTGAGAGGCTAAAAATAAATCTATGTGTTCCGAAGGACTAAGTAACAAGCAAGCCCAGTGACAAAATCCTCTCTTGGAGCTGATGCTGCCAACCAGGCATCAGAATCGAGGATGGACTTAAAAAGGCAAGTAAAGTTAAGTGAAACAAAACACTGAAAATGAGAAAGCAGAAACTCATGAGGCTCTGGATTTTTCCTCACTCAATCCTGTTCATATGACAAGCATGAGTGTGTAATCAAACCAAGCAGGCTCTTGTGCTCAGACAGTTGCTGCTTGATCAAAAATTAAAGAATAATAGTCGCCAACAGTTGTTGGAGATAAAATAAAAAAAATAAGGGTCTCATCCGTGTCTATTCTTGGAATTAAAGGCACCAGGGACGTACCAAGAAGCTTGGTGTTGGAGCAAGAACTGGGGGAAATCCAAAGTTTTGGCTTCTTATATGACTTAAAATGGTGGAAATTAGAAGAAAAATTGAAAAAAACAGATTGTGAACCCTGTGAAACCAGTGGTGCTGGAACAATTTTCCGCACGCGGGAGCTGGTCTTTGCAACACCATGCATCACAGGAGTAATCAAAACTGGTATTAATAAGGGTGGGGGAGGGCACCTGCAGGCGGGGATGTGGCCAGCTGGGAACCTTTTTCCACATAATTTGGGAATGTACCCAGATCCAACCTTACTGGCGTGACATTCATGACATCATTAACACTGTTTTATCTGTGCAGCTCCGTGTGGAGGCCCGTAGGTGTCTCCTCAACATCTGGGAACCAACTAATTTAAATGTTTGTTTGACGCAGTGGGTAACGCAGGGGCTAATGTGGGCCAAGAGGAATATTGCCCAACGGTGGGGGGCGCGAGCCCCGCCCACGGCACAAGAATGGGAAAAAGATATGGACTGGGCAATGTTTAGAGAGAAGACTGTATATGTATCGCGTGGATGTCCCAAAAAGTGGTCTCGTGTGTGGGGCCAGTGGAACTCCTATCGTGGAGAAATATGTCAGCCTCCTTTGCCCCCTTCCATGGATATCCCCCAGTCTCCCTAGATCTTCCATCATGTATGAGTGTATTCTGAAATATTATTTAGTGTACCAATGATGCTTTGCGTATTGCTCCCTCTGTACTGTCATGCTATTACTGATGCGTGTTTTTTCTTAATAAAAAATGTTTTTTTAAAAACTGGTATTAATGAGTAGGTGAGAACAGCTAGGTACCGAAGCCTTTCTGAGGAGGCGGCTAGATTTTCACGGTTTGAAAAGTAATAGTGAACAGGATCTTCAGAAATAGGTATGCTTCCATTAGACACAATTTGTGCGCCACACAAGCCTCGCTGCACCTTGTGTGTTTTGCACCCAGTCTCGTTACTGTATAAGAATGGAGAAAGAAAGTAGCTAGTGAACCATCATTTTTCCTCTGAATTCCTCTGGAAATCCCTCAACTCCTATAAAGTTCCAGGAGCACGGGGTTTCTGGAATGTTTTGTCTCAGGATTAAAGGACCTGACTGGGTAATATTTCCACTCAAAGATTGTAGAAATTAGGAGCACATGGCGCCAGACGTGTCCTGCGAGACTAATTGCCACCAAAAGAACCAAAAAACCTACCTGTGACTGGCAAGGAGCCCGAATACTTTGAAATGGACCAGACCAAGTAAGTAATTAGCAATGGGACGCCTTCTATGGGCATGCAAGAATTCAAAAGCAAAAGTATTGATGCAACTGACGTGGCGAATCTGTTGTCAGGCGGAAACTACAACAGGGTACTTGTTTTCCCAGAAACAACCTCTCCCTTCATCACACCCCACGAGATGAGATGCGGAAGAGTGAACTTTAATGTAGGAAGTGCCAAAATTACCACCACATGACAATTTCTCAATCTGAAGGCGGAAGGGCCAAATATGAGCGAGGGGTGAAGAGGGAATGGATGACCCGAGGAGGAGAGCAAGGTAATGCGCTGTAGAGATAAAAGGGCGTAGGCAGCCATTTTCTTTGGAGGAAGTTCTCAAGAGGCTTGAATGAAGATAATTACAGAGAAACACAGAGCGAGAGAGCACATGGAACAGAAAAAGGTAGATTATAGATTAGTAGAAAAATTTAAATCAAGAAAATAAGAAAACCTCTTTGCAAGGTGGACTTGGTTTTTGTCGTAACTCATGTTTTCCAATACTGTCACTGCAAGTAATGCAAAGTTTACATTTAAAATGTGGCACTGAAATTCACCTTCCATTGAAAAGTACAAAGGTAACATGTCAACAACAGTCTTCTCTCTATGCACCAAAGACAGTGGTATAGAGAGAGAGCTTTACCCTGCCCGCATAGTCACTTTTTCAGTGAGAATGCCCAAATCAATAGACCGCACCATAACTCTGTCTTTGCACATGGTATGGTCTTGTAACAAGCAACAAATAAAACCCAGGAACCATCAAACTAGGATGCAGTGATCAGTTAAATGGATCTGAACAATAAAAAAAATCTTCTCACTTCCAGACCAACCATAACATGGCAATAACCCATATTGGCCTGGTCAAGGAAAAAACAAGCCTCAGTGGAATTCAGCTCTACCACTGGAAATAGGTTCACAGTGTTTCTGCTCCCTCTCAGCAGCTCTCAATAAGTGTTGATACAGTTCAACATTCTACATCAAACATTGTAGGAAAGTGGGTTTCTGTTGCAGTAGCCCCCCCCCCATACGTTTATGCCAGGTTTTTGATGCACTTTGACTTGATCTGCCCTGGGTCCCTGCCAATCCGGTTCCCAGGGCCTGTTTTCTTACCCAAAACTTTACTTTAGTACCCACAAATGGCACATCTCTGGCCACAGGTAAGCCCCTTGTAAAAAGGTACCATTGGTACCAAGGGCACTGTGACCAGGGAAGGCCTCTAAGGGCTGCAGCACCTATTGTGCCACCCTTAGAGACCCTGCACCTTAACACCCACACACTGCCATTGCAGACTGCGTGTTTTGGTGCAGAGAAAAGTGAAGAGTCGACATGCACTCATTCCTGTGTTCCGTGCCTGCAACCCACTGCCTGAGGCCTAGGTAAGTCACCCCTCTAGCAGGGTGCACTAGCCCTCAGGTGAGGGCACAGTGGCCTGAGCCCTTTGCCTCTACAGTGTCTAAGTCCATTCTTAGACATCGTAAGTGCAGTATAACCATAAAGAGTATATAGTCAGGAAGTTGGTCATCACAAACTTCACAGCTCCATAATGGCTTTACTGAAACCTTGGAAGTTTGGTAGCAAACGTCTCCGCACATTAAACCCACACTGATGCCAGTGTGGGATTTAATGTAAAATGCACTCAGAGGGCATCTTAGAGATGCCCCCTGAAAAATGACCAGCCCTGGTGTGGTTCCTGAATGGCTACCCACCATTTTCCACCACCAGACAGGTTTCTGGGCCCCTGGGTAGAGAGCCTCAACTGTCTGGTTCCAGAAAAAAAGCCAATCCTGGGCAGAGGTGTCATGCCTCCTCCCCAGGATGGGCTGGGTCTACGAAGGAGGAGCTTCAAAGGCCTGCTGCCTTTGTTACCTGACCCTGCCTTTTGCTGCCCCCAGCAACTGGCTCCCACCTGTTCTGACCCCCACTTTGGGCAGGAGAATCGGTGGGAAAACCAAGTTAGGAGGAGAGGTGTGCCCACCGTTGCCAACCCCACCCCTAAGGTGGGGGAGGCGAGGTGAAGCCCACATTTCAGTCCCCTCCATCTTGAAGATGAGGGGACCCAGCCAATAAGAGAGAGGCTCATGCCCCCCTCCCACTGGAGGGTGACGTACTAGGTGGTGTACTCACCCCAAGGAAGGGACCTATTGGTCCCGACTTGCACCCCCTGTCACGCCCCTAAATTTAGTATTTATGGGCAACCCTAAACCTTGCCTCTTCAGATTCGAGGAAGAAAGACCGAAGATCTGTACTGACCCAGGAAGAAGAGGACACCAACTGCTTTGGCCCCAGCACTACCGGCCTGTCCCGACTCCGACCTGCTCCCGGCGAAACCCTGGCTTGTCCAGCAGCCTGCAGCCATCCAGAACCTGGAGGACCTACCCTGCCTTCATCTCGAAGACCCTGTCTCCCGTGAGCACCGGATTTGCTCAACCCAAGACTCCAACACAGAGCCTGGATCCAGGTGGCTCTGCGGTT
The DNA here is from genome assembly GCA_963921515.1 of Calotriton arnoldi. NCBI lineage: Eukaryota > Metazoa > Chordata > Amphibia > Caudata > Salamandridae > Calotriton > Calotriton arnoldi. Next base: position 209,112 of record CAWUFW010013966.1, on the reverse strand, counting down.
CTGCTCCACACTGCACCCGATGCCCACAGCCCGAGTTCGAGTAGCCCAACACCACGAGGAGGTCTCCCCAGCAATCCTGATCTGGTGATCCCTGACCTACTTCAAGCTCGAGACCGACACCTGCAGCCTCAACCTGAAGGGTCCTCCCGACTCTGACCGGAGCTGGTAAGAAGAACCGACACCTAATGACACTCCTGCACCTGACATCCGACGGCCTTGGATGGCCCAACTGACGGTGTCCAAGCATCTCCCAAGAACCCAACTTACCTCTCCTGCTGGTGATCGCCTTCAGGAAACCTCCTTGCCCAAGCCTGCAGCTTTTCTCTCCATCCGAAGATCTCTATCGAAAACCACAGGGCTCCCGACGTCTTCTTGGCACTCTGCATCCGGCCACCTCCATGCTGCTGGTAGTGCAGATCCTGTGCTGATTGTTGACCCATGCAGTGCTGATCCTAACTTAAGGAGCTTTGCTCCCACAACCGTGTGGCCTGCTCGTAAGCAGCTCCTGACCGAAGGCCCCCCTAGCCCTATTGGCTAACATTGGGCCCCTGCACTCTGCACACGGCCGCCCTAGTGCCGCTGGTGTTGCGATTTGAGTGCCTAACTGAACCTTGGTTCTAATAACCAAAAGCTATTCTTGCAGGTCGTTTATTTACCTGCAAACCAATAACCTTCTTTTCCCCCATAGGAACCAATGTTATGATTTTTGTCCCAAAAATGTTTAGTGTTGAACTGACTTTTGTATGAGAACCAAAGTAACTTCTGTTGAACCAAAAACTGTCATACTTACCTGTGTTTTGGAGGACCCACGGTGTGCTATCTAGCCATATCACCCTGAGTAGTAATAGTAACTAAAAAGTAATCCAAAAGTACTCAAAAGTAATTCCAATGTATTTTTAACTGTTTTAAAAGCAAATACAAACCTGTAATGATTTCAATTTCAACCACAATTGCATTTTCTTGTAAAGTTTTGATTTTGAAAACATGTCCTACTTAGCTGTGCCAAGTCTTTCTTGGTTCTAGAAATAAAACATAAGTATATCTTTTTATGCTTACCTAATGGGTCTGGATTCTGTCTGAGTGTGTGCCATCAACTTGATTGAGTGAACACAATAAATGCTTAACACACCCTTCTGATAAGCCTAACTGCTCGACCACACTACCAAAAATAGAGCTGTTAGTGTTTGTCTAATTTAGCATCTGTTATACCTCTGGGGATCCAATGGACTCTGTGCACACTATACCTTACTTTGGTATAGTATATACAGAGCCAGCTTCCTCCAACCATACCTTACACCGAACAGCCACATAAAATTTACTCCACAGTTATGGATACTTGCCCGAGCTGTGACGCCTCAAAGGTGGACTTCACTCCAAGGCCGGACTGAGAACGCAAACCAGCCTTGGCAATTTGTATTGCTGAAAAACTGGCCCCTGTAACTAACAAAACCGGCCCCCACTGGTCCAAAACCGGCCTCCTAATTTCTGGTCCACTGGGAAAACGCTCTGTGCCCACTACGGTCAGTCCGGCCCTGCTTCACTCACATGTTTTGGTCGTCTCCCCATACAGTGGTATTGGTGCACTATATTGAGTGAAGCTGTACAGTTAGTAGAGAGGACGATCACTTCTGATCCTAAACACTGCTTTTTTAGTATAATACTGATGGAGAGGAAATCGCATTCAAACTTTTAAACTAAATTACAGCATCTTCTGAGAGAAAAATAATAAATGTGCGCCAACTACACGTTTGAGAACAAATTTGCAAAACAAGAGAATTTTTGTTACAGCATCGTAAAAGTATGCAGACAAAGGTTTTGGCTAGATAATATCATTCGTACAAGTAATATAGACTGTGATTTATTAATTTAGAAAGTACTATTTTTATTAACGTGTGTTAGAAACGTGTAAATGAACTCACGTTATAGAGTTTACTACTAATCATCATTATTTTCATTTATATATATGTATGACTAATAAAATGCTATCAAATGTTATGAATAATCCTAATAATAAGGGTGAATCTTACTAAAAATTATAATTTGTGTGTAAACGTGTGCACCAAAATGACAAAAAGAAAAGTAGGTGTTAAATATTCCTAATTAATGATGCTTCCGTGAAACTTTCATTGATTGTATTTTCTTAACTATACTAATGTTACGCACCTTTGATGAACACTTTAAAACGTAATTTGAAAAATGTTTACACGTTAATACTTGCAATGTAGTAATGCATCATACTGACACGTATTATTTGTGACCACACTAAATGATTTCAAGTGCATCAGAGTTATACTGGAATCATAACATCCTTATATGTCCTATGAATATATGCTTAAAATTTATACAAAAATATATTTTATGTTATATTAGCACGATTTAATGTAGGCCAAAACTGTATTCATGAAGCTCCTTGACTTGCTGAATCAATTGCTCGTGAGAGAACTCCTCAATATAACAAATAACATGAAACCGTGTTTTCTTTCCAGAGTTCTCATGTACTGAATAGGATACTTTGCTACATTTCTTGATGCAAACCAAACAGCTGCTTGGGAAAGTGTCCTCTTGAACTTGCTCATGTGCTCTTGCTAAAGGAGCATTGTTCCAACATTTAACTTATTGGATTGCTTAAGGACTGCGTAATTGTACCACCTATTTCTCTACTTTTCGTGTCTTCGTCACCTGACACTCATCCTATACAAACTGACTAATGGACTGAGTGGTCTGACCAAATGAGGTGATTCCAGGAGGTGTCCCCTCCGGAACTTTAAGAATATAATATTGCCTGATGAGAGAGTTGGTGTTAAGAGACTGTGCGGAGTCCTGATATTGAACTGGCGAACAACTGCGGGTTGTGGATGAACTGCCAGTTATTTTCCTTACTATTGTTGACGGAGATTTGCGGAACTTCCATTGCATTATTGACTTGCCTGATGCAGGTTCACCTGGCTTCCTTTCTGAACTGACGCATATGCATATGCGCCTGGTGGTTTCTTCCTTTCTGGGAGACTGCTTGAACTGGCATATTCCATGTCCCTTCCTGAACTCTTGAGCTTTCGTATATCTACTTAATCTCTGGAAATTTGTCGATGCAGATGCATTTAAATTTACTTAACTCTTGATAAACTGTACTAAATATTTCCACATCGTCTCCGCTATCTTAATTTTTCTATCCAACTGAATGTTCATTCTTAGTCCTGTTAATCAGTGATCAGAAAGGATCATATTAAAGAGATTACTGAGCATCAAATTCTAATGTTATTATTCTGTATTGCTTTAACTGAGCTTTTAGTGTGTGTGATTTTGGCTCGCCTACATTTCTTCAGGAGATTTGGGCTTGCCGTAGTAATTCTTTACCTTTTATAGCATTGAATTAAGAGTAATTTACATGAGCTTAATTTCTAGTTTGTAGTTCAATAATCCAATTCCTGGTCCTAATTGGATGACTGCTGGCTCCCTTATATCCAACCCCTCTCGGCACAAAACAAGGTCCATCGGAGGACCAGGAGAGAGTGGTATGCTCATAAAACAATAGGAAAACCATACTTCATCTACGTTGGGCCCAGTAAACGGTACAGCAATACCAAGATATTATCCAAACTTGGCTGCTATTAAATTTGTGGTCGAGGCCTTTTGGCCAGCTAAAAGAAACATTTCATTGCTGTGCCAGTCTCACAACCAGCCACAAACTTCAGCTTGGTGAGGGAAATTGGTAAAATGGGCAGAAGCTTCATACTAGGAAAGCTGTACATTGGTGGTCACTTATTGGGACCTCGTCATGAAACTGACCATAAAGGATGACACTAGATGTCTCATCTTCAATGAGATCAAACCGTCAATACTCCCCCCACTGGACCAAGATTGTAAATGCCTTTCTACTTCAAGGCACTATCCCTGACTGCCTAAACTTGGGGCAGGTGTGCCCCATCCTAAAAAAAACCATCTGCAGATCACACAGATCTAAACAACTTCCTCAAGTTCTCCAACATTCCAACTCTGGCGAAGCTCCTTTAAAAATATGTACACATCCAACTCTGTGACCACATTGAACAATTCTGCCTTCTGGACCAATTCCAATCCGGCTTCCGCCCAAGGCACAGCACTGAATCGGTTCTTACACACATAGTGGATGATGCTCTAAAAATGTTGGATCAAAACAAATCTTGCCTCCTAATCCTCCTTGACCTATCTTTTGCATTCGATACGGTTAAGCACGACAACTTACTAGACTTACTGGAACATAGAATAGGCTTATCAGGGTCCATCCTAAAATGGTTCACCTTGTTTCTCCAAAACAGGACTCCGATTTAAGGTTAATCAGTCCCTATCTAAGTCCACTCCGGTCACACTAGGGGCCTACAGGGTTTCTCCCTCTCACCCACTCTCTTTAACTTGTTCATGGAGCCACTATCACATGTATGCTGACGACACCCAATTATACCTGAAAGTCTCCTCCCTTGAAGACATCAGATCCCTCAATTTAACTCTGCAAAATAACAAAAGCTGGATGGCAGACAACCACCTCAAACTATACACTCTTAAAAACAAATTCCTACAAATTGCTCCACCCAAAACAACTAACAGCCCTCAACTGCCTGCCCCAAGTTATTGATACAGCAAGATCACTGGGAATTACTCTGGACAAGAACCTTTAACATGCAGGAGCACATCAGCACCGCCACTATAGCAGCGAACCTCCTTGTAAACATCTTGCGAAAACTAAAACCCTTCCAACCTCCCAATGACTTCAATTCTGCAGTGCAGGCCCTAATAATTCCTAAGTTAGACCATGGAAGTGCAACCCTCTACAGCCTGCCCAGATCCAAAATGGCTCCTCTAAGGGCCTCCCTTAACTCTGCTGCAAGACTCATCACAGGATCAAAAAGGAAAGAAAACACATCATCCGTGACTTAGAAGCCTTCAACTGGCTCCCTTGTGAAGCAAGAATTCAATTAAAAATCACCTGCATGACCCATTGTTCAGAAGTTGGAACTTCCTGGTGGCGATAGATCCTCCAGAAGCTCCAGCACCTTACTACTGAAACCACAGAGATTAAAAGAAAAAAAAAACATGCAACCAAGCTTTCTCTGGGATCGCCCCGAGGATTTGGAACTCCCTGCCCCTTGAAACCAGACTGAATCCCTCATCTGTTTGTTTCAAAAAAGAAGTTAAAGTATTACTCATGAACAAATTTATGCCCTAGATGGTTGGATCTTCTCTCCCTGTACCTCTCTTGACTCCTCAGTTACTCTCTTGATTACTGCTGGCTGTTATTGTTTTTTCTATGGCTTTTGTTTTTGTAGTATCGTATCCATTCGTATCTATGTTTTGCGGTGATCTCTCCCGTCCCTTGAGAGCCTTATTGGTTTCCACATGTCTCTGCTCTCTGAACATGTGTAAAACACTCTGATATCCGTATCGGTCATGTTCGCATTATATAACACTTTTAAAATAAATAAAATAAACCATATACCGCTGGCAACATCAAGTATAGATTCTCAACCCACACGGCCTTTACACTTACAACAGTTTCTTTGGCACTGAATGGTGTACTTCCTTTGTAAACTGTTTATGCACACACAGATGAACTTGTGCTTTCGTGATGCAGCACCCATCTCCACCTTTCCTATTTCTCATTGTTTATGACCACTCAGCCCTCCTGCTGGCACAGGTGAAAAGTTAGTCTGAGTATTTGTTGTCGTACTTCGAACAATTATGATAGTATCTATCAGAGAATATCTGAATGGAGCCTGCCTCGTGGAAATGTCTGTCTGTAAGCTACATCCCCCCACAAGGTTATTTGTTATGGTCAGTATAGGTTATTGCACAGGGAAAAACGCAATAAACAGGTGTTGTTGCAAAAAGTTCAATGTTTATTTTTTTTACAAACTTCGATGATGCTTCCTCTTTCACTCAGTACTGCAGTAGTCTGCATCCTCATCAACTCTGCACTGTCTTCAGATTAGAAACATGCCATCCTTCAAACATCCAGAACTCCACTACTAGATTTATTGCCTGCCTCAAACACTAGAGACCAGCTATCCTGCATCTGAAAATAACTGTTACCTCAAGATCAGTACCAGAAAAAACATACAAATTCTTTCTCACAAACAGATGTGTGATGAGCACATCGCCATTTTAACTCAGCTTGTAAATACTCTCCAAGACTCCCAAGTTCAGTCAGCCAGCTTACCCTCAAAATATCCCGAACCAGATATGCTGTTCTGGTGACAGCCATTCCTCCACATGTGCCCCTCGACTTGGGAACAATATTGTTTAACTAATTTGCTCCCTGATGACCCTTCTCTTATTCAGAATGTCTCTAAAAAACTTCATCCTACACCGCAACCCACTCAAACTAGCTGAACATTTCTTACACCCTGTTTTAAACACAATCTAACCTAAGCCTTGAGATTGTAAAGCTTGTAGTGTGCACCATGAAATTTGTATTAATAAAATCACTCAAGGTCACACTAATCTTCAGAATCCCAATAGCTTTATCCACCATGTATTGTATTGTATTGTAATTGCATTTATATAGCACTTACTACCCCTGACGAGGCATCGAAGTGCTTTTTCAGCGAGTAGCACGCTACTCCGGAACCCATAAAGGATTAGTGCTGAATTAGTATAGTGAAATATGAAAGTAATTTGAGTGGTGGATATGTTAGTCATTTGGATTGAGGAGGATAGTGGAGGGATGGAAGAGGGAAAAAGGTTTGCATTTATATAGCGCTTGTTACCCATGATGGGGTGTTGAAGCGCTTTTTTGGCGAGTAGCACGCTACTCCGGAACCCATAAAGGATTACTGGTGAATTAGTATAGTGAAATATGAAAGTAATATGAGTGGTGGATATGCTAGTCAGTTATTTGGATTGAGAAGGATAGAAGAGGGAAAAGGTTTGCATTTATATAGCGCTTGCTACCCCTGATGAGGTGTTTAAGCACTTTTTATCTTTCAACAACCTGTTTCAAAGATCTGTTGACCAATGTACTCCTCACATCAGCACCATATTTGCGTGCACACCCACTTGCCCAAACTCCCCTAATGACCCCTAGAATTGAGCGACTCCAAAGAACGTTCATAGCAAAGCAATACTCACCATACCAATTCAAGTGACATTATGATTCCACACATCATTTAGCATTCTGAAAGTCCCACCCCTTTTCAGCATCTGGTTTCCTATCACCCCTTAAGGTGTTGATGTCCCCTGCTCTCTGTGTCCTGGTGCCCAGACTACCACCCAGATTCAACTACCTCCTAGTACATCAATACTTAGTGCACCAACAAACTCCATCAGTGCACAACCAAAATTAAAGCACCACATGCTTGCTCGGTATCACCACATACCCCCACATTTTGCTGTTCGGATTCTAGGTGCCCTACCTCCTTCAGCGGTTGAAGACCACAACCCACATTTGCACTCAATGTCCATCACTCATTCAATACAGTGATGGTACCCAGGCCCTCTTCTGAACCCCAATGCCCCCCTCGATGCACCCAACAACTGCCCTCCACTGGCAAAGCTAGAAACAAATGAGCACGCCGGGAATACTGAATGTAAAGGTTGGTTGCCCTGGCATATCCGTTTTTAAAGTCTCTCCATACTACGGCCTCGCCACAATTCTAGCGAATAGCACTTTTGCCACAGTGCCCTTTTTGCCTCCATGTACTTTTGTCCTGCCACACTTTTGTCATAGGATAATTGTGTCTTGTAACTTTGCATTACTACCTGGCAATTGTTCTGCCCCATCTGTTTGCACTTATGCCTGAGCACGCTTTACACTAGGGCTGCTCTTCAAACAAACCTTTGCACTGGGCCACTGACCGTTGGCGTCAGGCCACCTCCTGACTTTAGAACACAAGTCCATCAAATACGTCTGGTAGCCATGCACTGTGATGTGCGTTTTTCGTGCAGGTCCATCTTTAAACACACTTCTAGAAAACAGTCAACCATTCATGCTTGCTTGAATTATATTTTCCTAGAACACAAATATAATACAGATGATCTACATTGGAAATTAAACCTAGTTTTAGGGAATGAAAATATTACTTGCCTAGCTGTATGCTGTTATAGCATTACAAAAACCTTAGAAAATACTTAAAAAAACATTTCTGCTTCAATAATTCTGAAGGCAGAGATTCTGTAAATGTTAATTTATCAGCTAGTGACTGATACCAGAAGAATTTTCATGTTTCAGCCCTCTGATCAGGAACAGACTAGCCTATGATTAGGTTTCGCTTACACACATCTTTCTGTTGTCAGACGGCCTATTGTATGCAGTACCAATCTTTACAGTGGGCTTTGGTTCAGACCATTTCTCATCATTGGTTTGCTTTCTTGACAACCTCATTTGCTTGGCTCGTATTCAATGGCTTTCTTTTTTCTTCTTGTGTTTGTACCTCACATGGAGCATGGCTGAGCATGGCTAAGCAGGATGATAAGAAAGGCAAAGTGGTCAGTCCAGTCCAGGGGTATGGGTGGTTTGAATTAGATATTGGGTGATGTTGAGATCATATCACGCATATGACCTTTGGAGTGTGGGTTGTGTAACATGCTGTACCACATTGACTGTGTTAATGAAGGTTGAAGAGGGAGTCTCTTGCTTTTATGAGCTTGTGACGTCTGGGAGGCTGAAGTCACTCAAGAGGGCGGTGTGTTCATGTTTGATGGACGAATGGCAAGAAGATCTGAGAATTCATCAACAAAGTCCTTGTTCTGCCCAGGAGGCTTGTAAATGAGATGGAAGGTGGCAGTCTGAGTTGCAGAGTGGGAAATGACTTGTCAGCAGCTCCATGGAGTTGAGCTTTACTTACTTGCCTAGGGTGCAGGACAAGGTGGACTTGCATATGACAGCAAGGCCTCCTCCCTTCTTATGTGCGCGGTCCACACAAAGGATGCTGTACCTAGTCAGAATAAGGACGTTAGGATGTGAGAGGATGGAGGAGTGATCTATGTTTCAGTGAGGAAGAGGGCATCAAGCTTGTGATAGGTGATGAGGTACGCAATGTCTAGTGTGTGGATTATTGCTGAGCGAGCCTTAATGAGCATGAGCTGGAATGGGTGTTTAGTAGTTTGAGGGTGTGTGGTAGTTAGTTGAAAATGTGTGAGCTTGTTTCTGTGATTTGTGCAAATGCTCTGTGTTTGAGTCGTATAGGCCTGGGTGTGGTTATGGAGGTAGGCAGCATAAGGTTCTCGATGAGGCACATCATTTTATCTTATCTTGTAAGTTTCAGTGAAATAAGCATCTGGACTAACTGGCAAAAATAGGCAATGCCTTCCCCCGTGTCTGCCCTTTGCTGGGAACACCTGGTCAATGGGACGCTCTAAAGAATTGATCAAAGTAGGGAGAGGCAGGAAGTGATATCCCTTTGTGTGGAGGTGGATGATGGGAAATTAAGTCTCTTGTTTGGCTTCTTCTTTTAAAAATGGTTTTGGTGGCAAAGTAGTGATGTCACTTCTTGTGCAGATGGATGATGGGAAACGAAGTGATTATAGCAAAACTATCCAACAGACTTTTTGCGCACGAGTCTCAATTTATAAGACACTGATGCATGGCACTACATTAAGTCTGGGGTACATCTCTGGGCCTCATGCATAACATGACACTGCTCTCATAGTTGACATCTCAACAAACATTTTCTCTCGCTTTACACAAATGCAGTAGCAACATACTCACCCAGCTGTAAAGCACGTTTGGCCTCATCATGGGGTAAGAAAGTGCTATAGAGATGCTACAATACATTACAGAACACACATTACTTTAATCTTCTGTTAATGCGGTCACCCTTTCCTACTTCTAGGTCTCTTTGCAATGTCTCTTCCTCTTTTCTGCCATTTCTGCCTCCCTTATCGTCTCTCCTTAAGTTCTAGAGTCGAAATCGTAGCTCCCTGTGCCATTTAACTACAGTTTATTCCTGACTTCACAAACTCAGATCTAAATCTGTATTGAAGCTTTTTCCTTATTAACTAGCATTTATCTGACGCGCACTTAACACGAAAAACAAGCGTTGCAGCATTCTTGGAGCCTTGGTAACCTGCACTGCCTCCTGTCATGCAGAGTTGATCTGGGCAGAGATAAACTTTAAAGCAGCCCTTGAAAATGTTTCAGTGGCAACCACATTTCATGCCTGACCTTCTACTGGGAGCCACCCTGCCCACAAAGAAAATATTAACAAAAGTATGCAGTCATATGGAGTACAATATCCCAAACAAATTAAGCAAGAGTCATGATCTTAGAATTTGTTCTGAGAACTAATGAAAAATATCTGATCCATTTGCCCCATCGGAACAACTGCTCATTGAACTCCACTGCAAGAAGAAAGGCCAAATATAGCTGCCAAAAAATAAAATACCATAAGAACTACTATTATTGTGACGGGCGCTCTCAATATCATCTGAGTATCCGAAAATCCCAGGGTCCCTCCCATTATATTATGACACTGCTTCAATATTCCAGGGTCTTGATGTTGTAGTGCTCGTTGTTAAAGTTAAAGTTTGTAGATTTATATAGCACGGCTTAATCACCCCTGAGGGTATCCAGGCGCTGGGCACGGGGAAATTAAGTGATTTGCCCAGAATCACAGGATGTTGCTCCGACGCCGAGACTCGAGCACCGATCCGGATCCCCAGCTCCCGAGTCGGCAGCTGTGGCCGCTGCGCCACATCCTCCCTCCTTGTGCTACCCAACTGGCGGGACTGCTCAAAGATGCCTACTTAAAGAGTCGCGCTGCTGTTGAGATGACTGATGCATAAGTAGATCAAGCTGGTCATTCTGCCAATACTGCTCAAAATATACCATGGCAATAAGGCTGCCCCTATAGCACAGGCCACTCTCTGCAATAGAGGGACTTTTCACTGTGCCAGTATTGTGCTCCAGATGTTCTTGTTGATGAAGGCTATTTACCTCCATCAGTCAATGCTCAGTCAAAGATCTCACTGCTAAAGCCTAAAACAGTAAATGCAGTTTGTATTTGAACACTTCCCACCGCATGGCCTTCCCTTCAAAATATTTGGGTTTAAGAGCACAGCTTTCGGGGTAACAGAAGCAATGATGAAGGTGAGAGTAACATTTGGAAAAAAAAAAATAACCTGTGTGGCAAGTGCAATGTATGCAACCCAGAATGCAAGTACCTGCAGTATAACGTACCCAAACTGGGTGGAATGAGTGAGAGTGTGAAAGAGATTAATGTTCTGCAAATGGAAAGAGGATTCGAGGTGTGCATTGATGCAAGTCTTTCAGCTTTTCCTTTTTTGAAGATCTACACTTTCAAGTTTTTGACCTTAAGTCCTTGGGTTTGTTGTAGTGGCGTAGCAAAGGAGGGAGGGGGGTGGAGGGGGGGTGTGGTCAGCCCCGAGCAGCACGAGTTCTGGGGGCAGCGGCCTCCCCCGCGTCTTAATCGCCAGCCCCCCTGCTCTTCAATGTGGCCGTCGCGGGCGGCAATGGCACTAGGAGGGATCGCCAGCACCCCGCCAACCCTGCTCTTTATTGCGGCTGCGGGGCGGCAAACGCGGGGACCGCCACGGGTAGCCAATGGTCTAGCTACCCCACTGGTGTGTTGACGACCCCCAAATGGTCCAGGAGAAAGTTGACTTAGATGGAAGACCATTTTTGGTTCTACTTCATGTACACGGTCAGACAAAAGGGGTCTGATTGCAGATCACACCATAAAGGTCTGGCTTAGAGCTTGACAAAATATTAGCAGAAATATGAGGGCTGAGTGAGACTGAAAATTCGAAGTCCTACTCGTCCATGAGAAGGCAAGTGTTTGATTTCAGGTGATATCTATATATCCTAAAATGGGTTTGGGGGTGGGTTGTAAATAAGAGGATGTGCTCGGAGGTAGAATTGTATACAATTGTCAAACAGCAGCCATATATGTCTGACTACGAGTAACCGTGGTTTGCCAGTGAACATGAAGAATGCTCGGAAGCAGATTGTAAAATGGCTCTAAAACAGAAGCAGGTTGTGCAGTGGCTCTGCCCCAGGTCTGAAGGATGGTGTATGGTATTGACGGAAAGTGCCTCGAGTGAAGTAAAAAGGAATAGGTCAGTCTCTCTACCATCCATCAGTTTTGTTCACAAAGGCCTTACATGGGACTCTCACATTGACTGTTGAAGGAAGTGGCCCGATTAGGGTCACCCGGGGCACTTGTGACCACCTCTCAGCCTTCGAAACAAATGAAGAGTTGGTCAGACAGTAGAGAATGCAAACCAAGTATTTTATTAGTATAGCGCTGCAGCAGAGCCCAGTCTGACCAGTCTCTTGAGATGGCTGCCGAGGGACTGACTCCCCCCAACATGACATAAGATATTATACATTTCCAAATCTTCTGAGAACATGCCCAAACTGGAAAATTCCAGTCCAGGCACTGGCAAACAAAGGGGCACAGAAGGATGAGCTACAGTCCTGGGACCGGGTACATGTTATCTTCACTCCAAGGCCACCTCACTCATGCTCACCATTAGAGTGAAGGTGGGAACGAGCCTATCTAACAGCTAAGGTATGAAACAATAGAGAATACATTCATTAGTGCAGCTGAAATCTGCCTTGGAGAAACACGAGCAAAAGGGGCATGGAGACAGTTTTCTGCTTAGGCAAGCAACACGAGGCAGGAGCTTAGCTTCGATCATGAAACAGAATGGCGGTAACTAATAAAATGGCGCCATGAACGCTAACTTAACACAGAATAAAAGATGAGCAAGGGGACAACAACATTTTCAATTCTAACACTGTCAGTCTAGGTGTTAGATTTGGGGGTCTCTAGTTGGCAGAGGTAGGTACCTTTGTCCAAATAGGGACCCTTGCGTCTAGTCAGGGAAAGTAGGTACACTCCCGAAATAACCCCTGCTCACCCTCTTGGTAGCTTGGCACGAGCAGACAGGCTTAGTTCAGAGGCAGTGTGTAAAGCATTTGTGAACACATACAGTAATCAAGTGACAACACTACAAATGGACACCACACAGGTTATATATTTATAAAAATAGGTATACTTTATATAGATTTATCACAAGACCATAAACGACAAAAATAATCCACAATACTGTCAAGAGTGCTTAGTTCTGATCAAAAGGCTTAATTCAAGGTTCTATGCGAGTCGGTAGCCTCCTCTGGCTACGGCGATGTCGAGAACAAACAGAGTCTAACAAATCCAGCTGACCGCGTCGAGACGGGCCAACACAGCGTAGACAGACTCGGTCACAGTACCTTTTTCTTGAAGCGGCAGGCACGGGCGTGCGAGCCGGATGGCTGTTCGTCGCGGTCGCGATGCAAAAATGGAAGCGTTGCAGGATGCGTTGTCCCTCGATGCGGTGCAGGCAGCGGCTCGTTGACGTCGCTGAGACGGAGTCGGTGAGACCAAGGCCGGGCGTTGCAGGGCGAGACGGTGCTTCGATGCGGTGCTGGCAGGTTGCGGTGCGGCGACGGAGCCGGATTCAGGAGCTGGCGTCGATCAGTCCGGACAGCGGTGCGAGTCGGGCGGTGCGTCGCAAAGCGTGCGAGCGGTGCCCTACTCCGGTGCGGTCACAGGACTCGAACTCAGCAGCAGTGACCGTGTCGGTCGGACCAGTTCGATTCGGCGTAGCGAAGCGTTGCAGGACGCGTTGTCCCTCGATGCGGTGCAGGCAACGGCTCGTTGACTGAGTCGGTGAGACCAGGGCCGTGCGTTGCAGGGCGAGACGGTGCTTCGATGCGGTGCTTACAGGACACCGAGTCAGTCGTGAGAGTCGGTCACAGCTCCCTACCTCTGTAGCCACTGAAACAGAGTTTCCAGCAGCAATTCACAAAGGGGGTGAAGTCCAATGGTCCTGGGACTTCGGTCAGGGGGCAAGCTCTCTTCCAAGCCCTTGGAGATCCTTCACAAGTTGATGAAAGTCACAGCAAAGCAAAAGTTCCTTTCTCCTTTCTTTGGCAGTCAGGCAAACCACTGCAGGCCAATCCCCCAAGCAGCACTTCAGGCTTAGGGATAGTCTCTCCTCAGTTTCTTCTTGGTTCCGCTCCTCAGCAAAGGTTTCTTCTTGTTCCCAAAAGTGATCTAATCTTCCTGGGGTCTGGGTGCCCCTCTTATACCCTGATTCTCTTTGTTCTCTGGAGGCAGAGAGTCCTCTGCCTAGTCCAAAACCAGTTCTGGTCAGTCCTGGAGCACTTTGTTTTTCTGACTCCTTCTTTCCTTTCAGAATGTGGGGCAGAGTGCTCAGCCGCCCGGCAGGAGGTGGAGCCAGCATTGTGGAAGGCAGGCACAGCCCTATTCAGACCCAGGTGCAACTCCTCCCTCCACTCTGGATGCAGATCTTTCTATTCAGCCCTGCGCTGACTCACCCTGTCTCCTGTAGCCACCCCCAGCCCCTGTCACTCAATCTCCAGACAAGGAATACACAACCTAGCAGCGGCAGGCTTGGATAGTTAGGCAAGAAAATACCCACTTTCTAAAAGTGGTATTTTCAAACACAGAATGTTAAAACCAACTTCACTAAAAGATGTATTTTATCATCCTGGGTTCAGGCATACTAAATTCGTTTTTCTACCATGTTCCCGGGGTCAGTTCTGACTATAAGGTGTAATAGTCAGTCTGCCCATTCGGGCCTATGGGGAGCAGGTAGCCTTGCAATAGTGAAAAACGAAAATGGCTGTAATTCACTATTAGGACATGCCACACACACCAGGGCATGTCCTACCTTATACTTACAATGCACCCTGCCCTAGGGCCTACTTTAGGGGTGACCAACATGCAGTAAAGGGAAGGTTTAGGGACTGGTAAGTGGGTGTACTCACCAAGTCGACATGGCAGCCCTAGGCTGCACACAGGCTCTGCGATGGCAGGCCTGAGACACCTTTTACAAGCCGCTTCTGTGGGTGGCACATCCAGTGCTGCAAGCCCACCAGCGGCATTGGATTTACAAGCCCTGGGCACACTGAGTGCACGGTACTAGGGACTGACAAGTAAACCAATCATCCAATCATGGAGTCACTAATACATACATCAATTCACGATAGGGAGCACTTGCACTTTGGCACTGATTAGCAGCGGCAAAGTGCCCATGAGCATCTAGTCCAGCAAAAACATATCGGCAACAGTGGAGGCATTACGAAAAAATGGAAGGGAGACCCACGCCAAGGATGCCAGGTCTAACACTAGGGAAAGAAACACCCCTTGTAGTCCTCCTTTTCCACTCCACTGCATTCCAGGACTTAAATCCTTTTTAAAAGATCTACCTTTCTTTGGGACATCTCGTTAATAAGTGTTTGGCGCGTGGAGCAAGCTGATGTGCTGCCTTCTGACATAGCGACACAGGTATTTGCCATGTTTTCACCCTATCCATGGTTGGTGAGAATGCCTCAATTATATACAACATCTTATTGGCTCACACAAGGACTAGAAATGGGGTCATCTCAATGGGGGCCCGCCCACCAAAATGGGAGACTTGCTTTCCTACTCTCCCGCTACAAGTGTCGAACCAGGTCAGTCAACTCTGATAAATCAGCTGGGCAAAATTGCCCGGTCTCTCGCCATCGGCCTCACCGTCTCTGCCACGAGCATGTGAGCTCTGCTTGTCGCGTTGCTTCAAGAAACAGAACTGAGTGGTTGCATTGGCCAGGAAGTGGCTCTAGTCCCAACAGTGCTGTGAATGGAGTGTTACATGATGTTTTTTTATGAACTAGAGGCTAGAAACATTGATGGACACCCCCCTTCATTCCACTTTCTTAACCAATCCTGGCGTTGCTCTCATACTGTGAGAGCAGTGCCAGGATTGTATGGAGTGTCCTGGCTGGAAGCTCCTTCAGGCCCTGTAGGCCTGTGCTTGATCTCCACCCAGCTGTCTAAGACAACTAGGTGGAGAGCTTCAAAGTCCACATGTCACTTTGGCCAGGCCACTAGAGCCGGCCAAAGTGACATGCGCACTTTGGAGCATCCAGCCAGCCAGTGCTCCTGTCCTCTGCTGCCAATAGCCAGCAGCAGAGGACACGCCTTGCATGTCTCTGGGCTCGGGGCAGGCTGGCTGCTGCAGCGCGCACAACGGTAAAAAATAAAATGGCAATGAAATCTTTTCATTGCCATTTTATTTTTTCCTGTGCAGCTCGCAGCGGGCGGGGGGGAGGGCGACACTCCCCCACCCAAGTGAAGAAACCAATGCTGGTCTAGGGTACTAATGACTTTCTGGCCCACTACTTGCCCACAAAGGTTTGGGAGGGAGCAGAGGGCAGCTCGCAGAACAGCCCACTCACCTTTATTGACACTCTGGAATAGCCTTAAGGAAATGGCTCTTTTTGCATGATAACCTCCAAAGTTGTGGACTAATGCTGCTGGTTTTTCAACACTGAGAGTGCACTAAGGCCTGCTTACCAGACTTCAGTGGCAGTGTTCTATTGGTTTACAAAGTATATGTTGAATTGACTACCCCCCATTTGGCATAAGTTAACTTACTTATATGTCCCTAGTATATGGTACCAGAGGTACCCAGGGCATGTAAATTAAAGTGTCCACCCAGGGTGAAGCACTGATTGTGCAACCCTGAGTGTGACAAAGCACAACACAGCTCCCAGCCTGCCATTCAGACTGGAAGAGCAGTTTAAAAATTGCTCGTTCACCTTTACCATTTAAACTTATTGCAAAGCACACACCTACTTTAACAATATATATATATATATATATATATATATATATATATATATATATATATATATATATATATATTATCTACTGGCGGTCGCCAGTAGATAGTTATAGTTACAACCTATTATCCATAGGAAATCCGCGACATTCTATTTGAAATAACTCTCTTGCCGGTTGACGTATCTTCGCAAAATTTTCAAACTTTGTGGGGCGCGCCGGTCCGCTCCTACCCTGAAAGTCTCGGAGGGATTCGTCAAGCGGGGGCCGAGAAAAAAGGGCGGTCCCAAAACGCGTTTTCCCCATGCAATTTTCCATAGGAAACTTTAGACACGGCTACAGCCCGAACTGCTGAACGGAATTACACCAAATTTGGCAAAGAGGTAGTTCTTGGTTCAGAAAGAACCCTTTTGTTAAATGGTGTAAATCCGTTCAGTAGTTGCTGAGAAAATCAAAAGTAAAAAGATAGATATATCTAGGGCCGCGGATCCTCCCGAGCACGAGCTTTATGTTAATTGGCTGTCAACACTCCAAATCAGGAAGTGTTGGCAGCCATTTTGTCCTCGGTAGAACCGAGGGACAGAAACAAGTGCGCAAAGCGCACAAAGGGGGCAGGGTAGAAACACCCTGACCCCTAGGTCTGCTCAGGGGGTCCCACAAGGACCCCTGGGCAAAACTTTTTTTTTTTATTTTAAATCGGCAGGATGCGCTCAGGGAGCGCGAATCCTGCCGAAAAAAAAAAAATATCAAAGCGCGGTCTCCGGCGCTTCGATGTTAATTGGCCCCCGGGTGGGCCAAGTCCTGGGGGCATACTGGGGGGGGGGGTTAATTTTATGTGTGGGGGACCTCTAAGGGCCCCCCAAGCCCCGGGGACCACCACCCTCCGGGGCTTTATGTATAATGGTGCGGGAGGGCTCTGAGCCCTCCCGCAGCCCCGGGACCACCACCTTCTTTTTTTAAATTAAAAACCTGTGTGGGGGGGCTCCAGCCCTCACACGCCCGAGGACCACCATCTCCCCGGGGCACTAAGAAAAATTAAAATGGGGGTCCGTTTGGACCCCAAGCCCCGGGACCACCACCTCCCCGGGGCTTTCAAAATGTAGGGAGGGGGCCGCGCGGCCCCCTCCTGGAGCCTGTGGTGGCCCTGGGGACCGCCACCCCCAGGGCCGGCTCCTGCAGTGTCCCGGGGTGCCTACCCCGGGACACTGCTGTTTGCAATGACAGGACGGGAGCCTCGCGGCTCCGTCCTGTCATTGCAAACTTGCTTTGGATATTGGAAGAGAGAGCAGGGAAACCTGCTCTCTCTTCCAATATCCAAAGCCGACGCTTTCCACATGGGGAGCTGCATCTTAGCAGCTCCCCATGTGTAAAGCAATGCCGGCTCCCGTAGGACACGGGGAGCCGGCGGGACTGTGGGGGCTTGGGGACCCCCACAGTCCCCAACGAGAGGCCAGGCCCCGGGGCTGGGGTCCCCGGGGCCATAAGTGGCCACGGAGGGGGGCCAGGCAGCCCCCTCCCCAAAGTAAAAAAATGGGAAAAAAATTAAAAAAAGTGCAAGGCCGGCCCGGGATGGGGTCCCCGGGGCCTTAAATGGCCTGAGGAGGGGGCCACGCAGCCCCCTCCAAATAAAAAAAAAAGGCCATGCCCCGGGGGATGGGGTCCCGGGGCCAATACAGGCCCAGGGAAGGGGGCCACGCGGCCCCCTTCCCGTTTTTATTTTTTTATTTTAATTTAAAAAAGGGGTAAGGCCCTGGGGGATGGGGTCCCCAGGGCCTAAAAATAGGAAAAAGGAAGGGGGCCACACAACCCCCCTTCAGGGGGAAAAAAAAACAACAAAAAAACGATCGGGCCCGTAGGCCCCGCCCCTTCCTTCACCACTCTGCAAACGCGCCCCCTGGCGCGTTTGCAGAGGGGAACGAATTCCCCTTGAATACTGGGGGTCCCTGGGGCCAACTAGCCCACCAGGAACCTCCAGTATGCGCCAGGGGCTGCCTTGCAGAGAGGTGTACAGAGGCCACGCCCCTTTTACACCTCTCTGCAACGCAGCTCTATGGCGCTTTTGGAGGTATATGGTGGGCTAGTTGCACCCCAGGGACCCTCAGGATTCAAGGAGTTAATCCCCCGACTTAAAACGCGCCACGGGCGCGTTTGCACAGTGGTGAAGGGAGGGGCGGGGCTTCAGGTGACATGTGTGCAAACAGACCCCGTGGCGCGTTTTAAGATGGGGAATTAAATCCTCTTCAATCCTGAGGGTCCCTGAGGGCCAACTAGCCCAACAGGTACGTCCAGAAAGCGCCACAGAGCTGCGTTGCAGAGAGGTGTAAAAGGGGTGTGGCCTCTGTACATGTCTCTGCAACACAGCCCCCTGGCGCATACTGGAGGTTCCTGGTGGGCTAGTTGGCCCGTAGGGACCCTCATGATTCAAGGGGACTTAATCCCCCAACTTAAAACGCGCCACGGGCGCGTTTGCACAGATGTCACCTCAGGCCCCGCCCCTCCCTTCACCATTGTGCAAATATTCCTCTAAAATCAGCCGAAATACGAATTCTGATTTACTCACCTGTTATCAGGAGAGACCTCAGTGCTGCATCTTTCAGCCCAGTACTAATCCTGAAAAGTAATTTTAACCGTACTTACCAGTAACTTGAATTTCCTTCCATAGGCTAACATTGACTGGTTTCACTTGGAAATTCTTCTAAGTGTGGAGTTTTGGAACTTTGAAATATTCCTCTAAAATCAGCCGAAATACGAATTCCGATTTACTCACCTGTTATCAGGAGAGACCTCAGTGCTGCATCTTTCAGCCCAGTACTGATCCTCAAAAGTAATTTTAACCGTACTTACCAGTAACTTGAATTGCCTTCCATAGGATATCATTGCCTGCTTTTTGCTGAAAAAGTTTCTAAGTGTTGATTTTTGAAACATACAAATATTCCTCTAAAATCAGCCGAAATTCGGATTTACTCACCTGTTATCAGGAGAGACCTCAGTGCTGCATCTTTCAGCCCAGTACTGGTCCTGAAAAGTAATTTTAACCGTACTTACCAGTAACTTGAATTTCCTTCCATAGGCTAACATTGACTGGTTTCACTTGGAAATTCTTCTAAGTGTGGAGTTTTGGAACTTTAAAATATTCCTCTAAAATCAGCCGAAATACGAATTCCGATTTACTCACCTGTTATCAGGAGAGACCTCCGTGCTGCATCTTTCAGCCCAGTACTGATCCTCAAAAGTAATTTTAACCGTACTTACCAGTAACTTGAATTTCCTTCCATAGGATATCATTGCCTGCTTTTTGCTGAAAAAGTTTCTAAGTGTTGATTTTTGAAACATACAAATATTCCTCTAAAATCAGCCGAAATACGAATTCCGATTTACTCACCTGTTATAAGGAGAGACCTCAGTGCTGTATCTTTCAGCCCAGTACTGGTCCTGAAAAGTAATTTTAACCGTACTTACCAGTAACTTATATTTTCTTCCATAGGAATCCATTGTCTGGTTTTCAGCAGAAAAGTTTCAAAGTGTCGATTTTCACAAACTACAAATATTCCTTAAAAATCGCCTGTATGACTTAAACGCATTCTTTCAACTGTTTACAGGAGATGCACCAGTGCTGGATCCAAGATCCAACACTGAGTAAGAAAAAGTAACGATAACAGTTTTTACCTGCTAAGTGAATTTCCTTCCATAGGATAACATTGGTGATTCTATGAGAAAAAGTTTCTCAGTGTCAACTTTTAAAATACAATAATATTCCTTAAAAATCACGACTGTAACCAAAACGCTTTTACTCAACTGTTTACAGGAGATGTACCAGGACTGAATCTAGGATCCAGTCCTGTGGTTAGAAAAGTAATCCATAAAGTAACTAATTGCATTTAACTAGAAATTCACATTGAGCTGAATGTTGCATTGTGTTTGAAAATGTGTTGCCCATTGCAACAACTGTAACTACTGTACTTAAAAGTCTATTGCCTATGTGCAAAGTATTTAAACTAAAGTAATTCATTCTGAGAAAGTATTTTTTGTAATGTAATGTATAATGTAATTACAATGTAATTTAAAAATAAAATATGTAAAAGAAATTGTTTCTAAAAATGTAGTAAATCAGTATGAAAAAATTAATATAAATTAATACATTTAAAAATTGTCATTTAAAAACCTTTGAAATTCACTGAAAAAACCGTAGGTTTCAGGCACGTTATAGTTACAAATTAGCATTTTAAAAACCTTTGAAATGCACTGAAAAACCATAGGTTTCAGACACGTTATAGTTAGAAATTAGCATTTAAAAAACCTTTGAAATTCACTGAAAAAACCATAGGTTTTAGGGACAGTTATAGTTAGTTGGACATTGCACTCGTACAAAACCCGTGAAATTCCCCCGTTCTAGTTAGTTCAGCTAACTATAACTCGCGCCCCGCAATGCACTGCTGATGACGTCACATATTACATCACTCATGACATGGTCAGTGACATCACTGATGACATCACTGATGACATCTCAAATGACATCACTGATGACATCATCCACGTGATAATCTGATGCAGCTCCTCACACCCTAATATAACCTTTGATACACCCAATCTAAATTACAGAGTGCCATTCGCAAAACCATAGACACTCCAACACCAATAACTACATACCCACTCACTGATTCTTAGGTCTACACACACACATCCACTCACTCACCCGTACAGTCACTCATACTTATGGTCACTCAGTACAGGACTATCATATGCACTCTTACTCCTATATAGACACTCAAACACCGCCACTCATCCATAGAGGTACTCACACACCTAGTCAGTCATGCAAATAATTAAACACACTGCCATTTACTCACCTATACAGTTATACACACACCAGCTCACTTAATCATACAAATACTAGCACATTGTTACGCTCTTATACAATCACTGATACAAGCACACACTCATCCATACAGCCACTATCACAATCACTCACTCTCGCTTATAGCTATATATATACTCCAATACACATATATACTGCCTTTCACATATGTAGTTACTCACACATGTACCACTGGGACATACATTCACTCACTAACACACTCTTACACACACTTACCCACCCATACAGTCTATCACAGATGCACTCTTGAAACCATCCACCCAGTGAATCACCCACTCACACATCTATGCACAGTCGCACACACCCCATCCACACAAACACTCAGGCACCCATACAGATACTCATAGAACCAATCAATAACCCATATAGACACTCATGTAGCTATTCGCAAATCCATGCATCCACTTACACACCAACAGACGGATACAGACATTCACACAGTTTAGTCACTAACCCATGCATTGAGTAAGATACGTTTAATCACTCACTTGTAGAGTCAGTCACGCACGTACTAAATCATCCATTCAGACACTTATACACGCACTCATTCTTCAATACGCCTTTCCCTATATATATTAAACATATTTAAACTTTACAGAAACACACAGTCACTGGATGATGTCATCAGTGATGTCATCAGTGATGTCACTGACCATGTCATGAGTGATGTAATATGTGACGTCATCAGCAGTGCATTGCGGGCGCGAGTTATAGTTAGCTGAACTAACTATAACGGGGGAATTTCACGGGTTTTGTACGAGTGCAATGTCCAACTAACTATAACTGTCCCTAAAACCTATGGTTTTTTCAGTGAATTTCAAAGGTTTTTTAAATGCTAATTTCTAACTATAACGTGTCTGAAACCTATGGTTTTTTCAGTGAATATATATATATATATATATATATATATATATATATATATATATATATATATATACATCTGGTGCTGTTGCTAAAGTCTTTTGTCTCTCTGAGCTGATATCATGATCTTGCTCTACTTGCTTTCTTTGTTTGATTTGACCTAATGTTTGTGGTACTTTCTGTCTGCTGTACCCTTAATAAAACATAATAAAATAATATATACATCACCCCTATGGAAGGCCTGTGAGCCCTAAGGCAGGGAGCTGTATATTATTAAGTAGGACATCTACTTTCTTATGTCCTAACAGTAAAAGCCCCAAATTGTCATTTTTACAATGGAAAGGCTAGCAGCCCCATTGGCAAGTACAAAGTCACAAGCTTACATCTCAGACCTTCTAACGTCCTAATGGAACTACTGAAGTCGGTCCTTTAAGGTATCAAACTAATCATGGCATCAAACCCGACTTGATTCCCAAGTCTGATTTAATGTCACTTTCCAGGAAAGGCAAATTTTAGAAAGTTGCCACTCTGTTGCCCAGTTATTGCATAGTGTGGAGAAGTCGCTCCACAGCCCTAGACAGAAAAGGTGAACTTCAACAGTCAGTATGCTGACACCCTGTCCCCACACCAAGGCCATAAAAGCTGAAGAAGCCCATTCTGACCAATCAGTAGCCATATTCACCGAATCACCGCTGACCACCAAATAGCAGCCAAGAAGACCACTCATTGGCACACAAATGTTGCACCCAAGTCTGTCCGACCCAGGAGAGTCATCTGAGTGCAGATTAGTCGCCAAAGGCCGACATTAGTCCTCACAAAGGAAACTGCTGGACCTGCTTTGACCGGAGACCAGAAGCCCAGATTTAACTGGACTTCTGCTGGACCAAAGAGGACTTTGAGGGACATCGATCCCTGTGGCCAAAGCAACCCCACCTGGACTGTGGACTAAAAAATAACCCTAGGAAGCACCTCGTTGACCGCACAGCACCCAGAGAAGTTTACAGCATCCTCAGTATACTGTATTTTCAGCATCAGGACCACTTCATCAAAGTCTATGGCGGTCCTTCCATAAAGAGACTACTTCCCTAATACTCCTTTTTGGCCCCCCTGACCTTCTCCCTTTTGGAATCGGTCACCCAGGCTGGGCCGGAGTAATCGAACACAACTCTTTAAAAGTTTTAGAAAGGTTTCAAACTTGAAGGTTACCAATGCTTGTTTGCGCATTGTACTAAAAAGCTGAGACTTACGTTTTCCTTAAAAATCTAGATCGTCAGAACCATCCGGTTGATTCTGCTCATCTTGGTGACTAAAATTCATAAAAATATAATCTATTTTTATATTTTGGTGTTGGATTTCTTTCATATTGTGTAACTTTCCTATTCTGTTTTTTTGGTGGGCCTAAATACTTTACACTAGTCTCTTTGTTTATGCCTTGCTGCTCGAAGCCACAGCAGCCCAGGGTTGAGCTAGAGGTTTTACAAATGAGCCTGACTGGACCCAAAATGGTTTCGTGAGTGTATTGCACATTGAAGTCACACAACCACACCATATAATGCACCACAATCCTCTCACTTTCCCAGTCCGTCCCCAAGATACCATGGGTTTCCAGTACCCTGGGTGCCAGCCCTTGACTGTGATTGCTACAATATGCTACACCTTTATGTCTTTATATTTTCTGAAGACATTTTAAGTTGTAATTGCGATCTGAGTACATAGGCTCATCATAAACAGCTGACATGTACTCGTTTTTAATTGTTCACTTTATAGCCTTTGAGAAATTTTCATGAGTCCCAGGGCGACCCGAGGTTACTGGGCTCAAATTGTAAAGGTGAGAGCCTTTTACCACAGGTTTTTTAGGGCTTTCCTTATTGCTAAATCTAAAACTGAGCACCAAAACACCTCCTTTAGGACCTGATCTTTAAGACCGCATAATCAAGCAGCGCCAGAATTACTAGGGGTGATACTAAGGGGTAGAAACTGAGAACTCAATGCTGCATTACTTAACGGGTAGAAAATTATTGTTCGGCCAATGCTTTACTTAAGAAAAGTCTGTATTCACAAGAGTCCTGGAGAGACTAGTTACTGTTAAACTAGAAGTTCTTCCCAGAGCTATATCGGGGTTTGATACAGAATTAACGCGTCTTGCGTTGTGTTCCCCCTGACCCCGTCAGGCTAAGTGGGTACTTTTAAACCAATGCTGAGTTTCTTAACAGGGTCACTGTGTTAGAGTTACACATGTGAGCTAAAGAATGATGATGGACTAAACCCAGATCAGTTGACTGGGGGTGAGTGCTTGCAATGTTCAACACTCCGTCCATCATCCCCTTTGGTTTTGCTATGTTCGCCCTAAGTTGGCAGGGTATGCCCAGACGTGGGTCCCTTGCTCACTTTGCCACTGGATTCAAGATAGCCTGGCTGATGACGGCTGTAAGCCAGAAACCGGTCCCAGGATGCTTGTTTCCGGTCCAGGGAAAACATGGCTTGGCAGTTCGGGCTGGACTGTTCCCATGAGGCACAGGGTCAGACTGATTTGCATATGGCCATGTCTGAACTGGGGTGGCGGAGTGAGCTAAATAATGATGATGGATTAAACCCAGATCAGTTGACTGGGGGTGAGTGCTTGCAATGTTCAACACTCCGTCCATCATCCCCTTTGGTTTTGCTAGAGTTACACATGTAACTGGCCCGGTGTCCTACGGAATGTTCTGTGTTCCTGGCCACCGCGTTGTGTGCAGTACTCAGAATTGCTACCTTCTATGAGGCCCATATCGTGCAGTAGGGCGCAGGCATACATCTTCTCATTAAATGGCCTCCCAAACTCTAGCCCACTTCCCAAATAAGGGAAGAGCCCTCCCAAGGTCACTATGGTGATTCTGGTCAAAGGGTTGATCAACTTCTGACTCGAGTTGTATTTGTCTGTAGCATCAAACTGTTGTAGATGCTGAGTCTTCGGTGAGGTAGCTGCCGAATGCAGCTGTGTCTTCTTTGTAGTATCAGCTCCATACAGTTACGTTTAGTTCTTCCAATGAAACTTCAGAATGCAGTGCCTTTCTTTCCATTGGTATCATACAGCCCAGATTTGTAGAACAAGTTGCTTAGCTACTGGGTCACGCTGCACAGAGACCAGAGAACATGCCTCACCACACATCTTGTCAGTGCAGATCCTTCTCTTGCTACAGTGAACTGTCGCTCCATTCCCCTGCCTAGTTCCCTGAGCCCTCCTCTTCCAGCCAGCCTTTCCTTCAACAAGCATTACCTTCAGAACCTCTATCCAGCAGCCATTTGGCTGCTACCTTCAAGGTGGTTGAAAGGCAGCTCTCTCACACAGGACACAGATGTTCCGTATCTCTGATTCTGAGCCTTGCTAGGAGAGTTGGCAGTCGGTGACCTCAAACTTGGACCTGAAAAGGCTTTCTTGTTCTCCTGTGATGACGGACTCCAAATGCTGGGTAAAACAAATCCTGATTTAGACTGGTGTTTTCTGCCCCATATTTAGACCAAGTTTGGAGGTGGAGTTTGTGCATTTTACATGTCCAACTCTGGGACTATTTTGAGACATTTCCTGCCTTGGGTCTAATCATCATAGAATGATCAAGTCGCACTCTTTGTCCTGTAGTGTCAGCAAGAGTGTGTGGTGGGACAGGGAGCGCCCTGTAGGGGAGACCCAAAACAAAAGTGCAAGAAGCTTCCTCGCTTAACTACCACTATGCGTGGGTAACACTATTGGGGACACTATTGTCGAAGAGTGGATCAGGAAGCAGACAAATACCCTCCCAGCACAATAAATAGAACCTATGACTCCCATCTTCCATACATTAGGCTCTGGCCAACTACAGAGGACTGGAGGAATGTTTTGGAAAAGTCCTGCAATTCAGATTGTCGTCTATCGGGCTCTCTTTACCTCCATCTTATGTACCACTCATATGTAGGAAATTAAAATGGATCTCTTTTCTACCACAGCTATGCACAGCCACAAATATCCTACTGCACATACTAACTGTAGTCATACATGTGCCATGCATGCTCTACATGGATGGAGTGAAGGACCCAGTTGAAGGGGACTGACAGAACAAGTTAGAGCAGGAGAGGCCAGTAGGCAACTATCCCCAACACGGGACAGGTGAAAAAAAGCCTGTGCTGCCACTATAATCTATTGCGGTCACCATGTCAGTTATCTACAGCCTGGTGGACTTTACATGCTCAGTAAATGAGGGGTGCACATGGTGTGTCCTTCCAGACCATAGTGCCCAGCACTGGCTTATATTTAATGTCACTATAGGCCTTCAACACACATGCATGATTGTTGTGCATGCTGATGGCAAAAATCTCAAAAATACATCACAAACTATGGTAACTATAAAGGGTAAGGGTGCACACTTTCCAAAGCCAAATCTTCTCTATTTCATTGAATAATTGACATTTGGAATTAGACTAATAGCAAGGTGAAAATCGTGGTCACTTACCAGATGTTTTAAAATAATTTAAAGAGGAATAATAAAGATTTCCAAATAATATTGTGCAGAAACTGTATGAAGAACGCAGGTATTCAACAGACAATGATATTAATAGCAATTTGTTTCGACACCGCGACTGCAGCGGCCAAACCTTCAATGAACTGTAAATCAAAAGACACTTCCATAGTACTTTATTTGCCGACATTGGTAGGAAAAGTTGTACTAGGTTGCTGGCTCACTTACATTCAACACATTGATTGTGATTTCAAATCTACGTTTTGATCAATCGAGCTATTTGACGGTGTTTCAGTGTTAGCGTGCTGGCCATTGAATGGTGAGCAATGTATTGAAATTCATACATACAGAGCCATGTCTCCTCCATGACTAAGCGTGCCCAGTTCCAGCTAAGGCTGCTTTGGAGTATCGGGAACCTTATCCCAGCACAAGACCTTAAACCCGTTGTCCAGGCACTCGTGCTCTCCAGATTTGACTACGGAATTGTATTTCTTTCTGGCATCCCAAAAGTCCACCTAGGACCTCTCACAGCAATTCTCCCCAATCCTTCTCCAGAAGCACCGCAAGAATCTGGAACTCCCTCTTGCCGAACCTACGCCTGACCACCTCATGTCACCTTCAAAAAAGAACTCCAAGCTCTTCTCTTTGAACGACATCTGGGCGACACCCTTCCTACCTCCTCACGCTCCCTCCAATTCGCTTACCAGCCTCAACCTGCACTAAATATTGATGTGCTTCATGTGATATTATACCACCTGCTTTTAACTGCTGTCTCTTGTGATGAATGTATGTGAAGAGCTCTACCTCCGAGGAGAGGCTACCCTGGCGATTATTCCACCTGTAATGTACTTGTAAATGTTCTATTTGTTATTGCTATGTTCTGGCTTTATTGTGAAGCGCACTGATGCCTCCGGGCCATGTCCGCGCTATATAAAATCACAAAAATATATAAATAAAGTACTCGTTGAAACATGTCCTTACCTCGCAACTGAAATGAGGTACACTGATTTAACAATAGGGAAAAGCATGATGAACTTTATGTAAAAATATATATATTTCTTTGAAACTAAAAGCTGTTTAGGTACTACTGTTATGGAATAGGACATCAACCTAGGAATTACATTTCAGTTTTTCATTTACTGTAGTGAGTAGTTAAAAGCTCAAATAGGGAACTGGATTCTTAGTTTATGGGGTACGAAGATCATAGTGTTAATGTGACCTGTGGCTGAGCACCCAAAGGCCCAAACAATCTGACCCACAAAGAGATGAACTGGATGCTATGAGGAATTCCTGACTCGCCTGTGGCTGCTTGGCAGTAATTTGTCGGTGCAGCAGCAGGCAGGAAAGTCTTCTTTGTTTCCAGACACAGTCTCTTTAGAGCGGTTCAAGCTCAAACTGTAAACTAGTCCGTTACTGCCTATGAGGACCTAGCCAAGTCACTATTAGGTTTCCCCCTTCCAGTTTTGCAGTAAAGTGATGTTCTTCTGTTGCCTTGAATATGATTTGTGGTGATAAAACAATACAAAAGCTCCATGCACTGAAAAATTAAGATGGATATTCCTATTTCATGTATGTTAGGTTATGTTATGTGTATTTGTTAAGCGCACTATCACTCGTGAGGGTATCCTGATGCTGAGCAGGTGTGTGTGCCTAGCCCTGCCTCTGGTAGGTTGGTTAATTGAAAAGCCAGGAATTCAAGAAATGAGGAGGAGGCTCTGATGTGGAGTGGGAGGTTGTTCCATGCTTTAGTAGCGATGTAAGGGAACGCTCGTCCTCCTTATCTGTTTCTGTGCATGAGTGGGGTGTGTGAGTAGGAGTCCTGCGGACCGAATGTGTCTGGGTGGTCAACTGTTCAGGTAGGTGGGACCTGAGTTGTGTAGTGCCTTGAATGTATGTGTGAGGAGTTTGAACTGAGTGTGGTTGTGTATCAGAAGCCATTGTAGTTCCCAGAGGAGTGGTGTAATGTGAGTTCAATGTTGGAGGTTGAGGATGAGTCTGACTGCTGAGTTTTGAATGGATTGTTTGCACTCTTCTAATGAGTTGCTTGATGATCCTTGGCGCAGAGGGTGTTCCCACAGTCCAATTTGCTGGTGACTAAGGTGTGAGGGACAGTTTTTAAGTGTTGCTTTGGAGCCATTTGAACATCTTCCTCACCATCTACAGGGTGTGGAAGCAGGATGCAGTGACAGTGTTGATTCGTGCGGTCATGTCCAGTTTGCTGTTGATGATTTTTCCGAGGTTCCTAGTGTGGGTTTTGGGTGTAGGTCAGAGTTCAACCGGCCACAAGCTGGATTCCCATGGTGAGGTGTTCTTGCTGAAGATCACTACTTCTGTCTTGTCGTGTTGAGCTCGAGACAGTTGGCTTTTATCCAGTTAGTGGCCTCAGTCATACATGCGCTGAACTTGTTTCTTGTGTTGGGGGTCTTGTCCGAGAAGGAGAGTATGACTCATGTGTCGCCTGCAGAGGAGAGGATGTTGATGTTGTGTCCATGGATGACATTAGCCAAAGTGATCATGTATGCGTTGAAGAGTGTGGGACTGAGCAATGAACCTTGAGGCACTCCGCAGATGAGCTTGTGGGCTTCTGCGGAGTAAAATACCAGGCTGATGGCTTGTGTACTATTCACTAAGAAGGAGCATTGACACGGAGAGCAGGTCTTTGGAGCCTATCTTGTGCAGGCGGCTGATGAGGATTGGATGTGAGACCATGTTAAATGCTGCAGAGTGGTCCAGGGAATGAGGTCTGCCATGTCTCCTACGTCAAAGATCATGGAGATGTCATCTGTGGCAGCTGTGAGTGGTGTTTATGTACTGTGGTTGGGTCTGAATCTGGACTGCGTGCAGAGCTGATGATTACTGAGGTGGTGGGTGGTCAGTGAGGCATCGGTTGATTAGTTTCTCTAACAACTTTGCTTGGTATGGTAGGAGGGAGAGATGGATCTGTAGTTTGAAATCATGGCTGGGCCACCAGATGGTTACTTGAGCAGGGGCATGACAGTGGTATGTTGTCTGGTGTCCAGGAATGTGACTAAGTCAATGGAGGCATTGAGGATAGGTGTTAATGCTTTGCTGATTGGTAGGAGTCCTTTGCGGTAAGTGTGGTTAGGGAAAGGGTCAGAGCCCCGAGTGGATGGTCTTCATGGTAGCAGCAATTTCGATGGTGGTGACAGCATGCAACGAGGTAAGGGTTCATTCATCAGCCGTGATGGGAAGTTGAGTTGCAACAGTGACGTGGTCCGGTTGAGGATCGAAGTTGCTGAGTATGCAGGAGATTTTGTTACATAAGAATTCAGAGAGCCTGTTGCAATGGTCTGGTCCTGGGGTGATGTAGCAGGAGGCGGCAGGAGGCACGGTGAAATCTTTGATGAAGGCAAAGTTTCCTTGCTGCTGTTAGTGCTAGCGTCAATGCGATCTGCAAGAGATATGTGCTTGGTGTACCATATATACTGGTGGTAGCATCTTAGGGTTGATTTGAAGATGTCTTTATCTGCGCTCCAGTTGCTTGCAGTGGCGTTTCGTCAGCCTGAGTTCTTCTATGTACCGACTGGCCTGTGGTCAGGCTCTTACCATTGGGTTGCGCTTGAAGGGAGCCAAGGTGTTGACATATGCGATGCTCCAGCAGTTGAGGCTTTTGATGGCTTTCAGCAAGTCGCTGGTATTCTCGGGTTGGTGCCTACTCCACTTATGAGATGCTTTTCCAGCTGAAGCAAGCGGTTCCGGTGTTGGTAGGTCTGTGATGGGGTGGACTGGGTATGCTGAAACTGGCAAGGGCATGGTCTGTACAGGTCATAGTAGCAGCTTGTCGACTATGATGTTGCTGATTGAGGAGAAAATCAGGTACAATAGGTGTCCAGAGGTGTGGGTGGGTTTGGATTGTGCTGGTTGATGCCAAGGTTTCAGAGGTTTTCTAGAAGGGCCGTGGGGTTTGGGTCGGTGCTGTCGTCTAGGTGAAAGTTAAGGTCTCCAGGAAGGATGAAGGTGCTGGCTTTGAGGGCTGCAACGAAGTCCGTAAAGTCGCTGGCGAACTTGGTGCAGAGTCATGGTGGTATGTGTATGAGGGTTACACCCAGGGAGAAGTTGGGTATGATGTGTATTTTTAACGTGAGGTGCTCCATAAAGCTTGTGGGGGTTCGTGTAGGTGGTGCAGCTGATGGTATCTTTGAATATGATGGTGATTCCAACTCCAGGCTTGTGCTGATGGTCCTTTTTAATGGTCTTGTGACTGGCAGGGAGGGCTGTAGCGATCTCCAGTGCAGAGGTTGGGTTTAGCCATGTTTCCACAAGAAAGACCAGGTCCGGAGCATGGTCGTGCTGTGTAGGTTCTATCTCTGTGGCATGTTTGGAGAGGGAGCAAGTGTTGAGGAGTGTGCAAGTGTGGCATGTTGTTTGTGTAATATTTCATCAGCTTGAGACTGAGCAGGTAGCTGGTTTGGGCAAGCTAGTGGGGTGCTGGGTACTGTTGGTGCGGGAGTGATGGGCAGGGTGTGGGAGAGTGCATGAGAACTTGCAGGAGGAGCATGCGAATGTCCATTCCGTGTCGTGTGGTATGGTGTGCGGTGAGTGCCGGCTGTGCTTAAGAACATGGAGGAGCGCAACAGGGTATCAGTGGGTAGAGGGAGAATGAGGGTTTGTACAACTGGGAGCGGTTCAGGTGCAGACAGCCTTGCATTTGTTGCACCTTTGAAACTCCAGTGGCGCATCTGTGCTGCAGCTGTCAATAAATAGGTCGTGGGAGGAGGCAGGAGTGCTAGGTACCATGGGCGGGAAACCAGTTATGTCACTTCCTGTGCATATGGATGATGGGAAATCTAGTGATGTAATTTCCTGTGCAGGTGGGCAATGGGAAATGGAGGTCTGTCCTGTCTCCAAATTCCTCTCCTCATGATTTGCTGATTCCACTTGGGGGTTGTTGGGGGGGGGGGGGGCATCTGTGAATGGGAATAGTTAGTCTTTTTCAAACCTATATCCCCACTTGGGATCCCCAGGGACTTCCCCTCACCCATAGTGGGTGTTTTAGGCCAAGCCTTTGAAGTAGAAGTTGGCAGGCTAAACTCACAAAGACAAGAATGAAGTGTGATCACTTGCATGGGAGTTTAACCAAACAGATATCCAAAGTAAAAGTAGGGCAAGTTTGATAGGATCATCTTTGAATAGGAGACCCACCTCTTCACAGCATATAAAACTAGGCCTGGAAGGGGTAAGACACAGAAGTCAGTAGAGACTGCGATTCTCTTCCAACTACACAAGGACGCGTATTGGCATAGCCCCATACTCTGTCAGCCTGCAATTCTACCAGCATACATTGTCTTTTATATATTTCTGGCAGTGGGGCCAGCGGCTTACTTCCAATTGCTGAGGATAAATTAAACAAAGCACCCACAGACTGTCTGAATTTCTGACTCTTGGAAGAAAGATTATAGCTTCATGAGTTATAAGATTCAAAGATAATTCTCAAATTAGTAAATCGAGAAACCTTACGCAATTTATTACCATCTATGGAAAAGTCTAACTTGGACATGAAGTTTGAAAATGCTCTGACCAGCAGCTCCAAACTCTTTGGAATGGGGTTCAGTAAAGCTGCGTCATCTCATATAATAAATCCGGGACCACTGTGGATGAAATTATGGGGAAGTCTAGGTCACACTTGATCTATACTGTATAAAATAAACAAAATAGGCCCTAGGACGCAGCCTTGTTGTACTCCTCACTCAAGGGGCCAAAAGCTCTACATTAGAGCCAAAATGTACTCTAGCCTCCATTTCCACATGTAAATCGGCGAGAAAATTTACCTGAGTAACATCCAGTCCCAACTCTAGGAGACTTATCCAAAGCTTCAATCGATTAACTCAATCGAATGCACAGGTAAGATCCATGAAGTTCAGGTACATGGGGCACTGCTTCACTATTGTATATTTATCCAGAATCAGATGAAGATTCAAGCATTGCTGGTATCTAGACCTTCTCACAACTCATGTTGGCATGGGTAAATGATACCATTCTCCTCGGCCCATTCACTGATCCTATTAAAAATTACCCGGCCAAGGACTTTGACAGATGAGTCAATAAGTGAAATTGCTCTATATCAGGTTGCTGCCTGTGCCCCTTTTTAAAAATATATATGATGTTGGCCATGACCAATATCTAGGTATGCATTCATGAGCGACTTTATTGAAAACATTAGTAAGTAATGGTGCCCATAAATCGATGTTACACTGAAATCGATTCGTGGGCACCCCATCAGGCCTATGCCCCTTGCCAGAAGGACTCTCTTGCAAGGCATGTATAACCTCACATAGCTAATGGGTGCATTGCCTGGCGTGGAAGATGGCGGCCACAGCTCCATGAGCTCTGCTGGGCCGCCGCTCTTATTCTCTTGCATCGTTGCAGAAGCTGACCCAATCGACGATGCAGATCAGCCTCCGTAACCCTGGTGGCTGGCGTGGGAGGCCAC
The DNA here is from genome assembly GCA_963921515.1 of Calotriton arnoldi. Classification (NCBI taxonomy): domain Eukaryota; kingdom Metazoa; phylum Chordata; class Amphibia; order Caudata; family Salamandridae; genus Calotriton; species Calotriton arnoldi. Next base: position 175,848 of record CAWUFW010013966.1, on the reverse strand, counting down.
GGGTCTTGCTGGCATATCGACCGCAAGCAGACGGGTGGTTGGGAGCCAGCATGGCCACCTGGACCCCGCTGTGGAGAAGAGTGTGGCATATTGTGGAGAGCCGGAGGGACACTTCACCACCCGGACAGAGGTACAGCGCTGGCTTGGTGGACGTAGGCCTGCTCTTAAAGTACCAAAATAAATTAAGGGAGAGAATGGCCCACGCTGAGACCTCACTTGGGCACTTGCAGCCTGCATCCAGCAGCAGGTTTGTGACTTCTCCGACCGACTTCAAATCCTGGAGAATAGAGCAGAGGACACAGAGTGCTGCGCCTGCTGCAGCAATATCCATGTGGTGGGCCTGTCGGAGAGGGCTGAAAAACAGGACATGGCCGCTTACCTAGAGGGGTGGTTGCGAAGGGACAACACTCGTGAGGGGCTGTCCACTTTCCTCTCGCTCTTTACTATGGTTTCCCTGGTTGTTTTGTTACGGTAGTGGGCGGGGTTTGGTTTTTGACTCAGCCTGCCGAGATGAGTTCAGGTTGAGGGGTTTTTGGTGCCTTGTTTATACACCACATGCAGGTAGAGCTACATTTATGCACCCAAAGAGACTTGGTGGCAGCCACAGCACACTGTAATACACTGCTTGGGATGGGCGGTTTGGGCTGGGATGACCGGGGGACATGGGAGGGTAGGGCGCCACCTACACCCAACTTGCGACCCTATATGGCAAATGATGCACCGCAACACTTAGTGTTCAAGTGCCTCACTTGGAATGTTTGCAGAATGGGGATGCCGGCTAAGGGACACCGTATTCACTCATAACTGGTGAAGCATACGGTGCATGTAGCGATTTTACAAGAGAAACACTTGACTGTGTCAAGTCATGGGCCAGCAACACACACACACAAAACATGCTTGCTGGGGCTGATGCCCCAACCCAACATGGACAGGGTGGGCAGTAGGTTTAGAGACTTGCTGTCACTGGCGAGGCGAGCAATAGCGAGACACTGGAGGACAGATACAGCACCCCTACTTATGGCATGGTGTGGCGATGTACGCAGCTGGGCTAAATCGGAGGACGATGTGTTGCAGCACCTCTGGAGGCAGGCGGGACGACCTAGCAACATCACTGAGTGGGAAATTACTCTTCTAGCGCCAGAGCCTGACCCACTCTGAGGGAGTGATGGTTCGGGCTGACACCTAGGGGGCCGCTAAGCAGCCTATGTGCATGTCCAGGGCCCGGCTGGGGACTGGGCGAGCTGCACCCTGTATCTCGGTTGGGGGGGGGGGTCCGCCACTCACATGACTGGGATCTAGGGAGACACAGTATCCGCTCCCAGCATCTGACCGCCCTCGCTGAGGGCTGCGGGGAAAAACGGAGAGCTGCGGGGCGCGCCCCATCCTCGAACTCACAACCCCACCCCATGTCCGCATTACTTAAAATAGATGTTGGGAAATGGCACTCTCTGAAGGGTCACCCCAAACCTTTTGCCTTCCTCCTCTTTTTCTGGCCTTCTTTTTATTGGCTTTAGGACTCTGGGCACTTTACCACTGCTCACCAGTGCTAAAGTGCATGTGCTCTCTCCTCTAAACATGGTATAATTGGTTTACACCTGTTTGGCATATTTGATTTACTTGTACGTCCCTTGTAAAGTGATATACCATATACCCAGGGCCTGTAAATTAAATGCTACTAGTGGGCCTGCAGCACTAAATGTGCCACCCGCAGAAGTAGCCTTTCAAACCTGTTTCAGGCCTGCCACTACAGGGCCTGTGTGTGCAGTTTACTGCCACTTCGACTTGGCATTTAAAGCTACTTACCAAGCTTGAAACTCCCCTTCTATTACACATAAGTCATCCCCAAGGTAGGCCCTAGGTAGCACCAATGACAGGGTGCTGTGTAAATGAAAGGTAGGACATGTGCTGGTATATTTTGCATGTTGTGGTAGTGACAAACAGCCTATTTCGTTTTTCACTACTGTGAGGCTTACTCCTCTAATAGATTAACATTGGGAATTCCTTAATACCCTTTTAAGATGCAGTTCCTGATCAGAGAAAATTTGCTTTTTCATGTTTCATATGTTTGGAATGGTAATGACAAATCTTCTTTACTGGTAAAGTTGGATTTGGCATTACTATTTTAGAAATGCCACTTTTAGAAAGTGGACATTTTTCTGTGCTTATATCTCTGTCTGCATGACAGCCTGTCTCCAACGCATGCTGTGGGTGGGTGACAGCTGCACTTTGTGAATTCCCTCTAGACAGGCACAACACAGGAAGGATATGTGTGTCTGAGTACCCATCTACATGCATCTACATTCTGATGGCCTTGCCTGGGTAGAATGGAAGGAAGGGGCTAACTCTTCACTTGAATAGGCAGTGTCCTGTCCCCACACAAATGGCTGATTACCTCCCCCCACCCACCCCACAAATAGCCTGGCAGACAGGACTGGGTTGAAAGGGATACTTGTGCACTTTAGAGAGCTGCTTTGAAGTCACCCCCACATCAAAGGCACTTTTGGGTATAAGTACAGGGTCTCTGACCCCACCTAATCAAACACTACTGGACTTATAAATTAACCTCTGCTGTGCTGTTAAAGAACTCAACTGGACTGCTGATCTGAAAGACCTGCTTTTTTGTTTGTTGCCCTGCTGCCTGCAGCACTCTGCCTCTGCTGAAGAAAAGCTGGACTCTGCCTTCACTCCAAGGGATCTCCAAGGGCTTGTTGGCTTGCTTCCTGTTGCTTGAGACTCGGGGATATCAAAGTATCTACCCTTGCTCCTGTGTTTGGCGAGCGGCAAGTGGGCCAGATACTTGCAACTCTGATTTCGATGCATCTCCTGTCTGCTTGTGGCAAAACCGGTGCATCGACCCGGTTGCGGTAGTAAAATCGGCGTATCGCCTGGGAACCAGCGATTTGCCTCCAGATATCGATGCATCGGACAGCGTATCGATGCCGCTGTAGCTTGGTGAGATTGTGCATCCCCTCGACTGAGTGGCATAATCCGGCACATCGCTCGACACCTCTTGACTCTGGCACCCGTCTTCGGAAATGACACATCGCCTTCACTGCGTGGAGAAGATCGATGCATCCTGCACCTGCGGGCCTCGACTTTGACGCATCTCGCTGTTGCGAGCAGGAAAGGTACTTTGTTCTCCGGGGCCTGCATGGGTCCTGTGGCTGGCCGGTGCTCCATCGCGGTCAGCCCAAACTTTGGGTCTGATTACGACTGCCGAACGTGTGGTGGCGGTCTGACCACCACCGCACTGCGGGACAGCCAGCATGTATGCCACACCATGCAGGAAAGTGCAGTTGGCGTTCTGGGAGTGGCAGTCTGCATTATAGGCTCTTCTATGAGCCTTGCAGACTGCTGCAGTCAGACCGCCGCAACACCAACCGCCAGACCAGGATTTAACTCCTGATCTGACAGGCGGTTGCGCCAACGGTTTGGTAGTCCTACAGCGAACATTGGAGGACTGCCGTCGCTGTAGGACCGCCAAAAACGTAATCAGGCCCTTTGACTTTGCCCCAGTCGAGCGTGAGCTAAAGTAACCTTTTTAGCGCCACTTGATTCTAAGCACTTTACTGCATTTAGTCTTTTAAAATGTAATATCTTAACTTCTATACTTTGGATTTTTGTCGTTTTGTTCAGAATATAATAATAATCTGTTTTTCTAAACCTGTGTGAAGTTTTTTTTTTGGTGCATTCATTGTGTTACTGAGTGGGTGTGTTGCACAAATATTTTACACATTGCCTCTTTACATAAGCCTGACTGCTCTGTGCCAAGCTACTAGAGGGTGAGCACAGGTTATCTTTTAGTGTGTATCTAGATTACCCTGACTAGAGTGGTGGTTCCTGCCTGGCCTGGGTGCATCCCTCCGCCAACCAGGAATCCCATTTCTAACAGTGGACCTTTGACATTGCCGCCCAACCAATCATCCCATGCTTAACACTACATGCCTGTACACTAATGTGTTGTGATGAGCCACTATATGTGTCTCTGATCATATTCCTTTATCTCATATTGTACGCCGCAAACATTTAATAAAGATTGTTTTTTTTTTAAAAATTCCCATAGCTCAGTAGATAATCAGAATAAGGATGAGAAGAGCCCATCAGGCTATCAATGGAACAAGAGATCGAGAAATATTGGAAAAAATGGTAATCCACTGTTATGTGCGCGCTTAGGCTACTTAGGTTACTGTCACTAGCTGTAAAAGCTCTAACTGTGCTCCAGAACGCTTTAATATTCTTAGTTTCACAGCCAAGCATTAAATTAGCACCTTTTTATTTTCAGATTGCATTTTTCCTTTTTTAATAGATGCTTTATATAAGACTCAACAAGCTGAACTCTCCTTTATATGTCTTGGTTTAGATTTCAAGGCAGCCCACAGACGCCCCCTGGCAACAGAGCAGTTGGCGTCAAACCACTTGGAAGAAGAGTGAATTGATTTATGTACTAGCTTAAGCAGGAATGAATTAATTCCACTGCAAATACAAACAAAATTGGCTACTATAAGTTCATCAGTAACCATTTTGGACAAACTGACGGAAGTGACCCGATTAGAGTCACTCTGGTCACTCACGACCACCTCTCAGCCTTCCATACAAATGAAGAGTCGGTCAGTCAGTAGAGAATACAAACCAAAGTTATTTTATTAGTATTCGCTCGAGCGGAGTCCAGTCTGACCAGCCTCCTTTGACGGCTGCCGAGGGACTGACCCTCACCAATATAACATCAGATATTATACATTTCCAACACCCAACTGTACCAGCCCAGACTGGAAATTTCCAGTTGGAGCATGTTCACAAAGGAGGTACAGAAGGATGAGCTACCATCCTGAGACCAGGAACACACTATCTTAGCTTCAAGGTTACTCAGCCCGTGCCCGTCTCTCTGAGAGTGGGAGTAGGGCCACATACGAGGAAAGGTATGCAAACACAGAACAAGCTATTCATTAGTGCAACGAAGTTCAGCCTTGAACAAATAAAGAACGATCAAGGCTGTTTTCTGCTGAATCAGACGGTATGAGACAGAAGCTTACTTTCGATCATGGCACAGAATGGCGGCTGATTATAAAATGGTGCCACAAATGCTAACTTAACTCGCACAATGCTCAAAAGAGTCAGCTAGACATATTTTTTCAGTCCAACAAAACAAAGTTCAAAAAGGGCAAAATAGGGTTAAATAAGAAGTTTTAGGAAACCACAAGGATCTTATATTTCCCAAACCAACCTAAAACCATCTGGAGTTGAAGCTAGTTGATAGTTATCCTTAGGTAGGCAACATGGATTGGATAAAGGGAGAAAGATCACAGCTGTAAGTAGGTTATGATCACCAATAGATTTTTTCCAATGATTTCACAAAATAAAAGATGATTTAAAAAACCCTGAGACAATAAAATCTAATCGATCACCGAATGGCAACCGCAACCAAAATAGGTGTGAAAGGAACAACTACTTCTGTAATCGCGAATGTTCACAAGAACTCGCTCATTAATGAAATTAGAAAGTTCGTGCTCTCTGCAATCACTGGAGTTCAGAATTGGATGCTCAACAAAAAGAGGACCAAGCTGGTTATAAATGGAAATCTCAGCCTGCAGATTAGCGTTATAATCCCTGCAAAGAGCAATATGGCCAGGGAGTCGCCGATGACCCATGTAAGCGTATACTTACCGTACCCAGAACCTCATGACACAATGCAAACAAGTCCAATTTGTATTTCTTTGAGATAGGGGTCGTAAGACCCCAGGCCGTATCTATTATTAACTGAGGCAGCTGGTCCATAGGGGGCGCTGGAGCGGCGCCCACTGGCATCTACACAAAAAGAAACTGCTCGCTGCAGTTCAGGCAACAGAATGTAAACAGGCGAATTGACAGCTTTCACAATTCGTCTGTTTACTTTTCCAGGCCTGTGTTTCACACAGCTGAAAGTGCGCATGTCAACGCACAGCGCAGGCAAGAGCAGGAGTCCAGAAGATGGACTGCGCATGTGAGAGAGGAGCGCTCTTCATTTCAGCTCCCGTCTCACATTGACAAAGTATTAGATATGCTGCGCATGCCTAGTGTAGTGCAGCATGTCTAAAGATAGCATCCTGCTCGGGCAGTGACGTGTTTTTGACACAGTCGCCCCATGCCCAGTCAAATGGCAGGATACAGACTAGACAACCGTCAGACTAGGAAGAGTGAAGAAGGTGTTTGCTGCTGCCTAAGACTTGCGAAGCAGTTCTTTTTATCTTAACAGCCTAGCGAGGGTTATCTACTGAGATTCTTCCAGCCTTTCACATTTCAGTCAGAGCGTTTTCAAAATATTGTGATTGTATAGGGATATATCCGCTTCGCTGCGGCCGGAATTCCCCCGCTGTGCTGAAGAATTCCACGCGTGCGTGGTTCGGACCGCCCCCGGCCGTCCTCCGCACACGCCCACCGTGACGTCAGACGGCCGGGGGCCGTCCGACGCACGGAAGCGGTTAAAAAATATGTATATATTTAGCAGCTGTATTTTGTTCACTTGAATCGCACACTTTTTTAATGTATAACCATTGAGACACTCCTAAAGTTCCTGTTGTAGCCGTATTTCTTTAGCAGTGATGCCACACTTGGAAACAGATTTTTTTCAATTGGCGATTCCGGTTTTCAAGTACAAACAATCTTTGTCACCGTGAATTTCAGAAGGGGGTGATTTTATAATCCTTCACATTTTGCAGCGCGGATTTGCGAACCCCCTAAACTCATCGCAGGCAGTTTCAAAAGAGTACTTTGGTAATAATTTCTGTTTTGCAGTATAGTTGTACTTTTTGCGAGCCTCCGGTTTTGCAGATGTTTTATGTTTTAATTTTTATTCTTTCCTTTTTAACTTCTACATTATTGCCCAGTAGCAATTCTACAGATATGGAAAACCATATCTAACCTATATGTATGTATGCAGTATGTGCATAGAACAAGCCAAGCCAAAAAGGCAGTAGAGCACTGTAAAAGGTCAAAGGCAAGCACACAGTTAATTATTGACAGGAGAGGTAACTGGTCATTGGAGTGTTGCTGCGTTATGATGTAGTTTTTAAAGAGGTGTGTCTTCACCTCTTTCCTAAATTGAGCAGCATTGGGATGATTCTTATGGATACTGGATACTGTCCCAATTATTTATCAGTAATCTTCATTACTCTTAAGTCTGCTCATCCTATCCATAATCATTACTTTTGAGGTGAGCATTCTAAAAATGAAACCCCACCCACCGCCTTCGTTGCTATATGTTGCCCAGCATTCCCAGAATCTTCCTGTCATTGAGCGCACAAGCCTAATTCCAATAACAAACACTAACCAATAACACTGAACTAACCATTAACCTTGGGTTCCGGAGTAGCATGCTGCCCGGTGTAAAGCGCTTCAACGCCTCGTCAGGGGTAGTAAGCGCTATATAAATACAATTACAATACAATACAATAGCATCCAGCTCGGGCGGTGACGTGTTTTTGACACAGTCACCCCATGCCCTGTCAAATGCCAGGATACACCCGAATAAACAAGGGTCGGCCCCCAGTCGCATCCAGTCTTCTGATTTGGCAGTCTGAAATCAGCTCGTGATCGCGAGATGCAGCATGGCTTCGGAAGGCCCGCAGAAGCAGAGGAGAGAATCCATGAAGAAGCTGGCCTGCAGTAAAACAACTGGAAAGGTGGCATTCAGGTTAGTTTCTTTTCAGTTAATGTTAAGATTGTCCTCATTATTGACAGGGCGCATGAAAAGTATAAAAAGTCATATTCAAAGTTGCTTTTCTTTTTTGTAATGTGTTCTACTGTTAGCATTGAGGGTCTGCAGTGACCCCACTTAACCTTCATATAGAGTTAATCCTAGTTAACTTTCTTTCTAAACAGAGATTTAGGGGCTTATTTACAAGCCTCTTGCACCACCGGTACGTCACTTTTTCCCATATTAAAAGTGACGCACCAGCTGCGCAAGGGGCTTGTAAATAAGCCCCTTAGTTTTTACTGTTTACTAGAAGTTTGAGTCAGGCTCAGGCCTGGTTCTGGCTCAGCTAGAGGCCCTGTTAGGTTTCATGTGTCTTCTTAGGCAAATATTTTATTTCACCAAAACTCTTTTTATTTCATTATCCTGTATGAACGAAATCACTTTCAAAAAAATGTGTGTTCAGGCTACCAGTTGTACAAAATGATCACTTTTAATAGAGCAGTGCCACAATGTGCCCTATTAATGTCAATGCTTCAATGTGTTATAGAAATATTTACTTTTAAGAGACTTTATCATACTTTACGTCGTTTGTTGTGTGATTTACACAACACATATTTTCACAGCTTGGCTTGTGCATGGGCTCTGAGATCCGAGCCAACTCTCCCTGTTAATTTGTTGTCTTGTCCACCTCTACTATGTACCAATGCATCACTAAGAGGAATGTCTTCTCACTCATGTACAACAGTCATTGTTACATCACCAGACAGCTGAAGGGCCGAGTTGGTCCTGCTATAGCTGACCTAGTGAAGTGAATGATAAAGGGCAAAATGGTAGCCTGATGCACTTAGTACAACCAAATGCAGCAGGTAAGTCCTTAAAGCCAAGGCATACTGGCACATCACAAGAATACTCAAATATGTCATCAGTGTCCTTTCAAAACCTAGTTCATGTAGTGGTCTCCAAAGTGAACATTTTGTTTTAATGTTTTACAAAATGTTTGTAGCGGAAAATCCTTGAAGTAGGTTGTGCTCTCTAGGTTTGTGTGCTTACTTACACAAATTTGAAGAAGCTATTTATGCCTCACCACTTTCAAAGTGCACCAGCCGCCACTGATTATTAACTTACAACAAAATTAAAAACCACACTTTTATAACTTTTTACACAGTAACCTCATTATTTACATTTTCCGTTTACATTTTTGGTGTCCTACCCTTAACATAAATTCTAGTACATGGGAATCACCTAACCATAACTACTCTGTTCCTGTGTAACCAAACAAATTATTCTGTAACCGATTCCGAGTGAGATCGAGACTGGCTCTGTCCCTTCTTTTACCCCTTTGGGGGCCCTCCTTATGGGAGGAGTCCCCTTTCCCTCTCCCGTCCGTCCCCATGGGGAGGTCACCAATGTCTGCGAAATCTTGTGCAGGGGGCCCGGCTGCCCTTAGTATACCTACCGCGGGGCACCCCCTACACCCAGGTTTGTCGCCCCCCAAGGGCCAGTGCTAGGTTATGCCCAACTGCGCCTGCGTGGGTGGATGCTAGGTAAAGGCCCGTGTCAGCGACTGCCCAGAAACCCCCTGCGCCCCTGCCACCTCCTTCCGACCTGGTGGCAGCACCCCTTGGAGGGTCCATGAATGCAGATGTCAATTTGGTAAAACAGGATGGCGAAAAGGAGCCTAAGTGTCCCCCCAATCTTGACCTCACCCGCCAACATAAATAAGACAATTTAAAAAAGGAAGCAAAAACTGTTAGTCAGACAAGAGAGAAAAATACTGTTACAGCAAACAACAAGAGAGCAAAACCTGATTCAATTCCAAATCTAATACAAGAGCAACACAAATAATTATAATAACACGTTCACAGTCTAAGCAACAAACAATTCCCTCATAAAACACCCTAGAAGGACCCTTGTTTTTGGGATGGTGGGTGGGAAAAACTCAAAAACCCGCGCGGCTCCCAGGGAGGTTTAATCGGGTTCCCGGAGGGAAAAGGGGGTGGTGGGGGGCCCCAGCACCTCTGCGGTTTACACGGGCGACGAGCAACAAGGAGTCCAGTGAAGATCATCGGCGACCGCGTCTTGCAACAGGCAGGAAACAGAGACCTGCCTGTCCCAGCGCGGCCGTTTAGATAGGGAGGGTGGTTCCCATCGGCTGCCCCGGAAGCACGTTAGTGCTTCCGGGGCAGGGGCTGCGGTGACAAATCCACGCCGACCTCACCCGGAAGGACGGGGCGGCCCCGCACTGTCCCTCCCATTGGACCCCGGCTCCCCGCCATATCGACGGCTCTCCCCATGGTGGGGAGAGCCTCTGTTATATGGCCAGGGAGTCGCCAATGGCCCATGAAAGCGTATACTTACCATACCCAGAATCTCATGACACAATGCAAACCAGTCCAATTTGTATTTCTTTGGGATAGGGGTCGTAAGACTCCAGGCCGTATTTATTATTAGCTTACAACGAAATTAAAAACCACACTTTTTTATAGCTTTTTACACGGTAACCTCATTATTTACATTTTCCGTTTACATTTTTGATGTCCTAGCCATAACATAAATTCTAGTACATGGGAATCACCTACCCATAACTAGTCTGTTCCTGTGTAACCAAACACATTATTCCGTAACCGATTCAGAGTGAGATCAAGACTGGCTCTGCCCCTTCTTTTACCCGTTCGGTGGCCCTCCTTATGAGAGGAATCCCCTTTCCCTCTCATGTCTGTCCCCTCGGGGAGGTCACCAATGTCTGTGAAATCTTGTGCAGGGGGCCCGGCTGCCCTTGGTATACCTACCACGGGGCACCCCCTACACCCAGGTTTGTCGCCCCCAAGGGCCAGTGCTAGGTTATGCGCAACTGCGCCTGTGCGGGTGGCTGCTAGGTAAAGGACCGCGTCAGCGACCGCCCAGAAACCCCCTGCGCCCCTGCCACCTCCTTCCGACCTGGTGGCATCACCCCTTGGAGGGTCCATGAATGCAGATGTCAATTTGGTAAAACAGGATGGCGAAAAAGGAGCCTAAGTGTCCCCCCAATCTTGACCTCACCCGCCACAGGCCAGCATAGTTCACCTACTATCTGGCCCCCCCTGCCCGAGAATGTGCGCTGGCCCAGCCAGGCCAGCAGGTTTTCCAGAAACATAGTGTTACCTTAATCAGATAAATGCACTCCATCCTGTAAAAGAAAACGCTCCCCTTTGATGCACCCATGAGATACGGCTGAAAACCGATCCGTCCTGAACAACTTACCAAGTTTTCGGTTCAACCTCTTTACTGATTCATTGATGGCTTTTACCGACTTACCACCTCTCCATTTCGCCCTCGGGATCATATTAGACCACACGATTGTGGCCCCCGGGAATTTATTTGACAACCAACACATTTCTGAAACAATCACCTCACATAGATCTCTCCGACCTAATTCTGCCATGTCATTGCCTCCAATATGTACAATTATCACTCCTGGAAGCGTAAGCCTCCGGGGCAACATTCTGTCCAATGCAGTTCTCAGTTGAGCCAAGCGCAGCCCCCCTTGGCCACAGAAAGTCAGCGGATATCCATCCTTTAGTGCTTGTGACGCATAGTCGCCTGCTAAATAAACGCTCCGTGCACGCCTCACATAGGAGTGCCCCAACACCAGCACATCTGTAACGCCTCCTGCACCAGCGTAAGCCAGCGGCAATGAGGTGCCAGCGGCTGGATCTCCCTAACTTCTCCACCACCTGCATTGATGAAAGAAAAAGGGTAAGGCACTAGAACAGCCACGGTGACATTCAGAACATGTTCAATCTCACATATCGTTTGTAGCAATCAAACTTATCCTATCCTTTGCACCACCTGTCCCGCCAACCCCATACTCGCGGCAGTTGTTGCTGCGCCAATACGGAATGAATGGGAACCATACTCAGCAGGATTAAAACCTGCAGCCCCCAAAGCCGCCTTGAGCACCTTAGTGAATTGGAATCTAGTTAGCGGTGTCCCATCCTGGCGCAACAACAGAGGGCCACCTGTACCCCCTCCCCGGTGAGCCAGAAAGGATTCCAAATTGCCTAGCGGACAACAGCTGCTCCCCATGGCTCGGTGTAGCAATATGTGATCCCCCTTACCCATCTGGTCACTCTTGGAATGGAAAATGGTAATCGCTAGCGAGCTATTGGGCCATTGTATGTCCTCATGCTGCAGTCCTCCCTTCAAATCCTTTTTGTTCCTTGCCACCATATCGCTTACCCTTAATGCCCTGTAAAAAGCCAAGGCAAAAGCTGCTCTAAAAAGGCGAACTTCATCCGGTGAATTACATATTCCCTCCAGAGAGGCCATGATCCCTGCCAATTTCACTGTGTCAATGGGGCACCTGGAGTCAGATCTACACCCCTCCAAACGCCCTTTGCACCAGGAATGCCCTTGTCCCATCTGCGCACCCCAGCATTTATGCAAAAAATGAGATTGCCACGATATGGCATTTTGCATATGATACGTGTCTCCCTTCCTTTCTCAGGTACCCTAAGAAGGCAATTACTGATTCCTGGGAGAACCAACCCCCCGTCCCATGCACTTCCTGAAACCTGCAGTATGTGCCATATGCCCCCTCATAGGCGCGCCTTGTCCTGGGCGCTAAGCTGCCTGAAACGAGGTCTGGTAAACTGGGGCACCAAGTTGCCATAGATGTTCTGGGAATGGTGAGGGGAGGTCCACCGCTTCCGGGTGGTGGAACCTGAATGCCTGCATTTTGAAACGAGATAAAGCATCTGCCTCATTGTTCAATACACCAGGGACCTGTTTAGATGTAAAATTGACATTCAATTTCATGCAAATCAGGACAATCTCTTTGAGTAACCACAAAATCATTTTACACCTGGCAGTTTGTTGATTGATGCACTCGACCACGGTCATATTGTCTGACAAGAATACCACTGACTGATTGCGAAACTGTGCAGGCCAAATTGTGAGCGCCACCAGGATAGGAAATAGCTCCAGGAAACCAATGTTTGCCACTAGGCCAGACTCATGCCATTCACTTGGCCATCGTTCAGCGCACCAATCTGGTCCCAGGATGGCCCCAAAACCTGTGCTGCCTGTGGCATCAGTCAATAAACCCAATTCAGCATTGGTCCTGGCAGGGCTTGGCCACACCACTGACCCATTAAAATCCTTCAAAAATGCCTCCCATATTCTCATGTCTAGGCGAACCTCACTAGCCAACCTCATATGATGATGCTTTTATTTCAGACCCAACATGGCTGCGCAGTAGATTTAGAAAATGGGCGGCCCATGGGTATAATGCGGAGTGCAAAATTCAGCTGCCTCACCACCACCTGCAACTGATGCAGCGTCGCCTTCTGAGCCCTCAGGCATTCCTCAAGTGCCTTTGAAAAAACCCTTACCTTCTCCTGAGGAAGCCTGGATACCCCTGCCTTGGAATCTAACTCTATGCCCAAGAATTCTATTGAGGTTGCTGGTCCACAAGTCTTTGCCTGCGCCAGTGGCACACCAAAAACACCCATTAACACCTGGAAGCATTGCAAAGCCCTCCCACAATCATCTGTGCCCGGAGCCCCCAAGAAAAGGAAGTCATCCAGGTAATGAAGAGCCCAACGGTGCCCTGATCTTTTCCTAAATGCCCATTCTAAAAAGGTACTAAACTTCTCAAAGTAAGCACAGGATACTGAGCAGCCCATGGGCATACACTTCTCAAAATAAAATACACCCTCAAACTGAAAACCCAAGAGATGAAAATCACCTGGGTGAACCGGCAACAGACGAAAAGCAGATTCTACATCAGCTTTTGCCAACAAAGTTCCAGGTCCCAGCTCCTGGAGCATTGTAATAGCATGATCGAATGAGGCATATTTCACGGAGCACAATGCCCCATCAATAGCCTCGTTAACAGACTGTCCTTTTGGGGCTGAAAGGTTGTGGATAAGCCGAAACTCCCCAGGGTCTTTTTTGGGTACTATGCCCAACGGTGAACACATAAAATCCTCAAAAGGTGGGGATTCAAAAGGACCCGCCACCCTCCCCAAGTTCCTCTCCTTCAAGATTTTATTTCTGGCAATGTTAGGATTGGCCATTAAAGATTGCTGATTTTTGCAATACGCCACACCAACACAGCCCTCAGCTGGAATCCTAAAACCGCTCTTAAATCCCTCATATAAGGCCTGTGCTGCTGCTGTGTTGCTGTATGTGTTTAACCATGACACCATTGCCTGCCAGTTAACCGGGGAGGGGGCCTTAACCATAGCCGGGACCTCAATCATGCTTTTTGGGGGCCTTGTCCTTTGCTTTCTTGAAACACTTGGACTCTGGGTGTGAAGATAGGCCACAGAACGAACAACAGTGCTTGAACTTGCACAGACCTGGGGCTGTGGTGCAGGTCTTCCTATTGGAATCCCAGCATGCCCCCTTCCTTGCCCCGGCCCCTGAACTACTGCTTGCACCTGAGCCTGCCCGAAAGGGCTGACTTGGATCTGCCATCGCCCTCTGCGGGTGCATGAAACGCAACCATGCATTCACATCAACTTGGTCCCATCCTAGAGTGGGTCTAGTAGCCCTGATACGCCTGAACTCTTTCATATTCTCTCCAGGCAGTGCCCCCAAACTCCTCATGCGCACATGCTATCCTATTTTGGTAGCAAGCCAACTGCCCACCTAATGTAGGGAATTTCTCCGCCATGATTGCCTGAAAGATCGTGAAACCCCTGACCCAGTTCATGATAGTCTAATCAACCCTTTTCTTTTATGGCCAATGCCCGCACACCCTGGAATGTGAACACTCCTTGCACCGCTTGGCTTCATCCCTGCTAGGCGTATCAACAATCAACTCGCAAATATCAACATAAGCACCATTCCAAATCTTCTCCTTAATGTCAAGGTGCACGTGCCTGCCCAACTGATCAGGCTCCGAGCGCACGTCGCCAAGACCCACGCTCGGCAACGGTTGTAACGTACCTGCTGGCGTGCTTTCTTTAAGCGGAGGTGACGGTCCGACTGCAGCCGGTGCTATCTGAGGCACATTACCAGCTTGCGGACTCCCCGCCACCACTGGCCCCTGACCTGCTGTCCCAACTGCAACCCCTTCCTGCCTAATTCCACCTTGCAGCATGCCCAAGCCATCAACATGGGCCACTAACCTCTTTGCCCTTTCGACATGATCAGCTTCAGCCACACCAGCCAATGCACCCCCCAACACTGGTGCAGACCAAACACCTGCCCTTGATAGCCAAGGCAAAACACTGGCCAAACTCGTTATTAAATCCCGCTGGCCAACCAAACCCACTGTAGCTCCCTCGCCAACCTGTCTAGCCTGCGCTATGCTGGCGCCCGGTGTTGACACCACCGCCCTAGGGGGAACCACCTGACTGTCCACAACACTTACTCCCCCTGCCTGGACGACCTCCACTGGTCCTTGATCAGGTGCGGCCTGGGCATTTCGCCCCTTTCCACCCCCATGTCCGCTACTGCGCCTCCTGACTGGAGGAAAAGCTGCACGGGGAGCTACCCCCAGCCTACAAGGCCTGTCTGGCACTGCTGGTTCCACTGGCTGCCCCCCCTGGGAATCCCTTGCCTGGAGCAGGGCTAGCCTTTCATCCATTGCCTCCATCCTGCGCTCCATCCTGAGCAACATCTCTTCCATCCTGCTAGCCGGGCGTGCCCTTTTAGCACCCTGCTTTGGTCCCCCAGGCATGCTAGTACCAAATTTGCAAACTCGAGTAAAGAATCACCAAACTTCCTTACTTCGGGCAAACCGCCCTTGCAAAACTATACATACCGATGGGGTGGGATCAGCCCTTCCAAGACAAGATGCTCCCAAATGCTTATACCCCACAAGGCCTAGCAAGGTATCCCTTCGCCACCTCAACCGTTACGGTCCTAGGGATCCTGAAAAACACTGATTCCTCTCAACAATTATACCTTCAAATCCACTGCCGATCAATTACACTCGCGCTTGGTACGCTCGCTCCCAGATGCCTGAAGCCACCTCCACCTCACAGATGCGATCACCGCTGCACTCCGGTCTGCATAAAACAACCTACTACCGATGTGCGATCGATGCCCCACCGTGGCCTAAAATTACCTGTGGGCACCCCCACAATCCCCGGAGCCGCGACCGAGAGCCCTAAAACTCCTGGGTCAGGTGAGAGAAACTCAAAAACCCACGCAGCTCCCAGGGAGGTTTAACCAGGTTCCTGGAGGGAAAAAGGGGTAGTGGGGGGCCCCAGCACCTCCGCGGGTCACACGAGCGACGAGGAGTCCGGTGGCCGGGCAACGGGGAAGATCGTCGGCGACCGCGTCTTGCAGCAGGCAGGAAACGGAGACCTGCCTGCCCCAGCGCGGCTGCTTAAATAGGGGCGGGTTTCCCGTCAGCTGACCCGGAAGCACTTTAGTGCTTCCGGGGCAGCGGGTGCGGCGACCAATCCGCGCTGACCTCACCCGGAAGGAAGGGACGGCCCGTCCCCCCCCCCTGTTGGACCCCGGCTCCCCGCCATATTGACGGCTCTCCCCATGGTGGGGAGAGCCTCTGTTAGAGGTAAACTACGAAAGTGCAAATGATTAGTGTTATACAATTCATAGAAAAATTAAACAAAGATTGATTATTGCCAATGTTATAATGAGAGAAATCGTTGTAGAAATTAAGAAAGAAACGAAAACACACTGTGAATTTACCCTGAAACCCCTGAATAGACTGACAATGAGTCTTTAGGGCTTGGCCCCATAACTTTTTGAGATAGGTTGAACCATGTTGCCAAGCCGCCCTTTGTCCGCCCAGATCGTGATGGGATGGTGGAATAAAATGACAATCCTGGTCATAAAGTCAGTTTGAGACATTTAACGAAATCATACAATTTCATACAAACCATTAAAAGCAGGTTACTCTGTAGAGTTAATTTTGGGTTTCAACCCTGCAATATTTCAACCTAAAAAGCTCAGGGTTAGTGAGGGGGCGAGTTAGACGACCCACAAAATGTATTAGCATGCTCACTCGCATATGCAGAATCATAGCCGACCAGCGAGGTAACAGGCGAGTCCATATTATCTAAACTCTGCAGAGGACAAAAATCTATTTTGCAGATCAATAGCAAACTAGTCAGAGCGAGCCAGCTCCCTAGGGGTGTCACCCTCACACACGTCTTGTTAATTGCTAGGAGGCCTGTAAATGTAACCAAGTGGTAAAGCCACAGTATTTATTGTTAGAGTGCCTAAATTGTGCCAGTAAATTGCGTACAAAGCTTGGCCTCCGGAAATTGATGACCACACAATCGCCCTTCATAGATTTTGTAGAAGACCCATCCAAGAGGCTCTTCTAGTAAACAGCCAATGAACAACCTTATCCTTTTAGTTGCTCCCCATTTTCAACTGTAAAAGCAGTCAATGCAGGAACATTGGGCAAAATAAACACATATGGATAGGATTCAGACAGGAAGCTTAATATCTGCAACTTGCTTGAACTGGTACCCAAGCACTGCTTAGGAGTAGGCTTATGCTGTAAGTCATTGATGGAGTTTCCACATACCCGCAATTGGATTTGTGGAAACAGATGTTAACATTAAGGTTGGAATTGACATTGTTGGGTACAGCTAAGTCTGGAACTCAGTGTGGGCAGGTGACAGGCAATTGAGGCCTTAGATTTGCAGTACGAGGCAGCCCTGAAGCAGAAGAACGTTCATCTAAAAAGGTATCCACACTGTTATCAAGTTTGTGTAGTTTTGACTCTATCTTTTCCAGTCTTACATTTAGGGGCAGAAGGTGCTCTTTAAGCATGGAGGAAATCCTAAAGCAAATTTCATTCACCTAGCGTGCCTTGAATACGGTGGAGCCAGACAATCAACACAGGTGTTCACACCTCGATCCTGGAATTTAGGCATATGGGCAGTCTTTTGTTCTACATTTAACAGCAGGTTCAATCAGTGGGGACCCGGAGGTGTAACTCTGCCCAGTAACATCAGCAGGCACATTGATGAAAGAGGCGGTTGGAAGAGATAAAGACAGCATAGGTGAAACATTGATGTCAAAAAAGAGATCCATTAACTCTATTTCCTTTGAAATTACCACAACCGCCTGTGCAAGAAAATTAATAGTTTCAACCTTGACAGGAGCACACATGTTACCTGTTGACTTGGGCTTACCCTTGTCCGGAGTCGAAGGGGGGGGTTAAAAAATTAGGACAAAAGAGGGGGCCCAGCCCAGATGGGCCTGCTCTTGGCCTGGTCTTCACCAGGCACGCGCCTGGGCACATCCCACGCCATGGGCTTCCTTAGGTGATTTTAAGGTTTGCACAGCGCTTTGCAGACAGGCCCCACCCTCTCTCCTTGCCCACAAGAGCCAGGCATACAGCATACTGCATCACGTACTTCCTGGGGTGATATGAAGCGCCTGCATGGCCCCTTGCTGACAGGCCCCACGTCCTCTCCTCCAGTGGAATTCTGGGATTCAGATTCCTTGCCAACAAAAGCCAGGCATACAGCATCCATTTAAACATAACACATGGTTGATTGTGCTTAGCAGGCTATTGCCATTATGGTTGTTAAAAACAGCAGATTTCAAAAGCAACAAAACTGTGCACATGTAGACTATAAAGGAACTGCAACTGTGGACAATGCTAATGGAAGGCAATCCTAATTGATGTAGCAAACCCCTGGAAACATTTGACTTTTTCTGAGATCTCCAACACAAATGGAACTGGTACTGTTGATCTTACTGAGAAACGAAACACATGGTTATGGCAGTCTAGTGAACCTAGGGGGATTTCCTTTAATGTTAGGCTACCCACTTACAATTTAAACCTTACTTCCAAATACAGCCAGTACGGGCATTTCCGTACTGAAGAGAGGGGTTCAAATTTACTTGCACTTGTCATGGATGGTCTGGCTACCGCATGACTCACTGCCGTGAGTGAAAACTAGGCCGGGACCATCACATACTCAATTGGCAGAATTTAAGTGAAATAGCATCTGTGAGGAAAGTTGTTTATTACCTCATTGTGTAATAGACTCACAAACCTCCATCCGGTCCAATCAGGTTTGTTTGTAAAAACTTAGCTCAGTACTGAGTAGCTGGGGTTCAGACAGTGGCGTAACAATAATTGAGGGGGCCCCCTGCAAGGTACGTGGAGGGGCTCCCTCCGGACTCTATCAGGAGCTCTCCGGCCGAAGTGCTGTGCTGAGGGGGGCCCCTGGAGTTTGGGGGGCCCCCCTGCACTGCGGGGGCCTGTGTTACGCCCCTGGGCTCAGAGTAGTCAAGCTTTATCAAAGGAACAAGTGTAAAGCATTTATGAGTACCAAAACAGTTGAGTAAGAAGAAAACACAACATCATAAAAATGCAAAACAAATGTATAAAATAAATTGGATTTTTATCTTTAAATAGACATCTGAATGACAAAAATCTACTGGAGGGTTTGGAGATATTCATTTTTAAAGTAGCAATAAATTGCAGATTTTGAAACGTTGGCCAATGTTACAATCTGAACCAGAGTTTAAGGGAATATTCAATCATACTTCTATGTTCGCTTATGAACAGTCTAGAAATTTGAAGGAGATAAAAGATACGACCAATGAAAGTAATTCATATAGGGGGACTGTTCCGTGTTACAATTGCACCAACTGTAGTAACATCATAAAAGGTCCAGAGGTAAACTATGCACCCAAGGGCACTAAAATCAAGTTAAAGGTCAATGCAACTTGAGAAACCAAGAATGTAATATACATGATACAATGCACATGTGGTCTCACATGCATGGGGAAAACTTAGCCAAACATAAAAATAAGGATTACAGAACATAAGGGCAATATAAGAATAAAGAATGAAAAATCAACAGTAGCCACACACTTCAACTCATCGGAACACAGCATCAGCCAACTAAGATTTATTGTACTAGAACAGTTGAGTAAGAAGAAAAAAACATCATCATAAAAATGCAATACAAATTTATAAAATAAATTGAATTTTTATCTTTAAATAGACATCTGAATGACAAAAATCTACTGGAGGGTTCGGAGCTATTCATTTTTAAAGTAGCAATAAACTGCAGATTTTCAGTAATGCATAAATCATTGGAATCTAAGGCAACTCGCGGTACAGGTTCAGCCACGACAACTTGAAAGCGGCTATAAAGGTACTTATGTGACGACCAACTCTTGCAGATAGCAAGTCACAGGGACCAATTAGATCCACGAGAAGAGTTACCTCACAAGTAAAGCAACCTCCAGTCCAGTTCCAGGCTCTGTGGGTGCACCACCATAGGAATCAATGGTGTGGTCCTGATGCAAGGGATGCAGGATGCTTAAGATCCTCAAGGATGCTGATGATGCCGAGTCAGTGTCACTGATGCCGAGTCAGTGTCACATATCTTCCTATAGCCTCCCCTTGGACAACAAACATGGTGGAGTGACTTTGGCCTTGGAGGTCGATGTCCCATGAAGTCCTAATCCAGCACAAAACCAGTTGCTACTGGTCTGCAGTTACAGCCAAGCCAACGCTTCCCTTTAACTTGCAGTAACTTCTGTGCTGCAAGACCAAACTGCACTCAAACGACTCTCACAGGTCCAGCAGACTCGGGTGCAAGTTTTGAGGGTTGGGACTCAGTCTCCCAGGCTGCACTTTGATGGTCAGCAGTGGTCGGGCGTTCATGCTACCAACTTGCCAAGGCAGGCATCTTGAGATTTTATGGCCATGTAGCTGTAACAAGGAGTCAGCCAACTGACCCTTGAAATCACCTTCAGTCACGGGCTCTGGGATGTTTTTTCCTTGAGCGGGGCAGCACAGTCCTTTCTTTGCTAGCCCAAGGTGCAGCAGTGTTTGGTGCTGCCTATCTTGGCTGGGTCCAGGGAACAGCAGAGCAGTCCTTCTTCGGTCCTCTCTCCAGTACAGACGTGATCTGAGGTCCGGGTGACAGGAGTGACACTCTGGTGCCCAGTTCTTGCCCTTGGGGGATGCAGCAACTACTAGCCAATGAGCTACCAAGTCCCCTCCCACATAGTGACAATTTCCAGTGAAATGTGGTGTCTAGCTAGCCCAGAATGCACCTTTATCGCCCACTTCCAGCATGACAGAACCCATTTTATTGTGTGGAGCTCCATAGCCCATTCCAGAGGTGTGGCTAACTGGGGGCTACATGCCCATGAAAAAACAGGTTTTGCAACGGCTTCCCCGTCTCCATCCCTGATGCAAGCCTGTCTGCTAAAGTAAAAGAGCAGCTTCTTTCATGTGTGACCACCATTTGCCCTCTAAAAATGGCTTCCCCTTTGAAGTCTGTCTTTTGGGCTCACACCTTGTTTGACATTTCTGCTAGGAGGAGGTAACACCTCCTGCCTTAGTAGATCCTTTGCCCTTCTTGAGAGTCGTTCACACCTACCTACAGGAGGGCAGCAGGCTGTCTTGAGGACCACAGCTTGGGTGCAACTGTAAACGGTCACTGGAAAACTTTAGGAAGCAAAGTGGTAACTTTCTAAACTCAGATCACCTTATTGGATGTTAAAGTAACTCTCAACAATAAACTAATCACCACTGATATTTTTGTGAAAACCACCAACCGGAACAACTTATTGCATTTCACAAGCTTCCACCAATTTTCAGGAAACAAAATCTACCTTTTTTTTTTTTTTATTATTTTTTATTGAGCAGCTTGTAAAGTACACATTGAGCCCTCGCACAGGAGGCCATATAAAGATAGCGGTGGAGTCATTACAAGCACAATTTTTTGATTGAGAACAGGAAGAACAAATAACTGAAAAAAGAAACTCCCAGATCCCACAACCCCCCCTCCCCCCCCCAGTGGCACTTGTAGGCGACTTTACAACCCCGCCATCGCATCACGTCTCTGTTATATTCATATATCACTTGTGAATCCCAAGATTGAACACAGTTAAAAAAAAAACCATCAGTTACAGCATTCATTACATATCCGGGTTTGTAAGGAGGTATACAGTAAGTGGAGCCCAAAAGTCCTTGGGGCGAGAGGCTTCAGGCAACTCCTCAGCGTATGTCCCAAGTTGTTCTTTACAATATAGTAAGTCTCGAACCCATTTATGTAGGGTTGGGGTGAGTCTAGAGCCCCAGCACTGCGCCACAGCTCTCTTGGCCAACAAGGTCGAGACTGCCACCAGTTTGCGATTGCAAGGCTTTAAGTACTGTACCCAGCCCAATAGACAACCCTCAGGTGTACACTGCACAGTTTCAGCCACAACTTTCGTGAGCAGGTCAGTAACTCTACCCCAAAAGCCATATACATTTTTACAAGACCATGCAAGGTGTAGGAAGCCCGCATCCCCCTGCCCACATCTCACACATCCAGAGCTATCCCGCAGACCAAACCGCATCAGTTGCAGCGGGGTGTAGTATAGTTGGTGCAAATATTTAAAATGGATGATGCGGAGATTGCAATTAGCAGTGAGTCTGCCAGTAAGTATGCAACAGAACCTCCACATCTCCGGTGTCAGCGAGGTCCCAAGCAAGGCGGCCCATCTGTTGTACGCAGGGGTGTCCAGTTGTTCCCTTTCTCTGAGGGACATAGTGTATAGTTTCGTTATGAGACCAGTGCGGTCTGCGCCCGCTAGCACCGCCTGCAGTGCCAACAACGGCGTGGGTTCTACAGGGTAATCAGGGTAACTAGCACGTATTGCCTGCCTCACTCGCACATAAGTGAACCCAAACATGAACCCCCGGTCCCTACCGCCCTGTATGTCAGCAAGAGATCGAAACTGGCCTTGCTTGTAGAGATCCCCTAATTGGGTTACCCCCACCGCGCCCAATACCTTAAGAGCTGCAGGATCTCTAGCAGCAGAGATATCCGGGTGTGCTGCTAGTGGTAGCCGTGGGGCGTAGAGGTACGGCAATTGTGCACGTGTAGCAAGTATTTTCCACGCCCATGCCGTGCATAGTGCAGGGTTAATTTCAGTTCGTGGTCCCCCGCTCCCCCGGACAGGGCTGTCATCGCCAGGGTCATTGGGTGGACTGCGTCAGCTTCGATAGCAACATGCGGTTGGTAGCGTTGTGGGAAGAACCAGTAATGGGCAAACTGGGCCTGTGCACATAGATAATACAAGCGTAGGTCAGGGGCCTCGAAACCCCCCGCTCGAATGGCAATACTAGGGTCTCCCAGCTACACCGGGGCTTCTTACCACCCCATACAAAGGAGAGTAGCGCAGACTGGAAGGAGTGAAACAGCGCCAGATTGAGGCGAATAGGGATATTAATGAATAAATAAAGAAGTTTGGGCAGTATCGTCATTTTAACTACTGCTATGCGGTCCGCCAAGGAGAGAGGGAGTTTTGCCCAGCGCGCAGTTCGTTCGGCAATTTGTACTAGTGCCCTACCATAATTTTCGGAGACGACCACCTCTGGATCCCTGTGGAGCCAAACCCCCAAATACTTTACCGGGTCGGTGGACCAAGTTAAAGGAAAATCCAGCTCCATACGCCGCGTGCCCGTTGTAAGAGGCAGCACCGTTGACTTTGCCCAGTTGATACCGAGCCCTGAGAATCGTTCGAATTTCACATATTCCCGAAGTACCTCTGGAAGAAATGTTTCGGGTTCCCGGACATACAGCAGCATATCATCGGCGTACATTGAGACTACCAAAGGGCGCTGTCTAAACCGCAGTGCCGCCAGCGCGTGGCCTTGGCGGAGCTTACAAGCCAGCGGCTCAAGAGCGAGCGCGAAGAGCATCGGTGAAAGGGGGCAGCCCTGCCGAGTGCCCCGTTGGATGAAAAATGCGGCAGATATCCAACCATTGACCCGGATTCGTGCGGCCGGTGCCTCATATAAAAGGCGAATCCATTTCAGGAAGAAGGGGGCAGCCCCATTCTGAGCAATACCGCAAACATAAACTCCCACTGCAAAGAATCGAATGCTTTGGCTGCATCAAGCAGCACCGCTGCTGCCTGAAAGTCGGCCTCAAAATAATGTAGAGTAGAGAAGATAGTGCGCAAGTTGTGGGCGGTAGAGCGGGCAGGGACAAAGCCGGACTGATCCGGGAGGACCAGATTGGGGATCAAGGGCTGGAGTCTACTGGCGATCATTTTCGCCAGGATTTTGGCGTCAATATTTATAATGGAGAGTGGGCGATAGGAGTCACAGCTGTTAGCTGGCTTGTCAGGCTTAAGGAGCATAACGAGGAGGGCCTCTTTTAGAGATGGAGGGAGCGTACCACTCTCATATGCTTCCGCAAAGACGTCCAGGAGCCTAGGCGCCAGTTTGTCAGAGTAAGCCTTGTAAAACTCGCTTGGGAGCCCGTCCAATCCGGCAGCTTTACTGGTGGGCAAGGACTTGATGGCATTTTTCACATCGTCCACATCAAAAGGCAGGGTGAGGTGTTCACGTTGGTTGAGTGACAGCCAGCCGAGAGCTATGTCATCTAGATAAGCATGCATATCAGTGGCCGACACCTGCCCACGCCGTCCATACAGGTCAGAATAGTAATCCAACACCACCTCACTGATCTCTGGGGTGGTATAGCGCGGCACTCCCCCCGAGTCCAGCATTTCCGTAAGGTGCACCGGAGTCCGAGGCGTGTTTAGTTTCTGGGCCAGCGAGCGGCTTGGACGGCCTCCCTCCCCATAATACCGCGCCCTGAAGCGTCTTGACCTGTGCGCTATCTCCTGATCCGCTGTGTCATTATATTCAGTTACCAACCCCCGAATGGTAGCAAGTATACTTGGAGTAGGGTGTTGTGTGTATTCGCGTTCTAAAGCAGATATCTCATCAGTAAGTTTATTCATACGGCGTCGTAGAGCTTTTAGAACTCCGGCCTGTGCGCCCATACAAGTACCCCTAATAGTAACTTTAAATGCCTCCCATAGTGTCCCAGGGCTGTCGACTGAACCAGTATTTTCCTTAAAAAAGTCGCTGATGGCCACGCCAACAGTACTTCTGAACACTTGGTCCGTAAGTGAGGAGGGCTGTAATCGCCACTGAAACGGGGGCGTGCACAGGTTGGGACTTGCAGCTCCAAGAGTACGGGGGAGTGGTCCGACAAGGTTTTGGCTAAGTGGTGTACATCAAGCGCCCAGGTACATGCTATTTCAGAAAGGAGCCAGTAGTCCAGGCGGGACCAAGATCCATGCACAGTGGACACAAATGTACTTTCCCTCATACCAGGATGCCTCACTCGCCATATATCCCGTATATTCCCTGCATCCAGAAACCCCTGGATTGCCTCAGTCGCCTGGCTATGACGCTGCGCTCCACACCCCTGTTTGTCCAGATGGTCGTCCAGGCAGGCATTAAAATCCCCCCCCAAATCAACTCCGCAGATGAAAATTTGGAGATGCGGCGCCAAACATCAATAAAAAAAGAAGGGTCGTCCACATTTGGGCCATAGACATTTACTAAAAGGACCTCCATGCCCCCAAGCCGCCCATGGACCATCGCAACCCTGCCTTGAGTGTCAGTCTCTGTGTGCAGCACGGTGAAAGGGACCCCCTCCTCACCAAAATCATCACCCCCGGGCATACGAGGAGTAGGAGGAAGCCACCCTCAGCCCAGCCCATCGGGAGCCTACACTCTTTTCCGATAGGTGAGTAAGATGTGTCTCCTGTAGGAATACTACCTGGGCCTGAAGTCTGTCTAGCTGTGCCAACACTGACCGTATCTTCTTAGGATTATTTAAACCGCGCACATTCCAGGTGAGGAACTTTACGTTACCTCCCATGGTATGGTATGGTCTGATATACGAGGTAGTGTGAAAGAGAGACTATAGATGCGTCCGAAGGGGCACGCCATGGTATCAAGAAAGAAGGGCCTAGTAACCCACCTAACCCACCCCCCATAACCCCCCACCCACTTCAGCGACCCGAACATGCCAAAGCCATCCCATCCCAACAAAAACAGTCCCCTATATGGGGAGCAACATATGTAAATTCCGGTTTGGGGAACACCCATGTGGGGGGAAACCAGAGAGCTACAAACCTCCCAGAAAGCGGGAGGAGGCGGATCAGGTATAGGAAATGTGCAAGGATTTACTAGCATACATCTAACAGCTTGCATCTAACCTACTGCCATTACTATGTGGTGTCATCATAAAAAAGGTACTAGGGAATGCAGAACATCAATCATCGCATACATCAAAAGTAGCTAGGCACGTCGCACAGGGGACATCACACAGCAAAATCCCCCAAGTGTCCGACCCCGAAACATGGGTGACTGCTGAGGCACAGTGCAGCTCAACCGCAGCAAGGTCCAGAGGACGCAGCGACAGCCATTGAAGCCTATCAGCCACACCTCCACTGCGGCAGGAGACATATGACACCCCAGGCACCAAGTTACTGTTCCTTGTCGTCCATATTTGCGGCTGGCGCTGTTCTCTTCCTCTTCAACATTTTAACGTGGTCCATTGCTGCTTTGGGAGTAGTAAAGATCTTGCTGTCTCCATCTTGGCCGACCCGTAAACGGGCCGGATAGAGCATGGCGTAGGGAATACCCACGGTCTGCAGGGCTTTTTTGACGGGGCCAAATTCTCGTCGTGCTGCCTGAACGGCCACAGTGAAATCCGGAAACATAGACAGCGTGTTCCCCTGATGTTGGATAGTGCCTTTCTCCCTCGCCAGTCGCAGTATAGTGTCCCGGTCTCGGTAGTTCAGCAGGCGGGCTATTACAGGGCGGGGGGAGCTCCCGGCGCCGGTCGCGCCGCCAGCGAGCGGTGCGCCCGCTCCACTATGAACATGGGGGAGAGATTTTCGGGGCCGAAGATGTCTTTGAACATGGACTCCACGAAAGTCTCCATCTTGCCGGTGTTGGTGGATTCCGGCAGCCCCGTGACGCGAATGTTGTTGCGGCGCGACCGGGCTTCCAAGTCCTCGTTCTTTGCCTCAATCAACGCCAGGACCTTTTCCATGTGTAGGGCCTTGTCCGCCACTTCACTAAGGCCATCTTCATTTGTGGAGACACGCTGTTCTATCTCCCCCATTCTCGCGTTTTGTTTCTCCAGTTGGGATGCCACGTGGTTCAGCCTATGGTTCATAGCCGCCATGTTCCCCTCGATAGACTGAAGACTCTTTTGCATGGCGAGCAAGGTTGTTTCTAGCACGGAGGCTCCCTCTCCCGGGGCATCCGCCTCAGAGTCCGAAGCAGCCCTCTGCTGCGGCCTCGTAGATTTTCGCGCCTCAAACGTGAGGCGAGGCTGTGTCTTATCCGTTTTCCCCATGTCCACCACTCGTGTACCGGAATTTGTATGCTACACTCCCCAGTCAGATCCCAGGGGCGTGCGCACCGCAGTCGATAGCTTCCGAGCCCCCTCAGTAGCCAGACATAGCCCCCAGATGCAGTCCCCTCGTGATAGTACTAGTTTATAGTGTGGCAGAGGCCCATCTATACCAGCGCCCTGTCTCAGTAAGGGCCCGGACCAGTCCTCATCCGCCGATCTCACCGGGGTATGCTGGGGGGGGTGCCCCAGGGTCCGTTTCTTATGGTCCTAGCCTCCGCAGGCGGGCCATGGGGTGCACAGCAGAATAGTCGGATAGTCGGTGGAATGGGACTCCCAGATAGCCAATTCCCTCTCGTGGCCCACACTCAGCGCTCCAGTCCGAGGCCGGTCCCCCCGGGGTGGCCGCCGGCACCCAGCAGTTGCAGCACACCACAAGCCCCACACACAGGCCCCAGCTCGCAGGCCGCAGCGTAGCGAACCGGCCCACTCCCGCCTCCGCAGCAGCAGGCCCCAGCTCAGCTGTGCCCCACTCACCGCAGCCCGCAGCAGGCACTTCTTCAGCAGCGCACACGAGTCTCGACCAGCAGCTGCGCCCGGATCAGGCACTCGCCAGATGCGGCCGTCCGCACCCCCGCCGGGGAGGGGGGGGGTGGATCATCCGCCGTCGCGGGTGCTCTCTTCGCCACCGGGGCCTCACAACGCAGGGCTCCGCACTCCGCAGCAGGCCGGCAGCTGTTCACAAGCGGCCCAGCGAGGAGCACGCTTCCATCACCAGCGACAGAGCCCCAGATCACGCCGCTTTCACAGGAGGGCACCGCGAGCCGGCAACCCTCTCCCCTCACTCGCCCGTTGGCGCCGCAGTCGGTCCGCTCCTCAGCTCTCAGGAACGGCAGCCACCATTTTGCTACGCACCAGCCAAGTCCCGAGGTGCAGTATTCACCGCGCTGTCGGCTCCCCCAGCCGTCCTCCAGGCCCCCACCAGCCGCGGGGGAGTATCGCTCTGCAGCCCCACGTTTTGCAGCAGAGATGCAGTATTAATC
This sequence comes from Calotriton arnoldi, assembly GCA_963921515.1. Lineage (NCBI taxonomy): Eukaryota > Metazoa > Chordata > Amphibia > Caudata > Salamandridae > Calotriton > Calotriton arnoldi. Next base: position 148,015 of record CAWUFW010013966.1, on the reverse strand, counting down.
AGGCGGATAATAGTCGGATTGGCGATCAGCCTGGCAGAGCTACACTAACGTGCGGCCATCTTGCCTGGCGCTCTCTAGCGCCCCCAACAAAATCTACCTTACTCGCAACTTTTATGAATTAGAAGAATAACATTTGATCCAGAGACCTACAATGTGGGGAAAACAATGATTTGTGACAAGTATAAAAACAGAAATTTCCCTACCAACATCTTCGATGAGGCAGTACAGAGAGCAGAGAAAAGAAACAGGAATTATTGGTTAATAGACCGCACACCAAAACCTCATCCAGAATTATATTAATTTCGAAATTTCCCACCAGAAGCTCAAAAGTCAGGAACATCATTTTGAAACATTGACGAATGTTACAATCTGAACCAGAGTTTATGGGAATATTCAATCATACGCCTATGTTCGCTTATGAACAGTCTAGAAATTTGAAGGAAATATTACATTCCAAAGATACGACCAATGAAAGTAAATCATATAGGGGGACTGTTCCGTGTTACAATTGCACCAACTGTAGTAACATCATAAAAGGTTCAGAGGTAAACTATGCACCCAAGGGCACTAAAATCAAGTTAAAGGTCAATGCAGCTTGGGAAACCAAGAATGTAATATGCATGATAAAAAGCCCATGTGGTCACACATGCATGGGGAAAACTGAGCAAAACATAAAAATAAGGATTACAGAACATAAGGGCAATATAAGAATAAAGAATGAAAAATCAACAGTAGCCACACACTTCAACTCCTCGGAACACAGCATCAGCCAACTAAGATTTATTGTACTAGAAAAGATACCAGTTAAAGATGATGCAGACAACAGAAAGTATTTACTTAAAAGGGAATTATATTGGATAAAAAGACTGAACATGATAATACCCATCGGGTTGAATGATAGATTGGAATATTCATGTTTTTTTGGTAGGCTTGATTCAGAGAGTTGAGTGTGAAACTCCCATAACTCAGAACCGATATGAACTTCATCAGATAGAAATTATACTCATGGATTTCTTCTTTTTGTATAATTCTAAGTATATCCATGAATTTATCTCCAAAATCTTCTTTCACACAATTTTGTGTTATTGTATAAAACATATATGAATAATTTTGTTTGTGACTTGTTAGAATGCAACAACATCCATACATATGTTTTTATTGTGATGTAGAGGACACAAGGTTTTTTGAAGACTCAGGCTATGGACTAGCACTGCAATTGCAATTTCCGTTTAAGTGTATTTTTTCTTTTGACTTTACTCAGTTGTGGTAATGGTAAGTTTATTTTTTAGTTAATTAAAACTATAACAATTTTCGCATATAATCATCAAATAAAATTACAGTATAAAAAATTTCATAGTTTTAAAACAAAATTTCTTATTTTGAACAGTGCGTATTTGACCGTGTGATCAGGGGAGTTCATATGCATCAAAATCTTCTTGATTTTGCATCACATAGTCCTAGAATGTCAGGCAAAAGTCAGGCAAACTTCATACTTAGTATAGGATGATTTAATGAATTTAGTTAATATTTATTTTGATTATTCAAAGCTCTCTTTTTGATCCGCCAAGCTCCACATAGTCAAGTAGATCGTAGTTACAGTATACACGTCATGGCCACTGACAGTGGCTAGGGCTTTGGAAAGCACGCTCCCAGCATGACTTAATGTGAGTGAGGTATTTGATGTGCAAAATGAATAATTTTTTTCTCAGTAGTGAGAACTAGCACTCATCCTGAAAACGTGGTTTGATTGAAAGTGGGGTATTTACACGACACAATTTACATTTTGGTTTACATTAAATTACTTTCACACATAGCGTTAAGACCTAGGAAACCCACTACAAGATGGCCAATTCACACGTGATAGTCCATCTTTGACCGTTCTTGCACAACACTGTCGTTTAAGGGAAATGGAAACGTGGCGCTCATTGAACACGCCCGGTAGGAGATCAGGGACTGTTTCATGACACATTAGGTGAGTTCTTTGGGTGCTAAATTGGACACCTAAACACCACTGTTGAGGTTTATTTGACATACCACTGCATTTAAAGGGTGCGCTTAATTGGTGACAGTTTAATATTCAATGACCACGCACAAAAACGAGGTACGTTAACTTCGGATTAATCATGATGGAATGACATATGGTCCTATGGTTATGTTTTATATGCACCACATTCAACACATGGATTAACCAACCACTTATCACTGATAAATGGGATGAAGGATCGGGTCGGTGCACAACATTCTTGTGGTTTTTATTTGGGTTTACTTTAACTGATTCACGTGTAAATGGCGCACTTTTTAGTGCATGTTACGGCAACGATGTTTGAGAAATCTTTTATTTGGTTTACGATGACTTGTAACTAGGGACATATTTTCCCAGATTTTTTATATCGATTTTCTACATTGGAGAGTTTTGGACATTTGCTCACATTCTGGACAGGTTGCAGGAACGCTTCCTGATTGATAGACCTGGAGTTCATGAGTTGAAAGAGGATGTTGCTTATGAAGGATCATTAAATGCAATGATTCTAAGACCATAGGTAAGAGATTAATATTGTCCGTGGCGGGTCATTGATATAATCCTTATGTTGATAAAGGGATGACATGTTTTTATTATTCTCTTTTCATTCCTTAGAAATCACCTCCTGATGAAGGACTAAATAGTCCCAAATGCATTGAGGAATGATTGGGAATCGTTAAATATTGAACATAGGAGCACTGAAATACATGGTATTTTATTTTTGGAAGTTTCAAGAGAAACTATTTGAATAAACTTAGAACCAACCCAATGAACAAATAAAAGATTCATTTCATGTTTTTGTTTGGTATAATAATGATTTATTAGATAAAAGATTGACTTAAACCATTCAGGGAACAAAGTGGAAGTGCAGAGGGAGACACGACGCCAGGAAGGCAGAGTGCGACTATTAACTTCCTAAACTTGCCACTTGGAGAAAACCAACATTAAATTTGACTTGAACAACAAAGTGGGTTTAATGCAACCCTTAATTTTATACCTTGAAGTACCATATTGAGTAGTTCCATTCATACGTTAGCACTGCTGCCTTATCAGCTTGTAACCCTGAACTAGCCAAAGGGGCTACTAGCCTTTCTACAGTAAAAATGACAATGTTGGGTTTTTAGAGTCGGGACATGTAAAAGCACAGGTCCGACTTTTTTATATACTGCCCCCAGCCTTAGGGGGTGACTTCTATATATTAAAAATGAAGGTTTTGGCTTATCTATTACTTTAAATGGCAAAGTCGAATTAGCACTTTAAAACTACTCTGCTATGTATTAACAAGCATTGGCATAGCCATTAGGTCTCGCCTTTGGGACCTTATAAGTGTTTAGCCAGAGATATTGACTTTGCCTATGTCTTTAAGCTGTGCTGTACAGAAGAAAAAGAAAAAAAACGATGGATTTAGGCCCAGATCTCTGTACTGGGGTGAATGTATGACATTGTTCTGCATTCTGTCCATCAACTGTTGTTTGTACAGAAGTCTGCAGCATGCTGAAACGTTATAATAAAGAAGTGTCAGAAGCATTTTTGTTACCTTATATATGACCAAGAAAGCATTATGTACAACTGAACGACCATATTAAAAAAGTATTAACAATAAATAATGTCTTGAGTTTATTTTTGTCCTTTCAATGCTGGCAACTTCTATCTGCCTGTCCCAATGGTTGCTTGTTATGTTTTTTTTTTTAATGGGGGGTCATAAATAACAGGAGGGTGAAGGTTGGGAAATAGTACCTGTATAACAGTCAGTGAGAGAGAGAGAGAGAGTCAGTGAGAGAGAGGGTGAGAGTCAGTCAGTGAGTCAGTCAGTGAGTCAGTCAGTGAGTCAGTCAGTGAGAGAGTCAGTGAGAGAGTCAGTGAGAGAGAGAGAGTCAGTCAGTCAGAGTCAGTGAGAGTCAGTCAGTGAGAGGGAGAGTCAGTGAGAGAGATTGAGAGAGTGAGTAAGTCAGTGAGAGAGAGAGTGAGAGAGTCAGTCGGTCAGTGAGAGAGTCAGTCAGTGAGAGAGTCAGTCAGTGAGAGAGTCAGTCAGTGAGAGAGTCAGTCAGTGAGAGAGTCAGTCAGTGAGAGAGTCAGTCAGTGAGAGAGTCAGTCAGTGAGAGAGTCAGTCAGTGAGAGAGTCAGTCAGTCAGTGAGTGAGTCAGTCAGTCAGAGAGAGAGAGCGAGAGTCAGTCAGTCAGAGAGTCAGAGAGAGAGTGAGAGAGTCAGTGAGGGAGAGAGTGAGAGTCAGTGAGTCAGTGAGTCAGTCAGTGAGTCAGTGAGTCAGTCAGTGAGTCAGTGAGTCAGTCAGTGAGACAGTGAGACAGTGAGTCAGTCAGTGAGTCAGTGAGTCAGTCAGTGAGACAGTGAGAGAGTCAGAGAGAGAGAGTCAGTGAGAGAGTCAGTCAGTGAGAGAGAGAGTGTCAGACAGTCAGTCAGTGAGACAGTCCGTGAGAGAGTGTCAGTCAGTGAGAGAGAGAGAGAGAGTGAGTCAGTCAGTGAGAGTCAGTCAGTGAGAGAGAGAGTGAGTCAGTCAGTTAGTGAGTGTCAGTCAGTTAGTGAGAGTGTCAGTCAGTCAGTGAGAGAGAGAGAGAGTCAGTGAGAGTCAGTGAGAGAGAGGGTGAGAGTCAGTCAGTGAGTGTGTCAGTCAGTGAGTGTGTCAGTCAGTGAGTGTGTCAGTCAGTGAGTGTGTCAGTCAGTCAGTGTGTCAGTCAGTCAGTGAGTCAGTCAGTCAGTGAGTCAGTCAGTCAGAGAGTCAGTCAGTGAGAGAGAGAGAGAGAGTCAGTCAGTGAGAGAGAGTCAGTCAGTGAGAGAGAGTCAGTCAGTGAGAGAGAGGTCAGTCAGTGAGAGAGAGTCAGTCAGTGAGAGAGAGTCAGTCAGTGAGAGAGAGTCAGTCAGTGAGAGAGTCAGTCAGTGAGAGTCAGTCAGTGAGAGTCAGTCAGTCAGTGAGAGAGAGAGTGAGAGTTAGTCAGTCAGTGAGAGTTAGTCAGTGAGAGAGCGAGTGAGAGTCAGTCAGTGAGAGAGATTGAGAGAGTCAGTCAGTGAGAGAGATTGAGAGAGTCAGTCAGTGAGAGAGATTGAGAGAGTCAGTCAGTGAGAGTGAGTCCGTGAGAGAGATTGAGAGAGTGAGTAAGTGAGAGAGAGAGAGAGAGAGTCAGTCGGTCAGTGAGGGAGTGAGAGAGTCAGAGTCAGTGAGAGAGTCAGTCAGTGAGTCAGAGAGAGAGTCAGAGTCAGTGAGAGAGTCAGTCAGTGAGTCAGTAAGTCAGTCAGAGAGAGAGCGAGAGTGTCAGTCAGAGTCAGTGAGAGAGTCAGTCAGTGAGGGAGAGAGTGAGAGTCAGTCAGTTAGTCAGTCAGTGAGACAGAGTGAGAGAGTCAGAGAGAGAGAGACAGTCAGTGAGAGTCAGTCAGTGAGAGAGAGTGAGTCAGTCAGTTAGTGAGAGTGTCAGTCAGTCAGTGAGAGAGTCAGTCAGTGAGAGAGAGAGAGTCAGTGAGAGTCAGTGAGAGAGAGGGTGAGAGTCAGTCAGTGAGTGTGTCAGTCAGTGAGTGTGTCAGTCAGTGAGTGTGTCAGTCAGTGAGTGTGTCAGTCAGTCAGTGAGTCAGTCAGTCAGTGAGTCAGTCAGTCAGTGAGTCAGTCAGTCAGAGAGTCAGTCAGTGAGAGAGAGAGAGAGAGTCAGTCAGTGAGAGAGAGTCAGTCAGTGAGAGAGAGTCAGTCAGTGAGAGAGAGTCAGTCAGTGAGAGAGAGTCAGTCAGTGAGAGAGAGTCAGTCAGTGAGAGAGTCAGTCAGTGAGAGAGTCAGTCAGTGAGAGTCAGTCAGTGAGAGTCAGTCAGTCAGTGAGAGAGAGAGTGAGAGTTAGTCAGTCAGTGAGAGTTAGTCAGTGAGAGAGCGAGTGAGAGTCAGTCAGTGAGAGAGATTGAGAGAGTCAGTCAGTGAGAGAGATTGAGAGAGTCAGTCAGTGAGAGAGATTGAGAGAGTCAGTCAGTGAGAGTGAGTCCGTGAGAGAGATTGAGAGAGTGAGTAAGTGAGAGAGAGAGAGAGAGAGTCAGTCGGTCAGTGAGGGAGTGAGAGAGTCAGAGTCAGTGAGAGAGTCAGTGAGTCAGAGAGAGAGTCAGAGTCAGTGAGAGAGTCAGTCAGTGAGTCAGTAAGTCAGTCAGAGAGAGAGCGAGAGTGTCAGTCAGAGTCAGTGAGAGAGTCAGTCAGTGAGGGAGAGAGTGAGAGTCAGTCAGTTAGTCAGTCAGTGAGACAGAGTGAGAGAGTCAGAGAGAGAGAGACAGTCAGTGAGAGTCAGTCAGTGAGAGAGAGAGTGAGTCAGTCAGTTAGTGAGAGTGTCAGTCAGTCAGTGAGAGAGTCAGTCAGTGAGAGAGAGAGAGAGTCAGTGAGAGTCAGTGAGAGAGAGGGTGAGAGTCAGTCAGTGAGTGTGTCAGTCAGTGAGTGTGTCAGTCAGTGAGTGTGTCAGTCAGTGAGTGTGTCAGTCAGTGAGTGTGTCAGTCAGTGAGTGTCAGTCAGTGAGAGAGTCAGTCAGTCAGTGAGTCAGTCAGTCAGAGAGTCAGTCAGTGAGAGAGAGAGTGAGAGTCAGTCAGTGAGAGAGAGTCAGTCAGTGAGAGAGAGTCAGTCAGTGAGAGAGAGTCAGTCAGTGAGAGAGAGAGAGAGTGAGTCAGTCAGTGAGAGTCAGTCAGTGAGAGAGAGAGTGAGTCAGTCAGTTAGTGAGAGTGTCAGTCAGTCAGTGAGAGAGTCAGTCAGTGAGAGAGAGAGAGAGTCAGTGAGAGTCAGTGAGAGAGAGGGTGAGAGTCAGTCAGTGAGTGTGTCAGTCAGTGAGTGTGTCAGTCAGTGAGTGTGTCAGTCAGTGAGTGTGTCAGTCAGTGAGTGTGTCAGTCAGTGAGTGTGTCAGTCAGTGAGTGTGTCAGTCAGTGAGAGAGTCAGTCAGTCAGTGAGTCAGTCAGTCAGAGTCAGTCAGTGAGAGAGAGAGTGAGAGTCAGTCAGTCAGTGAGAGAGTCAGTCAGTGAGAGAGTCGGTCAGTGAGAGAGAGAGAGTGAGAGTCAGTCAGAGAGAGTCAGTGAGAGAGAGAGAGAGAGAGAGAGTCAGTGAGGGTGAGTCAGTCAGTTAGTGAGAGAGTCAGTCAGTGAGAGAGTCAGTCAGTGAGAGAGTCAGTCAGTGAGTCATTCAGTCGAGAGTCATTCAGTCAGTGAGAGTGAGAGTCAGTCAGTGAGAGAGATTGAGAGAGTGAGTGAGTAAGTCAGTGAGAGAGAGAGTGAGAGAGTCAGTCGGTCAGTGAGAGAGAGAGTGAGAGAGTCAGTCGGTCAGTGAGGGAGTGAGAGTCAGTCAGTCAGTGAGAGAGTCAGCCAGTCAGCCAGTCAGTGAGAGTCAGTCAGTCAGTGAGAGTCAGTCAGTGAGTCAGTAAGTCAGTGAGAGTCAGAGAGAGAGAGCGAGAGTCAGTCAGTCAGTGAGGGAGAGAGTGAGAGTTAGTCAGTCAGTGAGACGGAGTGAGAGAGTCAGTGTGAGAGAGAGAGAGAGAGAGAGAGTCAGTCAGTGAGAGAGTCAGACAGTGAGAGAGAGAGAGTGTCAGTCAGTCAGTGAGAGAGTCAGTCAGTGAGAGTCAGTCAGTGAGAGATTGAGAGAGTGAGTAAGTCAGTGAGAGAGAGAGAGTGAGGGAGTCAGTCGGTCAGTGAGGGAGTGAGAGTCAGTCAGTCAGTGAGTCAGCCAGTCAGCCATTCAGTGAGAGTCAGTCAGTCAGTCAGTGAGAGTCAGTCAGTGAGTCAGTAAGTCAGTGAGAGTCAGAGCGAGAGAGTCAGTCAGTCAGTGAGGGAGAGAGTGAGAGTTAGTCAGTGAGACGGAGTGAGAGAGTCAGTGTGAGAGAGAGAGAGAGTCAGTCAGTGAGAGAGAGAGTGAGTGAGTCAGTCAGTGAGAGAGCGAGAGAGAGTGAGTCAGTCAGTGAGAGAGTGAGTCAGTGAGTCAGTCAGTGAGAGTTAGTAAGTCAGTGAGTCAGTGAGAGAGAGTGAGAGTCAGTCAGTCAGTCAGTGAGAGAGATTGAGAGAGTGAGTCGGTCAGTGAGAGAGTCAGTGAGTCAGTCAGTGAGTCAGTCAGTGAGAGAGTCAGTCAGTGAGGGAGTCAGTGAGAGAGAGAGAGTCAGACAGTGAGAGTAAGTCAGCGAGAGTCAGTGAGAGAGAGTCAGTGAGGGAGAGAGTGAGAGTCAGTCAGTTAGTCAGTCAGTGAGACAGAGTGAGAGAGTCAGAGAGAGAGAGACAGTCAGTGAGAGTCAGTCAGTGAGAGAGAGAGTGAGTCAGTCAGTTAGTGAGAGTGTCAGTCAGTCAGTGAGAGAGTCAGTCAGTGAGAGAGAGAGGAGTCAGTGAGAGTCAGTGAGAGAGAGGGTGAGAGTCAGTCAGTGAGTGTGTCAGTCAGTGAGTGTGTCAGTCAGTGAGTGTGTCAGTCAGTGAGTGTGTCAGTCAGTGAGTGTGTCAGTCAGTGAGTGTCAGTCAGTGAGAGAGTCAGTCAGTCAGTGAGTCAGTCAGTCAGAGAGTCAGTCAGTGAGAGAGAGAGTGAGAGTCAGTCAGTGAGAGAGAGTCAGTCAGTGAGAGAGAGTCAGTCAGTGAGAGAGAGTCAGTCAGTGAGAGAGAGAGAGAGTGAGTCAGTCAGTGAGAGTCAGTCAGTGAGAGAGAGAGTGAGTCAGTCAGTTAGTGAGAGTGTCAGTCAGTCAGTGAGAGAGTCAGTCAGTGAGAGAGAGAGAGAGTCAGTGAGAGTCAGTGAGAGAGAGGGTGAGAGTCAGTCAGTGAGTGTGTCAGTCAGTGAGTGTGTCAGTCAGTGAGTGTGTCAGTCAGTGAGTGTGTCAGTCAGTGAGTGTGTCAGTCAGTGAGTGTGTCAGTCAGTGAGTGTGTCAGTCAGTGAGAGTGTCAGTCAGTGAGAGAGTCAGTCAGTCAGTCAGTGAGTCAGTCAGTCAGTCAGTCAGTGAGAGAGAGAGTGAGAGTCAGTCAGTGAGAGAGAGTCAGTCAGTGAGAGAGAGTCAGTCAGTGAGAGAGAGTCAGTCAGTGAGAGAGAGTCAGTCAGTGAGAGAGAGTCAGTCAGTGAGAGAGTCAGTCAGTGAGAGTCAGTCAGTGAGTCAGTCAGTCAGTGAGAGAGAGAGAGTGAGAGTTAGTCAGAGTCAGTGAGAGTTAGTCAGTGAGAGAGCGAGTGAGAGTCAGTCAGTGAGAGAGATTGAGAGAGTCAGTCAGTGAGAGAGATTGAGAGAGTCAGTCAGTGAGAGTGAGTCCGTGAGAGAGATTGAGAGAGTGAGTAAGTGAGAGAGAGAGAGAGAGTCAGTCGGTCAGTGAGTCAGTGAGAGAGTCAGTCAGTGAGTCAGAGAGAGAGTCAGAGTCAGTGAGAGAGTCAGTCAGTGAGGGAGAGAGTGAGAGTCAGTCAGTGAGTCAGTCAGTCAGTGAGACAGAGTGAGAGAGTCAGAGAGAGAGAGACAGTCAGTGAGAGTCAGTCAGTGAGAGAGAGTGTCAGACAGTCAGTCAGTGTCAGTCCGTGAGAGAGTGTCAGTCAGTCAGTGAGAGAGAGAGTGAGAGTCAGTCAGTCAGTGAGAGAGTCAGTCAGTGAGAGAGTCGGTCAGTGAGAGAGAGAGAGTGAGAGTCAGTCAGAGAGAGTCAGTGAGAGAGAGAGAGAGAGAGAGTCAGTGAGGGTGAGTCAGTCAGTTAGTGAGAGAGTCAGTCAGTGAGAGAGTCAGTCAGTGAGAGAGTCAGTCAGTGAGTCATTCAGTCGAGAGTCATTCAGTCAGTGAGAGTGAGAGTCAGTCAGTGAGAGAGATTGAGAGAGTGAGTGAGTAAGTCAGTGAGAGAGAGAGTGAGAGAGTCAGTCGGTCAGTGAGAGAGAGAGTGAGAGAGTCAGTCGGTCAGTGAGGGAGTGAGAGTCAGTCAGTCAGTGAGAGAGTCAGCCAGTCAGCCAGTCAGTGAGAGTCAGTCAGTCAGTGAGAGTCAGTCAGTGAGTCAGTAAGTCAGTGAGAGTCAGAGAGAGAGAGCGAGAGTCAGTCAGTCAGTGAGGGAGAGAGTGAGAGTTAGTCAGTCAGTGAGACGGAGTGAGAGAGTCAGTGTGAGAGAGAGAGAGAGAGAGAGAGTCAGTCAGTGAGAGAGTCAGACAGTGAGAGAGAGAGAGTGTCAGTCAGTCAGTGAGAGAGTCAGTCAGTGAGAGTCAGTCAGTGAGAGATTGAGAGAGTGAGTAAGTCAGTGAGAGAGAGAGATGAGGGAGTCAGTCGGTCAGTGAGGGAGTGAGAGTCAGTCAGTCAGTGAGTCAGCCAGTCAGCCATTCAGTGAGAGTCAGTCAGTCAGTCAGTGAGAGTCAGTCAGTGAGTCAGTAAGTCAGTGAGAGTCAGAGCGAGAGAGTCAGTCAGTCAGTGAGGAGAGAGTGAGAGTTAGTCAGTGAGACGGAGTGAGAGAGTCAGTGTGAGAGAGAGAGAGAGTCAGTCAGTGAGAGAGAGAGTGAGTGAGTCAGTCAGTGAGAGAGCGAGAGAGAGTGAGTCAGTCAGTGAGAGAGTGAGTCAGTGAGTCAGTCAGTGAGAGTTAGTAAGTCAGTGAGTCAGTGAGAGAGAGTGAGAGTCAGTCAGTCAGAGTCAGTCAGTCAGTGAGAGAGATTGAGAGAGTGAGTCGGTCAGTGAGAGAGTCAGTGAGTCAGTCAGTGAGTCAGTCAGTGAGAGAGTCAGTCAGTGAGGGAGTCAGTGAGAGAGAGAGAGTCAGACAGTGAGAGTAAGTCAGCGAGAGTCAGTGAGAGAGTCAGTTAGTGAGTCAGAGAGAGAGAGTCAGTCAGTCAGAGTCGGTGAGAGTCAGTGAGAGAGTGAGTCAGTGAGAGAGATTGAGAGAGTGAGTAAGTCAGTGAGAGAGTGAGAGTCAGTCAGTGAGAGAGTCAGTCAGTCAGTGAGAGAGATTGAGAGAGTGAGTCGGTCAGTGAGAGAGTCGGTCAGTGAGAGAGTCGGTCAGTGAGAGAGTCAGTCAGTGAGAGAGTCAGTCAGTGAGAGAGTCAGTCAGTGAGAGAGTCAGTCAGTAGAGAGAGTCAGTCAGTGAGAGAGTCAGTCAGTGAGAGAGTCAGTCAGTGAGAGAGTCAGTCAGTGAGAGAGTCAGTCAGTGAGAGAGTCAGTCAGTGAGAGAGTCAGTCAGTGAGGGAGTCAGTCAGTGAGGGAGTCAGTCAGTGAGGGAGTCACAGTCAGTGAGAGAGAGAGAGAGTCAGACAGTGAGTCAGTCAGTGAGAGTGAGAGTAAGTCAGCGAGAGTCAGAGAGAGAGAGAGTCAGTCAATCAGAGTCAGTGAGAGTCAGTCAGTGAGAGAGTGAGAGTCAGTGAGAGAGATTGAGAGAGTGAGTAAGTCAGTGAGAGAGTGAGAGTCAGTCAGTGAGGGAGTCAGTCAGTCAGTGAGAGAGAGAGAGTCAGTCAGTGAGGGAGAGAGAGAGGGAGAGTCAGTCAGTCAGTCAGTGAGTCAGTGAGTGAGCGAGTCAGTCAGTGAGGGAGAGAGTGAGTCAGTCAGTGAGTCAGTTAGTCAGTGAGACAGAGTGAGAGAGTCAGTGTGAGAGAGAGAGAGTCAGTGAGAGAGTTAGTCAGTCAGTGAGAGAGAGAGTGAGTCAGTCAGTGAGAGAGATTGAGAGAGTGAGTCGGTCAGAGAGAGAGTGAGAGAGTCAGTCAGTGAGTCAGTCAGTGAGAGTCAGTGAGTCAGTCAGTCAGTGAGTCAGTCAGTGAGTCAGTCAGTGAGTCAGTCAGTGAGTCAGACAGTGAGTCAGAGAGAGACAGTCAGTGAGAGTCAGTCAGTGAGAGAGTTTCAGTCAGTCAGTGAGAGAGAGTGAGAGAGTCAGTCAGTCAGTGAGGGAGAGAGTGAGAGAGTCAGTCAGTCAGTGAGAGAGATTGAGAGAGTGAGTCGGTCAGTGAGAGAGTGAGAGAGTCAGTCAGTGAGTCAGTCAGTGAGAGAGTCAGTCAGTGAGGGAGTCAGAGAGTCAGTGAGAGAGAGAGAGTCAGACAGTGAGAGTAAGTCAGCGAGAGTCAGTGAGAGAGTCAGTCAGTGAGTCAGAGAGAGAGAGAGAGTCAGTCAGAGTCGGTGAGAGTCAGTGAGAGAGTGAGTCAGTGAGAGAGATTGAGAGAGTGAGTAAGTCAGTGAGAGAGTGAGAGTCAGTCAGTGAGAGAGTCAGTCAGTGAGGGAGTCAGAGAGTCAGTGAGAGAGAGAGAGTCAGACAGTGAGAGTAAGTCAGCGAGAGTCAGTGAGAGAGTCAGTCAGTGAGAGAGATTGAGAGTGAGTCGGTCAGTGAGAGTGAGAGAGTCAGACAGTGAGTCAGTCAGTGAGAGTGAGAGTAAGTCAGCGAGAGTCAGTGAGAGTCAGTCAGTGAGTCAGAGAGAGAGAGAGTCAGTCAATCAGAGTCAGTGAGAGTCAGTCAGTGAGAGAGTGAGTGAGAGAGTGTCAGTCAGTCAGTGAGAGAGAGAGTCAGTCAATCAGAGTCAGTGAGAGAGTGAGAGTCAGTGAGAGAGATTGAGAGAGTGAGTAAGTCAGTGAGAGAGTGAGAGTCAGTCAGTGAGAGAGTCAGTCAGTCCATGAGAGAGAGAGAGAGAGTCAGTCAGTGAGGGAGAGTCAGTCAGTCAGTGAGAGAGAGAGTGAGAGTCAGTCAGTCAGTGAGGGAGAGTCAGTCAGTGAGAGAGAGTCAGTCAGTGAGAGAGTCAGTGAGAGAGTGTCAGTCAGTCAGTGAGAGAGAGAGTCAGTCAATCAGAGTCAGTGAGAGAGTGAGAGTCAGTGAGAGAGATTGAGAGAGTGAGTAAGTCAGTGAGAGAGTGAGAGTCAGTCAGTGAGAGAGTCAGTCAGTCCGTGAGAGAGAGAGAGAGTCAGTCAGTGAGGGAGAGAGTGAGAGTCAGTCAGTCAGTGAGTCAGTTAGTCAGTGAGACAGAGTGAGAGAGTCAGTGTGAGAGAGAGAGAGTTAGTGAGAGAGTTAGTCAGTCAGTGAGAGAGATTGAGACAGTGAGTCGGTCAGAGAGCGAGTGAGAGAGTCAGTCAGTGAGAGAGATTGAGAGAGTGAGTAAGTCAGTGAGAGAGTGAGTGAGAGTCAGTCAGTGAGAGAGTCAGTCAGTGAGAGAGATTGAGAGTGAGTCGGTCAGTGAGAGAGTGAGAGAGTCAGACAGTGAGTCAGTCAGTGAGAGTGAGAGTAAGTCAGCGAGAGTCAGTGAAAGTCAGTCAGTGAGTCAGAGAGAGAGAGAGTCAGTCAATCAGAGTCAGTGAGAGTCAGTCAGTGAGAGAGTGAGAGTCAGTCAGTGAGAGAGTGAGAGTCAGTGAGAGAGATTGAGAGAGTGAGTAAGTCAGTGAGAGAGTGAGAGTCAGTCAGTGAGAGAGTCAGTCAGTCCGTGAGAGAGAGAGAGAGTCAGTCAGTGAGGGAGAGAGTGAGAGTCAGTCAGTCAGTGAGTCAGTTAGTCAGTGAGACAGAGTGAGAGAGTCAGTGTGAGAGAGAGAGAGTTAGTGAGAGAGTTAGTCAGTCAGTGAGAGAGAGTGAGAGTCAGTCAGTCAGTGAGAGAGATTGAGAGAGTGAGTCGGTCAGAGAGAGAGTGAGAGAGTCAGTCAGTGAGAGAGAGAGAGAGTGAGAGTCAGTCAGTGAGAGAGAGAGTCAGTCAGTGAGAGAGTGAGTCAGTCAGTCAGTGAGAGAGAGAGTGAGTCAGTCAGTGAGGGAGAGAGAGAGGGAGAGTCAGTCAGTGAGTCAGTCAGTGAGTGAGCGAGTCAGTCAGTGAGGGAGAGAGTGAGTCAGTCAGTGAGGGAGAGAGTGAGTCAGTCAGTCAGTGAGTCAGTTAGACAGTGAGAGAGTCAGTGAGTGAGTCAGTCAGTGAGAGTCAGTCAGTGAGAGAGAGTGAGAGAGTTAGTCAGAGAGTCAGTGAGTTAGTCAGTCAGTGAGAGAGTGAGAGTCAGTCAGTGAGAGAGAGAGTGAGTCGGTCAGTGAGAGAGTCAGTCTGAGTGAGTGAGTCAGTCAGTGAGTGAGTGAGTGAGTCAGTCAGTGAGTCAGTCAGTGAGTGAGTCAGTGAGTGAGTCAGTGAGTGAGTCAGTCAGTGAGAGTCAGTCAGTGAGAGAGAGTGAGAGAGTTAGTCAGAGAGTCAGTGAGTTAGTCAGTCAGTGAGAGAGTGAGAGTCAGTCAGTGAGAGAGAGAGAGAGTGAGAGTGTCAGTGAGAGTGAGAGTCAGTGAGAGTGAGAGTCAGTCAGTGAGAGAGTGAGTGAGTCAGTCAGTGAGAGTGAGAGTCAGTCAGTGAGAGTGAGAGTCAGTCAGTGAGAGAGAGTCAGTCAGTGAGAGAGTGAGTCAGTCAGTCAGTGAGAGAGAGAGTGAGTCAGTCAGTGAGGGAGAGAGAGAGGGAGAGTCAGTCAGTGAGTCAGTCAGTGAGTGAGCGAGTCAGTCAGTGAGGGAGAGAGTGAGTCAGTCAGTGAGGGAGAGAGTGAGTCAGTCAGTCAGTGAGTCAGTTAGACAGTGAGAGAGTCAGTGAGTGAGTCAGTCAGTGAGAGTCAGTCAGTGAGAGAGAGTGAGAGAGTTAGTCAGAGAGTCAGTGAGTTAGTCAGTCAGTGAGAGAGTGAGAGTCAGTCAGTGAGAGAGAGAGAGTGAGTCGGTCAGTGAGAGAGTCAGTCTGAGTGAGTGAGTCAGTCAGTGAGTGAGTGAGTGAGTCAGTCAGTGAGTCAGTCAGTGAGTGAGTCAGTGAGTGAGTCAGTGAGTCAGTCAGTGAGAGTCAGTCAGTGAGAGAGAGTGAGAGAGTTAGTCAGAGAGTCAGTGAGTTAGTCAGTCAGTGAGAGAGTGAGAGTCAGTCAGTGAGAGAGAGAGAGAGTGAGAGTGTCAGTGAGAGTGAGAGTCAGTGAGAGTGAGAGTCAGTCAGTGAGAGTCAGTCAGTGAGAGAGAGAGTCAGTCAGTGAGAGTCAGTGAGAGAGTCAGTCAGTGAGAGAGTCAGTCAGTGAGAGTCAGTCAGTGAGTCAGAGAGAGAGAGAGTCAGTCAGTGAGTCAGAGAGAGAGAGAGTCAGTCAGTGAGTCAGTCAGTGAGTCAGAGAGAGAGAGAGTCAGTCAGTGAGAGTCAGTCAGTGAGGGAGTGAGGGAGTGAGTGAGAGTCAGTGAGAGAGTCAGTCAGTGAGAGAGTGAGTGAGTCAGTCAGTGAGAGTGAGTCAGTCAGTGAGAGTGAGAGTCAGTCAGTGAGAGAGAGAGTCAGTCAGTGAGAGAGTGAGTCAGTCAGTCAGTGAGAGAGAGAGTGAGTCAGTCAGTGAGGGAGAGAGAGAGGGAGAGTCAGTCAGTGAGTCAGTCAGTGAGTGAGCGAGTCAGTCAGTGAGGGAGAGAGTGAGTCAGTCAGTGAGGGAGAGAGTGAGTCAGTCAGTCAGTGAGTCAGTTAGACAGTGAGAGAGTCAGTGAGTGAGTCAGTCAGTGAGAGTCAGTCAGTGAGAGAGAGTGAGAGAGTTAGTCAGAGAGTCAGTGAGTTAGTCAGTCAGTGAGAGAGTGAGAGTCAGTCAGTGAGAGTGAGAGTCAGTGAGAGTGAGAGTCAGTCAGTGAGAGTCAGTCAGTGAGTCAGAGAGAGAGAGAGTCAGTCAGTGAGAGTCAGTGAGGGAGTGAGAGTCAGTGAGGGAGTGAGTCAGTGAGAGAGTGAGTGAGTCAGTCAGTCAGTGAGTCAGTAAGTCAGTCAGAGAGAGAGAGAGCAAGAGTCAGTCAGTGAGAGTGAGAGTCAGTCAGTGAGAGAGTCAGTCAGTGAGAGAGAGAGTCAGTCAGTGAGGGAGAGGGAGAGTCAGTCAGTGAGTCAGTCAGTGAGTGAGCGAGTCAGTCAGTGAGGGAGAGAGTGAGTCAGTCAGTCAGTGAGAGAGAGTCAGTCAGTCAGTGAGTCAGTTAGTCAGTGAGACAGAGTGAGAGAGTCAGTGTGAGAGAGAGAGAGTCAGTGAGAGAGTTAGTCAGTCAGTGAGAGAGAGTGAGAGTCAGTCAGTCAGTGAGAGAGTGAGTCGGTCAGAGAGAGAGTGAGAGAGTCAGTCAGTGAGTCAGTCAGTGAGTCAGTCAGAGAGTCAGAGAGAGACGGTCAGTGAGAGTCAGTCAGTGAGAGAGTGTCAGTCAGTCAGTGAGAGAGAGAGTGAGAGTCAGTCAGTGAGAGTGAGTGAGTGAGTCAGTGAGTGAGTCAGTGAGAGTCAGTCAGTGAGTGAGTCAGTCAGTGAGTGAGTCAGTCAGTGAGTGAGTCAGTCAGTGAGTGAGTCAGTGAGTGAGTCAGTCAGTGAGAGAGTCAGTCAGTGAGAGAGTCAGTCAGTGAGAGAGTCAGTCAGTGAGAGAGTCAGTCAGTGAGTCAGAGAGAGAGAGAGAGTCAGTCAGTGAGTCAGAGAGAGAGAGAGAGTCAGTCAGTGAGAGTCAGTCAGTGAGAGAGTGAGTCAGTCAGTGAGAGTGAGTCAGTCAGTGAGAGTCAGTCATTGAGAGAGTGAGTCAGTCAGTGAGAGTCAGTCATTGAGAGAGTGAGTCAGTCAGTGAGAGTCAGTCATTGAGAGAGAGAGAGTCAGTGAGAGTGAGAGTTAGTGAGAGAGAGTCAGTGAGAGTCAGTCAGTGAGAGAGAGAGTGAGAGTCAGTGAGAGAGTCACAGTCAGTGAGAGAGTCACAGTCAGTGAGAGAGTCGCAGTCAGTGAGAGAGTCAGTCAGTGAGAGAGAGAGTGAGTCAGTCAGTCAGTGAGGGAGAGTCAGTCAGTGAGAGAGAGTCAGTCAGTGAGAGAGTCAGTGAGAGAGTGTCAGTCAGTCAGTGAGAGAGAGAGTCAGTCAATCAGAGTCAGTGAGAGTCAGTCAGTGAGAGAGTGAGAGTCAGTGAGAGAGATTGAGAGAGTGAGTAAGTCAGTGAGAGAGTGAGAGTCAGTCAGTGAGAGAGTCAGTCAGTCCGTGAGAGAGAGAGAGAGTCAGTCAGTGAGGGAGAGAGTGAGAGTCAGTCAGTCAGTGAGTCAGTTAGTCAGTGAGACAGAGTGAGAGAGTCAGTGTGAGAGAGAGAGAGTTAGTGAGAGAGTTAGTCAGTCAGTGAGAGAGAGTGAGAGTCAGTCAGTCAGTGAGAGAGATTGAGAGAGTGAGTCGGTCAGAGAGAGAGTGAGAGAGTCAGTCAGTGAGAGAGAGAGAGAGTGAGAGTCAGTCAGTGAGAGTCAGTCAGTCAGTGAGAGAGAGAGTGAGTCGGTCAGTGAGAGTCAGTCTGAGTGAGTGAGTCAGTGAGTGAGTGAGTCAGTCAGTGAGTGAGTCAGTGAGTCAGTCAGTGAGAGTCAGTCAGTGAGAGAGAGTGAGAGAGTTAGTCAGAGAGTCAGTGAGTTAGTCAGTCAGTGAGAGAGTGAGAGTCAGTCAGTGAGAGAGAGAGAGAGTGAGAGTCAGTCAGTGAGAGTGAGAGTCAGTGAGAGTGAGAGTCAGTCAGTGAGAGTCAGTCAGTGAGAGAGAGAGAGTCAGTCAGTGAGAGTCAGTGAGAGTCAGTCAGTGAGAGAGTCAGTCAGTGAGAGGCAGTCAGTGAGTCAGAGAGAGAGAGGCAGTCAGTGAGAGTCAGTCAGTGAGTCAGAGAGAGAGAGAGTCAGTCAGTGAGAGTCAGTCAGTGAGGGAGTGAGTGAGAGTCAGTGAGAGAGTCAGTCAGTGAGAGAGTGAGTCAGTCAGTGAGAGAGAGAGTCAGTCAGTGAGAGAGAGAGTCAGTCAGTGAGAGAGAGAGTCAGTCAGTGAGAGAGTGAGTCAGTCAGTGAGAGAGAGAGTGAGTCAGTCAGTGAGGGAGAGAGAGAGGGAGAGTCAGTCAGTGAGTCAGTCAGTGAGTGAGCGAGTCAGTCAGTGAGGGAGAGAGTGAGTCAGTCAGTGAGGGAGAGAGTGAGTCAGTCAGTGAGTCAGTTAGACAGTGAGAGAGTCAGTGAGTGAGTCAGTCAGTGAGAGTCAGTCAGTGAGAGAGAGTGAGAGAGTTAGTCAGAGAGTCAGTGAGTTAGTCAGTCAGTGAGAGAGTGAGAGTCAGTCAGAGAGAGAGAGAGAGAGTGAGAGTGTCAGTGAGAGTGAGAGTCAGTGAGAGTGAGTCAGTCAGTGAGAGTCAGTCAGTGAGAGAGAGAGTCAGTCAGTGAGAGTCAGTGAGAGAGTCAGTCAGTGAGAGAGTCAGTCAGTGAGAGTCAGTCAGTGAGTCAGAGAGAGAGAGAGTCAGTCAGTGAGAGTCAGTCAGTGAGGGAGTGAGAGTCAGTGAGAGAGTCAGTCAGTGAGAGAGTGAGTGAGTCAGTCAGTCAGTGAGTCAGTAAGTCAGTCAGAGAGAGAGAGAGAGCAAGAGTCAGTCAGTGAGAGTGAGAGTGAGTCAGTCAGTGAGGGAGAGGGAGAGTCAGTCAGTGAGTCAGTCAGTGAGTGAGCGAGTCAGTCAGTGAGGGAGAGAGTGAGTCAGTCAGTGAGAGAGAGTCAGTCAGTCAGTGAGTCAGTTAGTCAGTGAGACAGTGAGAGAGTCAGTGTGAGAGAGAGAGAGTCAGTGAGAGAGTTAGTCAGTCAGTGAGAGAGAGTGAGAGTCAGTCAGTCAGTGAGAGAGGGAGTCGGTCAGAGAGAGAGTGAGAGAGTCAGTCAGTGAGTCAGTCAGAGAGTCAGAGAGAGACGGTCAGTGAGAGTCAGTCAGTGAGAGAGTGTCAGTCAGTCAGTGAGAGAGAGAGTGAGAGTCAGTCAGTGAGAGTGAGTGAGTGAGTCAGTGAGTGAGTCAGTGAGAGTCAGTGAGTGAGTGAGTCAGTCAGTGAGTGAGTCAGTCAGTGAGTGAGTCAGTCAGTGAGAGAGTCAGTCAGTGAGAGAGTCAGTCAGTGAGAGAGTCAGTCAGTGAGAGAGTCAGTCAGTGAGAGAGTCAGTCAGTGAGAGAGTCAGTCAGTGAGTCAGAGAGAGAGAGAGTCAGTCAGTGAGTCAGAGAGAGAGAGAGAGAGTCAGTCAGTGAGAGTCAGTCAGTGAGAGAGTGAGTCAGTCAGTGAGAGTGAGTCAGTCAGTGAGAGTCAGTCATTGAGAGAGTGAGTCAGTCAGTGAGTCAGTCATTGAGAGAGTGAGTCAGTCAGTGAGAGTTAGTGAGAGAGAGTCAGTGAGAGTCAGTCAGTGAGAGAGAGAGTGAGAGTCAGTCAGTGAGAGAGAGAGTCACAGTCAGTGAGAGAGTCGCAGTCAGTGAGAGAGTCGCAGTCAGTGAGAGAGTCAGTCAGTGAGAGTCAGTCAGTGAGAGTCAGTCAGTGAGAGAGAGTCAGTCAGTGAGAGAGAGATTAAGAGTCAGTGAGAGAGAGAGAGTGAGAGAGTCAGTCAGTGAGAGAGTCAGTGAGTCAGTCAGTGATAGTCAGTGTCAGTCAGTGAGAGAGTGAGTCAGTGAGAGAGAGTGAGTCAGTCAGAGAGTCAGTCAGTGAGAGAGAGATTAAGAGAGTCAGTCAGTGAGAGAGTCAGTCAGTAAGTCAGTGAGAGTCAATCAGTCAGAGAGAGTGAGCAGTCAGTCAGAGTCAGTGAGAGAGTAGTCAGTGAGAGAGTCAGTGAGAGAGTGAGTCAGGTCAGTGAGTCAGGTCAGTGAGTCAGGTCAGTGAGTCAGGTCAGTGAGTCAGGTCAGTGAGTCAGGTCAGTGAGTCAGGTCAGTGAGTCAGTCAGTGAGAGAGTCAGTGAGAGAGTAAGCGAGTGAGAGAGAGTCAGTCAGTGTGAGAGAGTGAGTCAGTGAGAGAGCGAGTCCGAGTCAGTGAGAGAGAGTCACACAGTCAGTCACTGAGTCAGTCAGTGAGAGAGAGAGAGTGTGAGAGTCAGTCAGTGAGAGAGTCAGTCAGTGAAAGAGAGATTGAGAGAGAGAGTCAATCAGTGAGACAGAGTGAGAGAGTCAGTCAATGAGAGAGAGTCAGTGAGAGAGAGTCAGTCAGTCAGTGAGAGAGAGTCAGAGAGTCAGTCAGTGAGAGAGAGAGAGTGAGTCAGTCAGTGAGAGTCAGTCAGTGAGAGAGTGAGACAGTCAGTCAGTGAGAGAGTCAGAGAGTCCGTCAGAGTCACTGAGAGTCAGTCAGTGAGAGAGATTGAGTAAGTCAGTGAGAGAGAGAGCGTGAGTCAGTCAGTCAATGAGAGAGTCAGTGAGAGAGTCAGTCAGTGAGAGTCAGTCAGTGAGAGAGAGTCAGTCAGTGAGAGAGAGAGTGAGAGTCAGTCAGTGAGTCAGTCAGTGAGAGAGAGAGTGAGAGTCAGTCAGAGTCAGTGAGAGTCAGTCAGTGAGAGAGATTGAGTAAGTCCGTGAGAGAGAGAGTGAGAGAGTCAGTCGGTCAATGAGAGAGTCAGTGAGAGAGTCAGTCAGTCAGTGAGAGAGTCAGTCAGTGAGAGAGTCAGTCAGTGAGAGAGAGAGTGAGAGTCAGTCAGTGAGTCAGTCAGTGAGAGAGAGAGTGAGAGTCAGTCAGTCAGTGAGAGTCAGTCAGTGAGAGAGATTGAGTAAGTCCGTGAGAGAGAGAGTGAGAGAGTCAGTCGGTCAGTGAGAGAGTCAGCCAGTCAGTGAGAGTCAGTAAGTCAGTGAGAGTCAGTCAGTAAGTCAGTGAGAGTCAGAGAGAGCGAGAGAGTCAGTCAGTGAGTCAGTTAGTCAGTCAGTGAGATGGAGTGAGAGTCAGTGTGAGAGAGAGAGAGTCAGTCAGTGAGTCAGTGAGAGAGTCAGTGAGTCAGTGAGAGAGTCAGTGAGTCAGTGAGAGAGTCAGTGAGTGAGTCAGAGAGTGAGTCAGTGAGAGAGTGAGTCAGTGAGAGAGTGAGTCAGTGAGAGAGTGAGTCAGTGAGAGAGTGAGTCAGTGAGAGAGTGAGTCAGTGAGAGAGTGAGAGAGTGAGTCAGTGAGAGTGAGTCAGTGAGAGAGTGAGTCAGTCAGTGAGAGAGTCAGTCAGTGTGAGAGAGAGAGAGAGAGTAGTCAGTGAGAGAGTCAGTCAGTCAGTGAGAGAGTCAGTCAGTGAGAGAGTCAGTCAGTGAGAGAGTCAGTCAGTGAGAGAGTCAGTCAGTTAGTCAGTGAGAGAGAGAGAGAGTCAGTGAGAGAGAGTGAGAGAGTGAGTGAGAGAGTGAGCGAGTCAGTCATTGAGGGAGAGTGAGAGAGTTAGTCAGTGAGGGAGAGAGAGTTAGTCAGTGAGAGAGTGAGAGTCAGTGAGAGAGAGTGAGAGTCAGTGAGAGAGAGAGAGAGAGAGAGTCAGTGAGAGAGTCAGTCAGTGAGAGAGAGTCAGAGAGTCAGTCAGTGAGAGAGTCAGTCAGTGAGAGAGTCAGTCAGTGAGAGAGTCAGTCAGTGAGAGAGTCAGTCAGTGAGAGAGTCAGTCAGTGAGAGAGTCAGTCAGTTAGTCAGTGAGAGAGAGAGAGAGTCAGTGAGAGAGAGTGAGAGAGTGAGTGAGAGAGTGAGCGAGTCAGTCATTGAGGGAGAGTGAGAGAGTTAGTCAGTGAGGGAGAGAGAGTTAGTCAGTGAGAGAGTGAGAGTCAGTGAGAGAGAGTGAGAGTCAGTGAGAGAGAGAGAGAGAGAGAGAGTCAGTGAGAGAGTCAGTCAGTGAGAGAGAGTCAGAGAGTCAGTCAGTGAGAGAGTCAGTCAGTGAGAGAGATTGAGAGAGTGAGTCAGTGAGAGAGAGTGAGAGTCAGTCAGTGAGAGAGTCAGTCATTCAGTTAGTCAGTCAGTGAGACAGAGTGAGAGAGTCAGTGAGCGAGTCAGTCAGAGAGAGAGAGAGAGAGAGTCGGAGAGTCAGTCAGTGAGAGAGAGAGAGTCGGAGAGTCAGTAAGTGAGAGAGAGAGTCAGAGAGTCAGTCAGTGAGAGAGAGAGACAGTGAGAGAGTGGAAGACCTGGGCTGGACTCTCTGGGTCACAGAACGGCGCAGCGTCACAAACAGGATATATGTGGAAATCATGCCCGTCATTGCCCCGGCCCTCCCGGCCTTTCAAAACCAAGCACAGTCAGCAGATCGTTCCATTTTCTTGTAAGCCTGAGGCAATGTGGTAATGCTGACTTTGCAACAGAGGAACCAGGTTTGAGTCTGGCGTGAGCCACCATCCCGTGAATATGGGTAAATCAGTTAATCTCCATGTACCTTTAAAACAACATAAAAACCTGTCCACTCAAATGTAAGAAACGGAGCTATGCATGCCCGTCTACTTGATGGAAATATCTGCGAGCTCAGATATCTACCGATTTGGAAGTGTCACAGAGAAGTGCGTCTCTCCTTTCAATTACATCAAAGCGATGAAGAGGATAAAAATAAAACAGCAGCTCAAGACAAATGGTGGGGGCGGGCACAGGAATGCAGTTGCCTCCCTGCGCGCCTCTGCTCGCTCCCGAGAGCAAAACGCTGTGGGAGTGAACATTTGAAGAAGAGGTGGGACATGCACCCGCCTCTGGCCATTTGCGTGCTTTCATTACTGAAAGACACACGCAAAGGCCAATCAGATGTGTGGGAGGAGTCTGACCCACACAGAGAAGTTTGGACTGATTACATGAAGCCTCCCATAGGGCAGCGCATGCGCGCTGCGCTAGGCTCGACCTAAAAACGAAGGTTTGGGCTTTGGAAAAGAACAATGGGTTGGAATGCTACCCCGAGTGATTGCCAGTGGTCAGACTTATTGCAAGCATCCACCCATCAACTTTTGTGTTTCTTAAAAATCGAGACCATCCTCATGTTTTTATAATATTTTTATTGTTTCCCATTTATACATTCTATGCAATGTGAATTCAATCTCCTTTGTTCCGGGCATTAGCAGCAGTTTTACAAGCCTCAGATGCACATCTTAAATTAATCAACAACATTATTCTTACCCTCCCTTTTCCTCCTCCTCATTTTTAAATCCTTTGATCTCTAAGCAATCAATTCTTAGTGTTATTTTGAGTTTTGTTGAACGATGGCTTTTTGTTTTTCAACCACTGCAGAGTGCATGTTTGTTACTTTGCAGATTTATTAAATTTCCCTTTAATATTTTTTAAAAGTTCCTCGAGAGTGCCTTTAAGGTGAGAAAGGGTAAGAACAACGTTTTTGATAATAGTCTGCCCTCTTGTTTTTTGCCACTCATGCCGTGTTTTCAAGTGCATTTTGCAGACAAGTTATCCCTTGAAATAGCAGTTCTGTTTGTAGGTCAGACTAGTTCTAATGCAGTCGTTGTTGACTTATTCTACTAGCAGCAGCCAATATCTCGAACTTTCAATCACTCTTAATGTGTCTACTCCAAACCCTGCGCGCATTTAAGATTTTTAAAAAAAAAATACTTCTTAACAATGGCTTTGCCAGAAACTGGCATGTCCGTACACTTCAGCTAGGGACTTATAAACTTCTTTAAGTTTCCTTTTCATGTCAAAATTATAGAGCAGCCTCAAGCCTCGACTGTCTTAAATTTGGTACTTCCAGTTCAGAACATTTCAGAAAACCGAACTTCGCAAAAAGGCCTTTAGTCAGACCTTTCTTCTTCCATGCTTATTATCCTACTTCTGTCGCCCTCAGAAGCGACATAGGTAAGAAGCAGCACTTTATTAAAATCCATAAGAAAGTAACTTGTAAAACTAACTGGCATTGCATAGGCCCCTTCTCTCCAGTTTTATGACATACTTGGTATGTAGAGAATACAAGAGCCACACCATTTATTACAAAAATGTGGGATCATGGTTTCTTCTAAATGCAACTTTGTATGTTGATACAATCTATTTTAGTCATGTAATTAGTGAGAATAGTGGTAAGAGCACGTATCTATGCTTCTATGCATGAAAAACCAGCATTGGCAAAGGCACTAGGTCTTGCCTTTATAAAAAGGATGTCAGCCATTGGCTTTGCTAATGCTTTTTTGTGAAGCATTGTTGGGGAAATAAGTTAAAGGGAAAAATAAAAATACTGGATAAAAAGCAAACACAAATCTTCAAATATCTCAATACTGCACATCACATCCAATAGTTTGAATCTCTATAAATGCCTTACTTTATTTTCAAATACCTTTCAGGCAGAAATCTCCAATCAATGTAAAAAGAATAAAGCAGAATACAAAAACACTTGCCAAAACCTGATTTACTTTCCACAGGGCTCAGAAATGTAACAAATGCTAGAGCCATTTGGTGCTCGGCAACAGCCCATGAAGCAGATTCTTGGGTCTCCAGGAGGATAAACATCTCATTTTCAGTCATGCTAAGCTCAACTTCTGCCTCAAATGCCAACTAAATGAGTGCAGCGGCCCACCCCTCATCATAAACTCTGCCTTTCTGTCAATGCAATACGGGGAGCACATGAGATAAAACAAAACCAACCCAGTCTGTTCTTTTGTCAAATCCTGGAAAAAATGCACTACTTGCTGTGATTTTACAGATGAGTTGGGAGGCATGGGAAGCAACACTGAGAGCACAACAGGTGTGGTGATGTGATGGCAATAAATACGCATAGGGAGAGATCAAGTAACTACATGCCTTACTATGGAGTGCTCTAAGAAATAGAAAAAAGGAGTTCCCTGGGGTGAGCATTGAAAGGATTCAAGTTATCCAATTAAAAGGATAGTCAAGCTGTGCTCCAGGGAAGGGACAAACACATGAAGAAGAAAGAAACCACTGAATATGAAATAAAAGCAAGCAAATGAGATTAATAAGAAAGCCAACGAATGATGTGCCATGGGCCGACCCATTGCCCACTCAATGTGTTGATATAGTACACAATAGTTCTTCAATTAGGCATGATGTAAAAAGTTTTTTACTTAAAACTTTTTTATTAAGATACTGTTTCATCTGTAGCTTAACTCTGCTGCATAACTTGACCCTTAATACTAATGGGGTGTCCCAGTGTCCCGCAGAACCTTAATTATTAATAGTATATAGTAACAATCAGTTCTGTAGGGAAATGCACAATTTCTTAGAATATTTGTATCCGGATTAACAAGGAAATGCCTATAAATGGTGTGACGTGTATACTTTTACACAGAATGAAATAATAAACAACACTGACACAAAAACTGTACTTTGCACGGTATATTGATATATAGTGGTGAAACATAAGTGTTTCCTATCAAAAACACGGCTGTTATGCAACACAAATATTAACATAAGTTGGTGCCATACTAAGTGTACGGTAGATATGTGAGACATTGGTACGGAACACCTACTCCTATCGTTATATATATATATATATATATATATATATATATATATATATATATAGAGAGAGAGATAGACGATATGAATAGGTGTTCTGTAACAATGTCTCACATATCTACTGCCAAGAATTGAGGATATATGTTTGAGTATGCTAAGGAGTAGTTAACGGACACCCAACTGAGTGATTTTGTGTTTTATGTTTATTGTCAAGTGTTTTGTAGATTGTATTATATTTTATGTGAAGCAGACTTAGTATGGCACCAATTTGTTATTATTTGTGTTGCATAAAACAGCCCTGTGGCTTTGATATGTAACACTTGTATTTCTCCACGATATAGGAATATCAATATACAGTCCAAAGTTCCGTTTTTGTGTCAGTGTTGTTTATTATTTCATTCTGTGTAAAAAATATACACGTCACACCATTTATAGGCATTTCCTAGTTAATCCGGATACAAATATTCTAAGAAATTGTGCGTTTCCCTACAGAACCAATTGTTACTATATACGCATAACTTGACCCAACATTGTCACCTATTTCAGGCAGCCTTGGCTACTATGTAGTCTCATAGAATGGTAACAGCAGCAGGGCTTGTATCTTAGGCAACTGGTACAGACAGGCCTTACAGATGGTCCACTTTTTAGGTCTCGCCTGAGTCAGCGCATGCGCTGCTCTGGCGAGAGTTTTAGTAAGCGGGTTTTGGAAGTGCAAACAGCAGTTTGCTGGCGACCAGCTTGCGTTCACGCGAGCGTGCACGCGCGATCAGGCGCCATATGGCTTCCCTCGCCATCTGCTCGCGATTACTTTCACTTTCGCGGCCGCGCGGCCGTGTCAGTTTCACGGCCGCGCGGCCATTGCTTGTTTTATTTATTTTGTAAACAGTCTAGCCATCTAGCTGTTCGCTTGAGAACCCCGCGCCTTTCCACATTCCTCAACCTTTTTCAAGATGCAGCCACTAGAAAACAACTTAATTAATTAATGTACCCAGATAACACTAATTACAAGGGATTTTAAAAAAACTGAATTTTTTATGTCAGTCTTCACTGAAAAAAATGCTGAACACGAAGCTGCTCGCGGGCTCATGGCTCTCGCCCCTATGTGCGCTGTATGTTAGCATAATTTTAAGAGCAAGGAACAGACGTACTGCGATCATTATATGTGCACAAAGACAGGGCTGGAGACCAAGGTCTTCATTTAAGCTAGGACGCAAATTCTGATTTAGATGAAAACTGCTATTTTGCGCTTCAATTATGATTCCACCTCAGGTGCTAATGGCACACAGCATGGGTGTTTTCCTGTGACATTTTCGCTACTTAAAAACGGGAGCAAGTCGTCTGCGAAAACACCTTAAAATTGGACTTTGAACACATCAGAACTGGGAAACTGCAATTAACTCGCGTCCTTGCACCCAGGTCTCAATCTCGGGATGCGATGTAAATTGTACAGCTGATAAATATCACTCCTTGTGTTATCATTGGTTACCATTTGCACAATTAGAATCCGAAACGTGACACGAGCCCTTAAAAAGCGTCAAGAGTTTTAGCTACCAGTGAGATCGGACAGACCAGAATGGGCGGTGGTCTCCTGAGGGTGTGCAAGTCGAATTGTACACTCAGAGCTCCAAATTGTCCAAGTCAACTGTTAATTTTTCATCCATTCCTGATGTCTTCCTTGAATTCTGGGATTTGTATTTTTTTATGGACTATCAATTTCCGAAGCTACATGGAACAAGCATTGGCATAGCCAATAGGTCTCACTTTTGGGACATTAGAAGTATTTAGTTATGCAGCACAATAGCCTTGGTGCAACAACATCAACTGTTGCATGGCTAAACACTTATAAGGTCCCAAAGGCGAGACCTGTTGGCTATGCCAATGCTTGTTGATGTGAGCTATAATGTTTACCCAACAAGGTTCTTGGCCTCAAACTCGCACCTGGTCGGCGCTCAACAGAGCTAAAAATAAATAAAACACATTGTTCAATTTTATGATCTTGCTTTGTGGCGCAGGTGCTTGTTCCACGGCGGGGTTTGGTTTGTTTCCAATAACATGCGCCAGGGTCCTCTGGTACACAGACAGGACGCTCACACAGGTGACAAATCCTACTATTCATGCTGCTAAACCCCAGTTTATTGTGAGACGCCAAAGGTCAGGCACGAGGTGCTTTGACGGAGCAATCCAGGACAAGTGGGATGTCCCCGTCTCCAGCCGCTGCCTAATGCACGTGATTAGGTGCGCTAACTGCGTATTTATCTTTTTGAGACGTGGTAAATGATCCTAGGCAATGAAATCCCCGGCTGGCAGTGAAAGCCGCTCGCCAGGCTGCGAGGATACACAAACATGGCCGTGGGAAACGGAAACCGGCAAGGTGAATAACACTCTTGCGTAACTGCTTCGCCGCTCCCAGAGGGATAATCTCTACCGGGTCAAGGTCAAAGAGCAGAATCCTCAACGTGCGTTGTTATGCAATTATCCTGCAGGTGTTGTAGATCGCTCTGGGCACTCAAAAGGAAGAGAAGGAAACGTAGTATGTGTACACAGTTCTTTGTCGAGCTGTAGATAAGCTAGTAGTGGGGAAGCTATGGCTCGTGTTTCACATCGCTAGTGCGGTTTTAGCCAATTAAAGCCTAGGAGAGACTGACACACCCTCACACGTTTTACAAGAAAGCACTGTGTTTTAGTGGGGAAATTAAATAAACGAACCCACACAATATGAAAACAGTTCAAAAAGTGTAAATGCTACCTACACTATTGCTAAATCGTGCCTGTCAGCTTCTTGCCTTAAAAATGTGAGTAAATAAAGCAAAGCCAACGAGGAATAAATGAGTTTTTGGAGAGTGATATAAATTTGAAACTGCTAGGCCCATTAAAGTCTAGGGATGCATTTTGTTTGTCACACGGGTGAATTGAAGTTAAAAGCAGGTGGCGACCACCAAAAGGGGGTGAGGGGACAGAAAAATGGCTATCTCAGAAAGGTGACAGATGTTTTTCTGCAAAGTACAATTGGAGTATTAGTTCCTGGCGCCTGCAACACAAACCCAAATGGCCGCCAATCTTCTCTGAGAAAGGTGGCAACCCTACCATCAGGGCTTTAAGTGGGCTGAAAAAACTGGGTGGTCTCTCAAAGGGGCGTGGCCAATGTAATTAAGGGAGTGGCTTAAAAACACGCAAGCTAAAAATCTGTGCTTAGCATAGTGTGCCGCCCGACTGGTATTTTGCTGTTTGTCATTGCATCCAGATATATGATACAACAAGTAACATCATACCTACAACAAGTCAGGACTATTGGCTTTGTCAATGGTTGTTAGTTGCATAAGATAAATAAGCAGCAACTATGGCTTGTATATAATATTGAAAAAGCTTCCACTTAAAGCCCTGGTGACCCCACGACAATGTTGCTGCTCCCGAGTTTCAAAAAGAGAAGGGAAATCCAGAGAGAAAATGACTCTCTTTAAAGGATTTCCCTTCCCCTATAACGCTCGAAAAAAACGGACCGCCTGTGCCAGGGCACAAAACAGAGCCCGATAGAGACCCGTTTCGAGGCCCCCTTTAAAAAACTGCCGGTGCTCAGACCCGGCCCACTTAAAGCCCTGCCTACCATACAGAGGAATGGGGCACAGGTTGATTGCCTTTATAAGGTTATGAGAGACCGAGGTAACTTGCAATATCCCCATCACGTGTATATGGCGGAATTGGGCTAATATATGATCTATTGATTTGTTTATATAGCGTGCACAGTACTCCTTTCTATAGCAGCAGTTTCTTACAGGTAACATAATAATATGCAATATACCATAAATACACCTCACAATGTGCATCTTAATAGAGCTTAGTACTAAAATTATGTATCTCTATAAATTCATGCTCTGCATGAGGGAAACAGTGACCTTTCCGAAGGTTGAATGCAGGATCACTAGTACTCAAAAAGGGCACCGAAATAGTAGGATCTTCAGTTCTTTTTTTAAATGTGTCAAATATGGCACAGATTGATAAAAATAAATATCAAAAGTAAATTATTTCGGTTGGTTGGGCACACGTTCTAAATGCAGTATAACACACCTGTAGCACGAGGACTTGCATTTTCCAGTTAAGTGCCAAAATCGGGTAGTAGTTACTGAGTTTCTGAAAAGCAGTTAATGGAATTAAAATATATATATTAATTGTTGCTTGTAAAGTGAAGCTGTTTTTTCATTTATTACACAAACTGAGAACTTTCTAGAATAAATAATGTCAATAGTGTCAAGAAAGTGAATGCACAGCAGCGTGCAACAGTAGATTCTTGCTGCCGCCTGCATGTCAGTTCAGTTTCAAATTGTAAAGGAACTTGGCTGACGTAACTGTGTGCCAGCCTCTCCTTTGCCTGTAGGGTCATTAAGACATCACTGTTTGCCTGTAATACATTTCTACAGGTGATATATGACTTTTTGGTTTAGAACTCGTGTGCAGTAAAAATTAACATGCCGTTTAGGGAGGATCACACTTTGGCATGCGTTATAATTTTTTTCAACGTTTTTATAATATGAAATGATAGCATGTGATAAAAATTACTTTCCAAAACATCTTTTGCTACAATACCCTTTTCCAAAACATATTTTATAATAACCTCGACCTACATCAATATGCATTCTATAGCACAAAATACAAACTACTGCAAAAAGTATTTTTCTAATTGGACAGTGCAGTTTTACTTGTCAGATTTATTAACTATGCATAAAGTATTTTTAAGAATCTATAATATTTCTTTACAATTTAAAAAGCGGATAGCGAGTAAAGAGAATTTAGAACAGCAAAAAATTATAGAATGGAAATAAGTTTAAAATAGGTTTCCTTTAAATTAAATGCTATAGAAAGGGTGTGTTTGTGACATGTAGGTGGATAAATAAGGTTATTGAGATACAAGTGCTAACCCCATCTGTAAAGCTAATGTAGTGAGGTTATAGGGTGCATATCCACATGTAAGAGAAATCATATTTTTTTATTCTGATGTAGTACAACAAGAAAGTGAAACAATGTTAATAGCAAGTAAAGGAATTTTAAATGAATAAAAATAAATGGGTTTATTCAAAATAATAGAATTTGTAGAAAACAAAGTTATTGAAAAAAATTTCAGGGAAGAAATTTTAGCAAAAGATATTGAGAAAAACTATTTTGATGAAGGAGCAGTTTCGTTTAACACACAAATGCTGGAATAGGGGTGCATCAGAGTACTTTGAAACATTGTAAGCATGCACATGCGCCAAGTCAAAGTTTTACCCAATCAATCAATCAATCAGGGGTTTATAAAGCGCTACTTCACCCGTGAGGTCTCAAGGTGCTGGGGGGAGGGAGTGCAGCTCCCGTTCAAGCGAAGAGCCAGGTCTTGAGGTTCTTCCTGAAGGAGTGCAGGGTGGGTGAGCGTCTGATGTTGACTGGTAGCTCGTTCCAAGCTTTTGCTGCGACGTAGGAGAAAGCTCTTCCTCCTGCTCTGGTTCTTGGGATGCGGGGGGTCTCTTCCCAATCAGAAACATAGTAATAGTGAGGCCTATGCACTTCGGGGCAGTGCTCTCCTTGGAGGTCCATGTAACACTACTGGAGTTGATTCCCAATAGTCTGCAAACTTCATATTTTATAAAACAATTGTATCGGACTAAGGACACATTTAGATGGTGGTGAATTTAATAGTGAGGGTCGTCTGAGTACTCTCACCTAGTGTCTGGTCAGTACATAAATGCTGCAAGCAGCCTTTGGAGTGGCCAGTTGTAGGGACTGAGTTTGTGTTAGGTGAGAGATGGATTTTTATAGGAATTATTTTCCTGTGCCAGCCATTTTCCCCCTCTCGGACTGTGTATCAGTTGCTACAGTCTCTTAAAACGACCTCGGAGCTACTCTTAAATAATACAGGTGATGCATCAGCTCACTAAGACATCTAGACCTTATACCAGGTTGGTAGAATCTGGGGCTTGCAAGTGTAGTCGAGATGGCATATGAACGAGTTAAGTAGTGAGTGCCTTATGTGATTGTTTAGTGCAGTATGCACTCCCTTAGATGCAATTGGGCCTAATTCACTAAGATTTAGCTGTTAGTAGGTGTGGGTTACTCACCGAGTACCCCTGACTTACTTCTTAATTCTGGGAACTCCTGGCTTACTTCTGGAATTTAGTGGTGAGCCAGTGGTAATTCGAGTGTATGTCGCATCAATTTCTTGGAGAATCGGGCCCGCCATGGTTAAACATGTCCATAGGCAGAACCATGGGTAAGTGGATTCAATCTTAAGCACTGAAAAATGTGGTGGGCTTCAGGTCACAAGTTTAAATTCCAGCAAGCCGACTCGGCCTTCTATCCTTCTTAGGTGGGTTAGTTGAGTAGCTTTAATTTGACTTATAGTAGCATCTTATGTACAGCGCTTATATACTGTACAAGTGTTCTATGAAGCGCTACATAAAAATTAGTTATTCCAAACTTTAGCTCAAACTGGACATTTTAACGAACTGAGGAAGCATATGCGTGTGTTGTAATGAATAAATGCCATACATTTGTTCATCGTGTTACAGACTTTGAAGGAATCCTGAAACAACCCTATTTCACAGGGTACGAAACTGCGGTTTAATTGCTTTATCTCCATCAGAAAGAAAGGTTAAAACCATGGAACTCTTTCACACTAAGATTGTTTACAAAGCATTTATCTCTTAAGTGGGGACATGTGTCACCAAGTGGCTGTAGTGCCAAAGTCCACTACAGGAAAAGGAGATTATTAAAGATTATGCATTTTCTAATTCCTTGACCTGTTCAGAATTCCAGTCATTAAGTGAAAAAAAAACCTGGGAACGAGAGCTTACCGGAGAGATCGAGTCCTGTGCTCCCATTGGCCAAAGGACGCTCGTAGCAGTTCACTGCCTATGTAAACAAACCACCACAAGATCGTCTTGCCTTTGTTTGGCGCCTTTACGGTTATTAATACGCATTGTGACCTTCGCAGACATCCATTACCATCGCAATAAGGATCGGCCGGTCATTAGTGCCTGGAGTAAATCCCACAGCTCTTGTTCAGCTGATAATGGATAAAGGCCCCGCGCACAGCTGAATATATAAATAAATAATGAACCCCTGCATCTGTCAGCATTACTTGGGTACACCGTGTACCAGGGCGAAACACTGCACTGGGGAGACCTGGACTGGGAAAGCAAGGAAATCCCCAGGTGTGTGCAAGATCCATCGTCCCCTCAAGTCCTCCTTATGAGATCCTCGGGAAATCTGTTGTGGTGCTGCACCCGGAAGTCCTGGAATTTGCCAACAGAATGGGAATTACAGTGGAAGCCTGTCAGTTTTTACTTAGCATAGCCTGCCAGGTTTTCACTGGTGAAATGTGCACATCGAAAATCCTGGTAGTTGTGTGTGTGTTTTTTCATCGCGTATCTGGTAATCACGATTCATATGGAAGTTCCAGTTTCTACCTGAATTGGGGTTACTGAGAAATCTGCAAAAAGGCCTTGATCTTCCATTTTGTTACTGTGACTTGTCAATTTCAGAATACTTAGAATTCTATGTGATAAGAGAAACTCTTCTGTCTATTGTTTTCCAGTCGGCCTATTTACAGAAGCAAAATTCATTATATCCACATTGTCTTCCCTCTTAGAGCAAGGATTCCGTATATCAATACAGACACACTATGGTACCTCACATGTGAAAGTAATGTTCTATAAAGAGTGAAGAAGATGGAAGGCCATACTTTAGGGAATAAATCCTGGTTTTTTTAATATGTTAAAGTTGCAGAAAAGAAAAAACCAATATCAGCAATGCAAATGGGTCTGGTTATAACGTCCTGACACATTGAAACACAGCATAGAGCACATTCAAATCAGATAATAGTAAGAAACAAAAGGACGTATGTATTGAAGGCTCCCTTTCCTTCATTGCAGGTCTGTTTAGTTTCTATTTGTAATAAAGGTCGGTTGGTAAGGTAGTCTTCACTAGAGTACTTCTAACCTTCCTATGGCGTAGACGGACATTAAGCACTATAATGAACAGGTTCTTACTTCTTATCATGAGGATACAAAAAGAGGACTGTAATGAAGGTAAGGGTGCCTTCAATACAGACTCCCTTTGTTTCTAATAAAAATGAAGATGGGATGGCAAGGGGAATTGCATTAATAAATAAATTAAATAAATGACAGCCGTCAGAATAGAAGAGTGGGTGGGGGAACGAGGGGTGATGCACAGAGATCTAAGGGAGGAATGAGAGGGGAGAGTAGGCAGGTGCGAGGGAGCAAATAGGAGCGGGCATAAGAGGAGAAAATGGCAGGAAGGGGAGGTCACAAATCAGTGACTGACAGAGGCTGGTCAAAAAGTCAATTGCTGAACAAGCAAGTCCACTTTTAAGTATACTAGAGACAATAGGTATGTCAAAACCCAGACCTAAAAAGAATCTAAGATTCCTCTATGTACTTGTTAATCAAGGTGTTTTGTGGAGCAGCAATATTTCTCCTTGTAGCCAGTTAACAATACTACTCCGGGCACATATCTAACAGAGGTATATATGGTTTAGATCAAAAAATCTGTTGTGTGCTTCCCTTAAGTGAACACATTTCTACAGTGGGGGCTAGAGGGCTAAAA
Source organism: Calotriton arnoldi (assembly GCA_963921515.1). Taxonomy (NCBI): domain Eukaryota; kingdom Metazoa; phylum Chordata; class Amphibia; order Caudata; family Salamandridae; genus Calotriton; species Calotriton arnoldi. The sequence goes on along the minus strand of CAWUFW010013966.1, from coordinate 114,475 downwards.
GAAGCAAAAAGCAACTGAACCCTAATATCATCCCTGGCTAAGATACTATAACCGTATAGGAAAAACATCTTTTTTGGAATACATACAAATAAATGACCCCACCCTTTTGAAATATAAATGTTAGTTCTGTAGATTGTTACCAATAGGGTGACAATAGTGCAATTTTGCCCATAAACAGTGAAACCCCACTCTGTGACTCGCTCTCTCTATAAACGGGCCCCATACACACAGATTTACAAAAGGGCGCAGCTGGAGCCAGCTGGGTCCTGATAGCTGAGCAAGTGGCTGCAAAGGGTGGCGTTAACTATGATGATGGCATGGATGGCACAGTGAACAAGATGGCCTGACCATGTGGAGGACAGTGAAGGTTGGCATGGACCGAGGGACAAGGCAAATAGAAACTGAGGATGACTGGACCCAGAAGGGCACCAAGACCATGCAGTACAGCAGTAGGAACATTTATTTTTAGGTGAAAGTCCACTCCACGGTCTGACCAGACTCACATGACTGTCCGGTGGACTCAGAAGAGATACACCATCCCACTGAGTCACAAGGGATAGAGTGCCAGGAATGCCTGCTCTTCTAATAGCCCAGGCAAGATAGGTAGGCCATCAAGGTGGCCATTAGCCCAGCTCCAACACTACACATGGGAAAATAAAGGCACCTCCATGCACCTTTATTGCATATCACCTAGGTCATGTGATGTCTTTAGGGCCCTAGCTTTTTCCAGAATGGCATGCCAAATTAAGACACTTCAGAAACGGGAGCGAGGTAACACTCCAACCGAACTCACAGCACTCCGTCTTTAGTACCAAAAATACTTTACAATTTGTCCACGTTTAATCAAATTTTTTTATTCCATATCCTCCAGCATATCATCTTCTTCAAAAAATTTTATCCTGTCACATGTGAGGCACTTTATGTATTTGAAAGTTTCTACTGCAACAGATATGCCAATCCAGGCCTTTCTCTGGAGCATGACACATACATAAAACATCCTCTGTAGTGGATCTCTTTTACCCAATGCATTTCGGGCTTTCGATAGCCCTTCTTCAGGAGTTCACTACAAGTATTAAAACAATGACATTAGTTTACGTTTTCAGATCTATGTACACCAATTAAAAATTCCAATAAACAAACCATACCATGTTTTGCTATTAACTGACGTTTTCCCTCTAAACGCGCCACTATACGCGACCAAAATGTACCCAAGGGAGCCTCTCCCAACCTACATTACCCTCCCAGATTTAACCTCCCTTAACCTGTAGAACCTCCACTAAGTGTTCCCCAGCACCTGATGTTACACATTACTTTTGAATTGACCTATAACCGTGAACCAAACTCCTTAGTCACATGTGCAATGGCAGAAACCTTCATCCATCCCTGGAACGGAGGCTTGAGACCCATGTTTAAAACTAAGACGGACTGTTTTAGGGACGGACTATGTATGCACATTTAAGAGTGAAAATGTCTCCATTTGACTCGTTTTATAGTACTCCATGGGTGCAACTTGGCTGAAGGGCAGTCATACAATAAATTCAAAAAAGGGGGGGGGGCCAAGTGCACACCTATTTCTTCCAATTTCTTTCGTTCTACAAAGTTTGTTCCTTTTTAGGTCTCGGCCTGCACCAGCGCTTGCGCTGGTCTGGCCGAGGGTTTTAGTAAGCGGGTTTTGGAAGTGCAAACCCACTGGCTTTCGGCTGGCGACCAGCTTGCGTTCACGATAGCGTGCACGCGCGCAGCTGACATCTGGGTTTCCTATCTCTTCCTCATTTCCTCGTCATGGCTCATTAACTCTCTGGACTCTGATGTTTCAATCGCAGCAGCAGCAGCTCACATTACCAACTGACGGCCCTGGACTACAGTCACATGAAAAACAACAGCGATTAACATTGAAATGCAAGCTTTTTTTTGTCTAGTTAGAAATATTGCTTCGGTGGGTTGATTTCACCTTATATCGCTATTTGTTTTATATTGGGAGTCACAGCCTAATTACCAGTATTTTTGTCTCACTCTGTTTTTTTTTTTTTTAAATATTTATTCGCACAAAGCTATATTTAAGGTTACTTTTGCCGCGTCACTTCTTCACTCTATTTAAACTCCACACCCCCACTCTTATTGTCTCTCTCTTCTCTCTCTCCTCTCTAATTCTCTCTCTACTTAATTAACTCTCCCCTCTCTATCTTTTTAGCCTTTCATTCTCTCTCACCCCTTTATCTGTTTCTCTTTCAAACTCCTTCATTCACTCTCTCTCCCCTTCTTTCTCTCTCTATCCCGCTCCACTCTTTATTATATGTACACCCTTTCTCCCTCTTTCTCTCTCACCACCCTCTCTAATTGGGCATTATATCTTCACTCTATCTCTCACTCGGCAACACCACAGCATCACTCAGCATCACCACAGCATCACTCAGCGTAACCACAGCATCAATCAGAGCCAGCACAGCATCAATCAGAGCCAGCACAGCATCACTCAGCACCAACACAACATCTCTCAACGCCATCACAGCATCACTCAACGCCATCACAGCATCACTCAGTGCAACCACAGCATCACTCAGTGCAACCACAGCATTACTCAGCACAACCACAGCATCACTTAGCGCCACAACAGCATCACTCAGCGCCACCACAGCATTACTCAGCAGCACCACAACATCACTCCGCGCCACCACAGCATCACTCAGCACCACCATAGCTTCACTCAGCGACACCACATCATCACTCAGGGCCAACACTGCATCACTCAGCACCACCACAGGATGACTCAGCACCACCACAGGATGACTCAGCACCACCACAGGATGACTCGGCACCACCACAGGATGACTCGGCACCACCACAGGATGACTCGGCACCACCACAGGATGACTCGGCACCACCACAGGATGACTCGGCACCACCACAGGATGACTCGGCACCACCACAGGATGACTCAGCACCACCACAGGATGACTCAGCACCACCACAGGATGACTCAGCACCACCACAGGATGACTCAGCACCACCACAGGATGACTCGGCACCACCACAGGATGACTCGGCACCACCACAGGATGACTCGGCACCACCACAGGATGACTCGGCACCACCACAGCATTGCTCGGCGCCGCCACAGCATTGCTCGGCGCCGCCACAGCATCGCACCGCGTCGCCACAGCATCGCCCGGCGCCGCCACAGCATCGCCCGGCGCCGCCACAGCATCGCCCGGGGCCGCCACAGCATCGCTCGGGGCCGCCACAGCATCGCTCGGGCCGCCACAGCATCGCTCGGGGCCGCCACAGCATCGCTCGGGGCCACCACAGCATCCCTCGGGGCCACCACAGCATCCCTCGGGGCCACCACAGCATCCCTCGGGGCCACCACAGCATCCCTCGGGGCCACCACAGCATCACTCGGGGCCACCACAGCAGTATCACTCAGCAAGACCTGAGTATCATTCAGCATCACCTCAGCATCGTCTCCGCAACAGTCACCACCACCACCACTACCACCTCAGCATCACTCAGCACCACCTCAGCCTGCTCTCGGAATCTGGCATCTGTTGATTCTCCCCTAGCGTCTGGCCGCTGCTAGTGTTATAATACAGGTACTAGTTCCCAACCTTCACCCTCCGATTGTTTATGCCCCATCAAAAAAAAAGCTTTAACAAACAACCATTGCAATAGGCAGAAACAAGTTGCCAGCATTGCAAGAACAAAAGAAAACTGAGAATTTTTATTGTAAATACTTTTTTAATATGGTTGTTCAGTTTTACATAATGCCTTCTTGGTCATATATAAAGTAACAAAAATGCTTCTGACACTTTTTTATTATAACTTTTCAGCATGCTGCACAGCAGCCACACTATTCTACAGCACAGCTTGAAGACATTGGCAAAGTCAATAGCTCTGGCTAAACACTTATAAGGCCCCAAAGGCGAGACCTATTGGCTATGCCAATGCTTGTTAATCCTTTGGCGTGCAGCTCGGTAACGTGGTCTGCCCAGGTACCGCGTGCATGAAAACACTTCAGAAACGGGAGCGAGGTAACACTCCAACCGAACGCACAGCACTACGTCTTTAGTACCAAAAATACTTTACAATTTGTCCACGTTTAATCAAAAAAATTTTATTCCATATCCTCCAGCATATCATCTTCTTCAAAAAAATGTATCCTGTCACATGTGAGGCACTTTATGTATTCGAAAGTTTCTACTGCAACAGATATGCCAATCCAGGCCTTTCTCTGGCGCATGACACATACATAAAACATCCTCGGTAGTGGATCTCTTTTACCCAATGCATTTCGGGCTTTCGATAGCCCTTCTTCAGGGGTTCACTACAAGTATTAAAACAATGACATTAGTTTACATTTTCAGATCTATGTACACCAAGTAAAAATTCCAATAAACAAACCATACCATGTTTTGCTATTAACTGAGGTTTTCCCTCTAAACGCGCCACTATACGCGACCAAAATGTACCCAAGGGAGCCTCTCCCAACCTACATTACCCTCCCAGATTTAACCTCCCTTAACCTGTAGAACCTCCACTAAGTGTTCCCCAGCACCTGATGTTACACATTACTTTTGAATTGACCTAAAACCGTGAACCAAACTCCTTAAACATTCGCCCGTACCTTCATCATATAACATAGTAATCACCTTCCCGGCGTATTTCCTCTTTGCATCAAATAGTGTATTACTCAGTACTGCTGTTTCCCTGTTCAAATACGAGCAGATGACTCCACCCCTCCACGTCAACCAATCCCGTGAAACAGACCATTCACTTTCACAAACTTTGTGACTCTAAATCCCATAAGACACTGCTAAAAACACCTGCGTTACCAACACTCCCTGTTATCGAACCTCCCCAGGCCACACTCTTGAATACCCTGCCCACCCTTGGATGTTATCCATACATCAAGTAAAAAGGATTTTTTCATTCTAACTTTCAATACATACAATTGAAAAGCATGAGCTTGCATATTGATAATGAACTTATTTTCACTCTTAAATGTGCATACATAGTCCGTCCCTAAAACAGTCCGTCTTCGTTTTAAACATGGGTCTCAAGCCTCCGTTCCTGGGATGGATGACGGTTTCTGCCATTGCACATGTGACTGTCTCCGGTTGGAGTGTTACCTCGCTCCCGTTTCGGAAGTGTTTTCATGCACGCGGTACCTGGGCAGACCACGTTACCGAGCTGAATGCCAAATTAAGAGCCACACATAAAGCCCCAGTTTGACCCAGACATTGTGGGACTGTAGTCCATCCACCCATGCAACCAAAAGTCCCGAGACAAATGTGTCCATGTGAAGCTGCTATTGGGCAGACTGGGCCCTTCTCTTACAAACCACCTCCTTTCCTCTTCTTTGAAGGGGCCAAATAGATAGTCCCTCATGGTGTGCAGCTGGTCTAACTAGGCACTTCCTTGCTCTACTCTGCTCAGGCATATTTTGAGAAATTGGGTTATTGGTTGAAGGGAGTGCAAGCCCTTCTCAAGCAACAACCACAGTCTCTTACAGCGCGAACCACAAACAGTCACTAAATTAACCTGTGCTTAACCGTCTGGTAGCTTGGCACAAAATCAGTAAGGCTTAACTTAGAGGCAATGAGTAAAGTATTTATGCAGCACACAAACAGCAATAAAGTGGAAACTCGACACAAGAAAAATTCCACACCAATGTGAATGTGGAAAAATAGTGTAACTTTTAATAAATTATTTGACACCAAAACAACAAAAATCCAATTAGTAGAGCCAGAGATATGCAATTTTAAGGATTTAGGTAAAAATAGCGCCTAGAAGCAAAAAGCGCCAACTGTGGTTATCTGGTCTTGCCGGACCAGGACAAAGTCACAAGTTCAGGCCAACCGCGATGTATCTTGGGACCTCAGGTTAGACCCGCTGAGAATTGCAACTACAGTCCTTTATGCCCAGATCTCTGTACTGGGGGTGAGCGTTTGACATTGTTCAGCATTCCGTCCATCAATTATTTTTGCATTTGTCACCCTGAGTGTGATGGGTATGCCCAGACGTGAGTCCCGTCCACTAGAATCAAGGTAGGAGTCAAGCTAGCCTGGCTGATGAGGGTGATACCCCGGAACCGGTCCCAGGATGCTGGTTTCTGGTCCAGGGAGGACCTGGCCTGGAAGTTCAGGCTGGACTGTTCCCATGGGTAGCAGGGTCAAGACTGATTTGCATATGACTGGGTCCAAAGTGGAATGGCATGGTGAGCAAAAAAACTATGGATTTTGGCCCAGATCTCTGTACTGGGGGTCAATGTTTAACATTGTTCAGCGTTCTGTCCATCAATTGTTCTTTTTGCATATGTCACCCTGAGTGGGACAGGGATGCCCAGACATGGGTCCTGTGCTCACCATTGAACTGGAGTCAAGCTAGCCTAGACGATGAGGGGTGATACCCCAAAACGATCCCAGGATGCTTGTTTCCGATCCAGGGAGGACCTGGCCTGGCAGTTCGGGCTGGACTGTACCTATGGGGAGCAGGATCAAGACTGATTTGCATATGGCTGGGTCTAAACTGGAATGGCATGGTGAGCAAAAAAACGATGGATTTAGGCCCAGATCTATGTACTGGGTGTGTGTGTTTGGCATTGTTCAGCATTCCGTCCACCAATTGTTCTTTTGACATTTGTCACCCCAAGGGGGACGGGGATTCCCATATGTGGGTCCCGTGCTTCCCATGCCACTAGATTCAGGCTATCCTGGCTAATGGGGGCCGATACCCCGAAACCGGTCCAAACTGTGGTGGCATGGTGAGCAAAAAAAAATATGATGGGTTTAGGCCCAGATCTCTGTACTGGGGGTGAGTGTATGACATTGTTCAGCATTCTGTCCATGAATTGTCCTTTTGGCATTAGTCACCCTAAGTGGGACGGGGATGCTTAGACGTGGGTCCCATGCTTGCCATGCCATTGGATTCAGGCTATCCTGGCTGATGAGGGTTGATACCCTGAAATTGGTCCTAAGATGCTTGTTTCTGGTCCAGGGAGGACCTGGCCTGGCAGTTCGGGCTGGACTGTTCCCATGGGGAGCAGGGTCAAGACTGATTTGCATATGGCTGGGACCAAACTGGGGTGGCGTGGTGAGCAAAAAAACGATTGATTGAGGCCCAGATCTCTATACTGGGGGTGAGTGTTTAACATTGTTCAGCATTCCATCCATCAATTGTTCTTTTTGTATTTATTTAGCATGGCATCTGTGTGAGAAGCTGGCCTGGTATATGATGTCCACTAATTAAAGTGGTGTTAAGAAAAAGTGGGAAACCCAATACACCCTTGGAGGCTTGGTCAATTCAAGTATTAGCAGTAGCCCGGGGGGGAAACCTCCGCTCCGCACGCGGAATGTGCGGAGATTTGCCTCCTCCGCGTTCCGCAGAGAACGCGAAGAAGGCAAATCTCCGCACACTCCGCGGCGGACGAGTTAGCCAGCTCGCCTCCACCCTCTATTAACAATTAATTATAAATGACATAAAGTAAGAAAAATAACACTTGGCCTGCGGCGTCCCCGGGCTGCCCTACTTCTCTTCCTCGCCGTCTCTGCAAAAACTGCGCATGCGCGCGCTCATGCGCATTTCTCGCAAGAAATGCGCAAGCGCAGGCGCCCGCGCAGTTTTCACAGAGACGGTGAGGAAGAGGAGGAGGGCAGCCCGGGGACACCGCAGTCCAGGTAAGTGGTTTTTCTTTACTTTTACGTCATTTATAATTAATTGTTAATAGGGGGGGTGGAGGCGGTTGGCGTAGCGGAGCTCCACGGAGTTTGTTCTCAACTCCGCGGCCCTCCGCGTAGCCCCGCTATGCCCACTACGCCCAGGGTGAATTAGCAGGTGAGTATGCCTACAAGGGATTTGTTAAACCACATATTCACGTTAATTTTTACATTCAATGTTAACAAGCTCTATCCAGTAGCTCACAGTTCAATTTCTTCAGATTCAGTTTTGCTTATTTCCATGTGAATAAATCTTCAAAAGAATTTTTAACACGGGTATATGTATTCAAAAGATAAATTTATATTAGCAAAAAATTGCAAAGGGTACAACAAAAAGATAAGAGAATTTCCATAACAAAGAACACAATGCAACCAGAAGTTACAATATTTCGATGTTACAAACACCTCATTGTTGCAGTTGTGAACACCTTTTCAAAACATTCACAGGAAAATGTGACCGATTAAACGGACAACGTGTCCTTAAATCAAATAATACAATAAATAGGTGTGGTTGTCACCGTTTCGGTCTAATGTTGTAAGCATCCGCTAGACCATCTTCAGGACATTTAATATAAAGATGAATGACCCTATACAAAAACAGAATGAACCAACAATCACCGTATAATCAACAAAATTTTAAATTAGAAATGAGAATAACACCCGTGTAGAAAAAAGAATGTGCAAACTTAGTGTATCCACCTTAGGATACATCAATGTGAGTAGAGGAGAAGAAAAGCTCATCCCTCTCTAAAGGAAATTCTTTCACCCAGGATGTAAGTTTAAGAAAAATGTGAGGAAAAAGAGCAAAGCGTGCTTGTTTTTGACACTTACTTAAGGAGTGATGTGGATAAGATTTAAACTTTGTTCTGTAGTCCACGATCAGAGAACGTGGTGGCTCAATGGCCTCCCACTTGTGCTAGCAATAAATGCTGAAAAGAAGAAGATTAATAAAGGTTTATAGTGGCTCACACTGAGAAGCGGTATAATCCACCGCAAAACTATTTGCTAGATGAAGTTGAAGAAAACTCCTGATTTTAGAGACAAACAACCCTATAGTAATCCGTATTGCTAAAAATATTACCCGTACTTCAGGCTGTTCACTGTATCTATAATTGATGTATTAGCGTAATTTTATGATAGCTCACAGTGAAGTGCGATATAATCCATCGCAAACCCATTTGCTAAACGAGATAGAATGGTCCTAATTATAAAGATGAGACAAACCCTTTAATAATTGGTTCCATTCGCATTTGTACAATTGTACTTGGAGCTAATCACAGTTCCTCAAGATAATTATTTTTAATCATAAAGCCTACTCTTGACATCTTATGTATTGCGCATGTATGCGCAGTCACCATACTGAAGTAAAGGTCGTTTGAACTGCGATATTTTTTATATTGGGAAAAATCATTGCCTGATTATTTCCGAATCAAAATCGGGACCCGGTGTCCTGATTAAAGGACAATTAAAACATGCGATAAAATGTCACCAAGTATCTTTACTGTGACGAATATCTCACCCCAGAGGTATTTACGTCTATAATACAGATAACTGAAAGGTAAGGAGGAAACTTTATCTAATCCTTACCGGGCAATCACAGAGCAGTGGCCTTTAATGTGGTCATTGAACAGCCTCTTGTCCAAAACACGCATCAATCTGGAAATTCAAAGACTGAAAGTCACGATCTTGCTACAAAGGCCAGACACCCGAGAGCGAGGAGTCTCGTTACCGAACAAAAATTACCTGAATTCTGACGGGGCTCGATTGAAAAGACGACCTGCTGACTCTGCAGTCGGCATCTGCAGTGCTCATACTGCAACCGCGTTTATTTGAATCGTTCAGCTTCCGGGTGCCGCGTTCATTGAAAATAGAAAGCGAACTGCTCAATATTTGTGTATATAGCTAGGTAACTATCGTGGCCATCTTAAAATAGCAAAAGCTGATATAGAGAGGACTCACGAAATGGTTCAGAGTAATAGTTTTCAAGAAAAATGTCACATTGCTATATATATATATATATATATATATATATATATATATATATATATATATATATATATATATATATATATATATATTATCTACTGGCGGTCGCCAGTAGATAGTTATAGTTACAACCTATTATCCATAGGAAATCCGCGACATTCTATTTGAAATAACTCTCTGCCGGTTGACGTATCTTCGCGAAATTTTCAAACTTCGTGGCGCGCTCCGGTCCGCTCCTACCCTGAAAGTCTCGGGTGATACGCTGGCGGGGCCGAGAAAAAGGGGGGTCCCAAAACGCGTTTCCCCATGCATTTTCCCATAGGAAACTTTAGACACGGTTACAGCTCGAACTGCTGAACGGAATTACACCAAATTTGGCAAAGAGGTAGTTCTTGGTTCAGAAAGAACCCTTTGTTAAATGGTGTAAATCCGTTCAGTAGTTGCTGAGAAAATCAAAAGTAAAAGTACATATATATCTATGGGCACGGAGGATTCGCACCCTGAGCGCACTCCTGCGCGCACCGTCCCGATCACGAGCTGCATGTTAATTGGTTGTCAGCTGGCTGTCAACATTCCGATTCAGGAAATGTTGGCAGCCATTTTGTCCTCGGTAGAACCGAGGACAGAAACAAGTGCGCAAGCGCACAAAGGGGGAGGGTAGAAACACCCTGACCCCTAGGTTTGCTCAGGGGTCCCACAAGGACCCCTGGGCAAAATTTTTTTATTTTTAAAAATCGGCAGGATGCGCTCAGGTGCGCAAATCCTGCCGAAAATCAGCGGTCTCCGCGCTCGATGTTAATTGGCTCTGAGCCCTTCCGCAGCCCCGGGACCACCACCTCCCGGGCTTTTAAAAAAATTATTAGCCCTGTGTGGGGGCTCCAGCCCACACGCCCGGGACCACCACCTCCCGGGGCACTAAACATATTAATATGGGGTCCGTACTGACCCCAGAGCCCCGGGACCACCACCTCCCGGGCTGTGTACTGAATGGGAGGGGCTCGCGCGCCCCCTCCTGGAGCCCTTGATGGCCCTGGGGACCACCACCCCCAGGGCCGGCGCCTGCAGTGTCCCGGGTGCCTACCCCGGGACACTGCTGTTGCAATGACAGGACGGAGCCTCACGGCTCCGTCCTGTCATTGTAACTGCTTGGATATTGGAAGAGAGCAGGAAACCTGCCTCTCTTCCAATATCCAGTCAACATGCTTTACACATGGGGAGCAGCATGTTAGCTGCTCCCCATGTGTGAAGCAATGCCGGCACCCTAGGGACGCGGGAGCCAGCGGGATCTGTGGGGGATTGGGGACCCCCCACAGTCCCCAACGGAGGCCAGGCCCCGGGGGATGGGGTCCCTGGGCAAGTAGTGGCCCGGGAGGGGGCCACGCGGCCCTCCCCAAAAAAATAAATAAATTTAAAAAAAACGAATGGCCGGCCCGGGGATGGGGTCCCCGGGCCTTAATGGCCAGAGGAGGGGGCCACGCAGCCCTCCAAAGAATATAAATAAAAACGAGGCCATGCCCCCGGGATGGGGTCCCCGGCCAATACAGGCCCAGGAAGGGGCCACGCGGTTCCTTCCTGTTTTTTTAAAAATTACAAATTAAAAGAAGGTAGGGCCCTGGGGATGGGGTCCCCAGGGCATAAAAACAGGAAAAAGGAAGGGGGCTACAGCACCTCTTCAGGGGACAAATTTTTTTTAAAACGATCGCCCGCAGGCCCCGCCCCTTCCTTCACCACTCTGTAAACGCGCCCGGCGCGTTTGCAGAGGGGGAACCACTCCCTGAATACTGGGGGTCCTCGGGGCCAACCAGCCCACCAGGAACCTCCAGTATGCGCCAGGGGCTGCGTTGCAGAGAGGTGTAGAGAGGCCACACCCCTTTGCACCTCTCTGCAACGCAGCCTGTGGCACTTTTGGAGGTATATGGTGGGCTAGTTGGACTCCGGGGACCCTCAGGATTCAAGGGGACTTAATCCCCCAACTTAAAACGCGCCACGGGCGCGTTTGCACAGTGGTGAAGGGAGGGGCGGGGCTTCAGGTGACATGTGTGCAAACAGGCCCCGTGGCGCTTTTAAGATGGGGAATTAAATCCTCTTCAACCTGAGGTCCTGAGGGCCAACTAGCCCAACAGGTACATCCAGAAAGCGCCACAGAGCTGCGTTGCAGAGAGGTGTAAAGAGGGTGTGGCCTCTCTACACGTCTCTGCAACGCAGCCCCCGGCGCATATTGGAGGTTCCTGGTGGTCTAGTTGGCCCCTAGGGACCCTCAGGATTCAAGGGAACTTAATCCCCCAACTTAAAACGCGCCACGGGCGCGTTTGCAAAGATGTCACCTCAGGCCCCGCCCTCCCTTCACCATTGTGCAAATATTCCTCTAAAATCAGCCGAAATAGGAATTCCGATTTACTCACCTGTTATAAGGAGAGACCTCAGTGCTGTATCTTTCAGCCCAGTACTGGTCCTGAAAAGTAATTTTAACCGTACTTCACTGGTAACTTGAATTTCCTTCATAGGCTAACATTGACTGGTTTCACTTGGAAATTCTTCTAAGTGTGGAGTTTTGGAACTTTAAAATATTCCTCTAAAATCAGCCGAAATACAATTCGATTTACTCACCTGTTATCAGGAGAGACCTCAGTGCTGCATCTTTCAGCCCAGTACTGATCCTGAAAAGTAACTTTAACCGTACTTACCAGTAACTTGAATTTCCTTCATAGGCTAACATTGACTGGTTTCACTTGTAAATTCTTCTAAGTGTGGAGTTTGGAACTTTAAAATATTCCTCTAAAATCAGCCGAAATACGAATTCCGATTTACTCACCTGTTATCAGGAGAGACTCTCAGTGCTGCATCTTTCAGCCCAGTAGTGATCCTGAAAAGTAATTTTAACCGTACTTTACCGGTAACTTGAATTTCCTTCATAGGCTAACATTGACTGGTTTCACTTGTAAATTCTTCTAAGTGTGGAGTTTTGGAACTTTAAAATATTCCTCTAAAATCAGCCAGAAATACGAATTCGATTTACTCACCTGTTATCAGGAGAGACCTCAGTGCTGCATCTTTCAGCCCAGTACTGGTCCTGAAAAGTAATTTTAACCGTACTTACCAGTAACTTGAATTTCCTTCCATAGGCTAACATTGACTGGTTTCACTTGGAAATTCTTCTAAGTGTGGAGTTTTGGAACTTTAAAATATTCCTCTAAAATCAGCCGAAATACGAATTCCGATTTACTCACCTGTTATCAGAGAGACCTCAGTGCTGCATGTTTAAGCCCAGTACTGATCCTCAAAAGTAATTTTAACCGTACTTACCGGTAACTTGAATTTCCTTCATAGGCTAACATTGACTGGTTTTCAGCAAAAAGTTTCAAAGTGTTGATTTTCACAAACTACAAATATTCCTTAAAATCGCCTGTATGACTTAAACGCATTCTTTCAACTGTTTACAGGAGATGCACCAGTGCTGGATCCAGGATCCAACACTGAGTAAGAAAAAGTAACTATAACAGCTTTTACCTGCTAAGTGAATTTCCTTCCATAGGATAACATTGGTGATTCTATGAGAAAAGTTTCAAAGTGTCAACTTTTAAAATACAATAATATTCCTTAAAAATCACGACTGTAACCAAAACGCTTTTACTCAACTGTTTACAGGAGATGTACCAGGACTGAATCTAGGATCCAGTCCTGTGGTTACAAAAGTAATCCATAAAGTAACTAATTGCATTTAACTAGAAATTCACATTGAGCTGAATGTTGCATTGTGTTTGAAAATGTGTTGCCTATTGCAACAACTGTAACTACTGTACTTAAAAGTCTATTGCCTATCTGCAAAGTATTTAAACTAAAGTAATTCATTCTGAGAAAGTATTTTTTGTAATGTAATGTATAATGTAATTACAATGTAATTTGACAAATAAAATATGTAAAAAAAATTGTTTCTAAAAATGTAGTAAATCAGTATGAAAAAAATTAATATAACAATTAATACATTTAAAAATTGTCATTTACAAAACCTTTGAAATTCACTGAAAAACGTAGGTTTCAGGCACGTTATAGTTAGAAATTAGCATTTAAAAACCTTGAAATTCACTGAAAAACCATAGGTTTCAGACACGTTATAGTTACAAATTAGCATTTAAAAAACCTTTGAAATTCACTGAAAAACCATAGGTTTCAGACACGTTATAGTTACAAATTAGCATTTAAAAAACCTTTGAAATTCACTGAAAAACCATAGGTTTTAGGGACAGTTATAGTTACTTGGACATTGCACTCGTACAAACCCGTGAAATTCCCTCGTTATAGTTAGTTCAGCCTAACTATAACTCGCGCCCGCAATGTACTGCTGATGACGTCACATATTACATCACTCATGACATGGTCAGTGACATCACTGATGACATCACTGATGACATCTCAAATGACATCACTGATGACATCATCCACGTGATAATCTGATGCACCTCCTCACACCCTAATATAACCTTTGATACACCCACTCTAAATTACAGACTGCCATTCGCAAAACCATAGACACTCCAACACCAATAACTACATACCCACTCACTGATTCTTAGGTCTACACACACACATCCACTCACTCACCCGTGACAGTCACTCATACTTACGGTCACTCAGTACAGGACTATCATATGCACTCTTACTCCTATATAGACACTCAAACAACGCCACTCATCCATAGAGATACTCTACACACCTAGTCAGTCATGCAAATAATTAAACACACTGCCATTTACTCACCTATACAGTTATACACACACCAGCTCACTTACTCATACAAATAGTAGCACATTGTTACGCTCTTATACAATCACTGATACAAGCACACAATCATCCATACAGCCACTATCACAATCACTCACTCTTGCTTATAGCTATTTATATACTCCAACACACATATATACTGCCTTTCACATATGTAGTTACTCACACATGTACCACTGGGACATACATTCACTCACTAACACACTCTTACACACACTTACCCACCCATACAGTCTATCACAGATGCACTCTTGAAACCATCCACCCAGTGAATCACCCACTCACACATCTATGCACAGAGTTGCACACACCCTCCCACACAAACACTCAGGCACCCAGTACAGATACTCAGACAAGCATTCAATAACTCATATAGAAAATCATTTAGCTATTCACAAACACATGCAGCCACTTACACAGCAACAGACAGACGGATACAGACATACACCCAGTTTAGTCACTAACCCATGCATTCAGTAAGATACGTTAAATCACTCACTTATAGAGTCAGTCACGCACCTACTAAATCATCCATACAGACACTTACACACCCACTCATTCTTCAATACGTCTTTTCCTATATATTTTAAAAATATTTAAACTTTACAGAAACACACAGTCACTGGATGATGTCATCAGTGATGTCATTTGAGATGTCATCAGTGATGTCATCAGTGATGTCACTGACCATGTCATGAGTGATGTAATATGTGACGTCATCAGCAGTGCATTGCGAGGCGCGAGTTATAGTTAGCTGAACTAACTATAACGGGGAATTTCACGGGTTTTGTACTGAGTGCAATGTCCAAGTAACTATAACTGTCCCTAAAACCTATGGTTTTTCTCAGTGAATATATATATATATATATATATATATATATATATATATATATATATATATAGCATATATGTAAAAAAACTTCAATCTATCTAGGGAATCTCAAATTAAGACTAAAACTCCACTAGACAGTCATAGGACATTATATTGTAAAGTTTTGACGCTATCAGTCTCCTCAAGTGTATATTATTAAAGAAGATATAGAGAAGAGAATTCCCACTTATTTAAGAAAAGTGTAAAGAGTTGGAATTTTTCACAATATAATCATATACAGCATATATGGACATATGAGAGTATAAACATTGACATCTTTTGCATTAGTCGATATAGCAAACAGAAGTCAGTGTAGACTGTGTCTGTAGTCAATATTAAAAAATACTGAAAAATACGATGTATTCATATAATCTTATACTGTTATAACATCATTTCATATGAATGGTTTTGTCAATACAATTCAGAGTCTTGTCACCACTCAAGTTCATTATGTCAAAGTTTACACAGTGATTGTTTTACATCTTAGATCGAAGGTTAATACATGAAAAAAATGGTAGTCATTCGTAAGAGATTATGTAGATTATTGCTAAGAGTTTTTACAATAACCAATGCGAGTCTTAGATGGATACTCAAATACATATATGTTTGCTAAAATGATAGATTGAGTGCATTTCTAGAAAATCCTGTAGTGATCCCTGTGAATCATTGATGGATTTACACGTGGTTAAAGAACACAGGACAGTGTATGCCATTCTGTTGCAGAGTTCAAGCCTTTACTGATGTTATCGGTGCGACAAATCCATCTATTTTCTTTCAAAGTGAGCACCTGATCAACATTTGTCTGTCTTTTAGATGGTTTGACAACTTCAATTACCCACCCTAACATGTCTTTCTCTGATTGGCTAGATTTTAAATAATGTTCCACTAGAGGGGCGTTCTCCACTCTGCACCGGATACGTGATTGATGTTGCAAAATTCGTTTTTTAACGACCTGCGTTGTTTTACCTATGTAGTATAACCCACAAGGACATTTAATGCAATTCACTACATTGTTTGTGTTGCAATTCGAGAATTGTTCAAGTAGAATTGTAATGCCATTGATCTCACATGTCTTAGTTGGTTGTGTAGTACCACAAGCTGTGCACATGTTATATTTATAATGTCCTACCAGTGATACCAGTTGTCTCATGTTCTCGACTGTGTTGGTATTGATGTTTTCGTATGCAGTGTACTAGGCGATCCTTTAAATTTGATCCCCTTTTGAACTAAAACATAGGTTTGTTTTTCAGCTCTGGTAGGCTTTTAAAGAGCGACCAGTGTTGGTTTACTATTTTCTTGATGTTATTAGAATGAGTGCCAAATGTTGAAACACACACCAATTGAGGTTGGTTGGATCGTTCTCTGACCTCTAACAAAGCCTCACGATTATTGTACCAGGCACGTTTAAGTGATCTTTTCAGTAATTTAGCTGGATAGCCACGTGCTTTCAGTTTCTCTTTTGTTTGTACCCTTTGCAATTTTTTGCTAATATAAATGTATCTTTTGAATACATATACCCGTGTTAAAAATTCTTTTGTAGATTTGTTCACATGGAAATAAGCAAATTTGAATCTGAAGAAATTGAATTGTGAGCTACTGGATAGAGTTGTTAACATTGAATGTAAAAATTAACGTGAATATGTGGTTTAACAAATCCCTTGTAGGCACACTAAAGTGGGCACCTTGCACCAGTCCAGACAACCCTTATGGTGATTTAAGAGGTCTCAGACAACCTTATAAAGCTATCCAAGTGGTAACTGTGGAGAGCAGCCTTAAGGCTTAGTCTTGAAGGAGTGTAAATCAGCTTGTTTTACCAGAATGCAATCTTATAGTATAGATTAAATGAAAAGAGAACCACACAGTAGTTATAAAAATATGTATTTATTATATAACACTATCTAGTATGTTACAGTATCTCCTACACGGAGATAGACACAAAGCACACAATACTCAAGCAAAGAAATGACAGTAAATAGCACTAATACACAGTGGGCCCCCGGTGGAGACCAAACCATGTACTAAAAAAGTGGTATAAGAACCACGACTCGAGTCAGGACAATGTCGAGAGGACGTAGAATTGCTGGGACCCCAAGGAACCACCCAAGGTGAGTAGATCTAGACCCCACGAAGTGCGTGTGCAGTGTGAGAACACGACTGGTCCTCCGTACAAGTCTATGTGTAAGTCGCGGTTGTAATTTTAAAGTTTAAGGATCCTTCCGAGTGGACTTCGAAGAAACCCCGTGAAAGACAGAAAGTTGGAGAGCCACCCCACCCGTGGATACCGAAGTACCCAAGTTACCTATCCCAGGGAAGCCGGGTGCATAGGTGTAAAGTGGTGTCGGAAACCGCTATTGAACCCAATGGAGGACTAAGAGAAAGGGCCGCTGTTGGAAGGGGAGAAAGTGTCCATTGGAATCCAAACGTGGATTCTTGTCGGAGTGCATGAAAGCAGAGGGAACAGAGTCTGGGTCACTTGAGAGTGATCAGGGGCTCAGTAGACGAATGCCCATCGATGTCTGGTGCTTCAGCATAGTTGACGATGCCCTTGACTCTGCAGCTACGGGGACCAGGCGACGTCGAGGACAACCAGGAGCCGGATACGAGCTGTCCCACAAAGGATGTTGAGTACTGAGGGGTCGGTGTCTGGCGGGAGCACCAACAAGCCTTGGCAACGGCAACACACGCAGGAGGTCAGGGAAGTGTACGGTTTGGACCAGCAAGGTCCAGGAGACTCACGACACACAGGGGAGTCTGGGCAGGACCCGAGCAATCGGGGGAGCCCACAGAAAACTAGGTTGACCCTCAGTTGGACCCACAGGCCGGAGGGACAGGAGTCGCAAGAGGACCTCCTAGCAGCTTCACAAAACAACAGGCCACGGAGCACTCGGTGCGAGGTGGGTAAAGATCTTTGCAGGAGAAGTTGCCAGAGGTTGGAGCTACACGGAGCCCAATTCACTTGTTGCAGTGCGGTGCACAGGGGTTCTGGTATTGCAGCCCCCACGAGGGATTCTGGCCTCAAACTGAGTGAGAGGGCAGCTCGGGCCGCGAGGTACGTAGGAACCCACTTCCTGTGTTGCTGAACCCTTCGGAGTCTGTAGGAGCTTGAGATCAACAGACCGGTCAGCAGTGTTGTGGTGCCTGTGAATGCAGGGGAGTGACTCCTTCAGTCCAAGGGAGATTATCTTCAGGTGTCTTGGATGCTCCACAGGTCCTGCACAGAACCTGTTAGATGCACAGGCACAGACGATGCAGCAGACTGAGAGGGAGACGTAGTCAGGCCCAAACGAAGTCCAGCGAAGTCCAGAGTGCCCAGACGGTCGAAGTGCAGTGGTTTCAGTTCTGAATTTTGTCCACGACGAATCTAAGGTCCTACAGCCAGGTAAGCGCTTAAGTACCCACGGGAGAGAGTTGGAAAGTTTCAGGGGACCCTCCCAGGGGATGGTCTGGACGGGGGGAGGTTACTCCCATATCCTTTGTCCAGTTTCGCGCCAGAGCGGGAGCCAACGGCTCCCAGGACTGGTTGGAACTGGACTATGCACAGGGACACCAAATGTGCCCCTAATGCAGACTTTCCGTTGCTGGCAAGCGCACCCACCCAGCCCTAATACACTAAACCCTGTCTGGGAGGTGGTCACACCTCCCTGTGACAGGATGCCTATTGTCCTGCCTTCCTCTGCTCGAGCTTGGCTCAGCAGCAGGAGGGCAGAAATGTCTCTCTGGTCAGCAGCAACCATTTTGTGCTGTCCGGAGCTAGAAGGCTGGTACCGGGAACACCGAGAGCCCACGAAGGGCCTTCCTGGTGGGTGGAATCATACCTCCCACACCGGTTACCGGTGTGGGGGTATGATTCCAACATGTTTGACACCAAACACGATAGGGTTTGTTGCAACCGTTTTCGAGATGGTCATAAGGCGGTCGCATAATGCTCCTCTATACCAGTATATGGCTGCTTCACTGACAACCTGGGAGAATAGACTCCATAGGCTGCAGGGGCACCCTCTCACTTAGAACCAAGCACCCTGCCCTCAGGATTGTAAAGGCCTGCTATAGGGGTGACTTATAGGTTTTAAGTGCAATGACCCTTAGATATAGTAAACCTATATCTGTCGTAAGTGGTGCATGCACCAACTTACACAGGCTGCAATGGCAGGCCTGTAGTTCCATTTTGCATGGCCTCTCATGGGTGGCATAATACATGCTTCAGCCCATGGGAGGCCTCTGTGGTACCTATAACCTGGGTACATGGGCACCATATACTAGGGACTGACAAGGGTACCCCAGTATCCAATCTTGAGTGTACCTAAGTACATAACACAGCAGTTTAGGGAGAAAGCAGATAGACTGGGGGTCCTGATTAGCAGGATCCCAGTCAGACTAGTCAAAAACAGCATCACATCAGGCAAAAAGTGGGGGTAACCATAAGAAGCAGATCCTACTTTCCTACACAACCCCCCCAAACGTAAGGAGATGAGACTAACCTTGCCCAGTTGAGTCTTCATTTTCTAAGTGGAAATATCTGGAGAGTCCATCTGCATTGGCATGGTTACTCCCAGGTCTATGTTCCACTGTATAGTCCATCCCCTGTAGGGAAATGGACCACCTCAAAAATTTGGGGGTTTCACCCTTCATCTGTTTTCGCCATAGGAGGGTCTTAAGGCCTGTCTGAACAATGAAGTGAGTGCCAAACAGGTATGGCCTCAACTTCTTCAGGGCCCAGACTACAGCAAAGGCTTCCCTCGCTATAGCTGACCAACATTTCTCTCTGGGAGTCAACCTTCTGCTGATAAAAGCTTCTGGTTGACCCTGACCCTCTGCATTAAGTTGTGACAACATAGCCCCTACCCCCAACTCAGACGCATCTGTTTGGACAATAAATTGCTTGGAGTAGTCAGGACTCTGCATATTGGGAGCAGTGCACATGGCCTGCTTGAGATCATCAAATGCCTTCTGACAGCTAACTGTCCACCGGACATTCTTGGGCATTTTCTTGGAGGTGAGATCATTCAAGGGAGTCACTATAGACACATATCCTTTAACAAATCTCCTGTAATACCCAGTCAGGCCCAAGAAAGCTCTGACCTGAGTCTGGGTAGTTGGAGCAACCCAGTCCATTATGGTCTGGATTTTGCTCTGAAGTGGCTGAACCTGGCCTCCACCCACAAGGTGGCCCATGTACACAACCTTGCTCTGCCCTATCTGGCACTTAGTGGCCTTGATAGTGAGGCCTGCTTTCTGCAGAGCCTCCAAAGCATTCTTCAGGTGGACCAGGTGATCCTCCCAGGTGGAGCTAAAGACAGCTATATCATCAAGATATGCTGCACAGTAGGCCTCCAGACCTGTAAGGACTTTATTCACCAGCCTTTGGAAGGTGGCAGGTGCATTTTTCAAACCAAAGGGCATTACACTAAATTGATAATTGCCACAAGGGGTTGAAAATGCTGTTTTTGGTTTGGCATCCTCAGCAGTCTGATTTGCCAATAGCCAGCAGTAAGGTCAAATGTGCTTAAGAACTTGGCTGAGGCCAAGGTGTCAATAAGCTCATCTGCCCTGGGAATTGGATGAGCATCAGTCCTAGTGACTGCATTGAAACCCCTGTAGTCAACACACAACCTCATCTCTCTCTTACCACCCTGGGTGTGAGGTTTTGGTACTAAGACCACTGGACTAGCCCAAGGGCAAGGCGCTCCAGGGCAATCGTGCGCTATATAAATTCCAAATCAATCAATCAATCAAGGGCTATCTGAGGGCTCAATTACTCCCAACTCTAGCATCTTTTGGACCTCTGTCCTGATGCAATCTCTGACATGGTCAGGCTGCCTGTAGATTTTATTCTTAACGGGTAGACTCTCACCTGTGTCCACTTCATGGGTAGCCAGGTGGTTTGACTAGGAGTCAGAGAGAACTTGTGCCTATATTGATTGAGGACCTTCCTACAATCAATCTGCTTTTGGGCAGTGAGGCTGCCTGCCAATGCCACACCATCAACTGACCCATCATCAGGGTTTTGTGAGAGGAGATCAGGGAGAGGGTCACTCTCTTCCTCCTGTCCCTCATCAGTTGCCATTAGCAAGCCCATGTCAGCCCTGTCCACAAAAGGTTTGAGCCTATTCACATGGAGCACCCTGTGGGGCTCTCCAGTAGTGCCAAGGTCCACCAGATAGGTGACCTCCACCTTTTGCTCAATGATAGTGTGGGGTCCACTCCATTTGTCTTGAGAGCTGCTGGGGCCACATGCTCCAACACCCACACCTTCTGGCCTGGCTGGTAAACAGTCAGGACAGCCTTTCGGTCATGCCAAGCTTTCTGTAATTCTTGACTTGCCTCCAGGTTTTTACTTGCCTTCTATCGGTACTCAGCCATCCTGGGGGCGGAGACCAAAGTCATAGAATCCACTATGTCTTGTTTGGAGGTTTGGCAGGTAACTCCCATCCCTCTTTCACCAAGCACAAGGGACCCCTAACTGGATGCCCAAACAGAAGTTCAAAAGGGCTGTAGCCAACACCATTCTGAGGGACCTCTCTGTAGGCAAAGAGAAGGCAGGGGCAGAAGAACATCCCATTTCCGCCTAAGCTTTTCTGGGAGGCCCATGATCATGCCCTTGAGGGTTTTGTTGAACCTTTCAGCTAACCCATTGCATTGTGGGTGATAGGGTGTGGCAAACTTGTAGTTCACTCCACACTCCTTCCAGATTGCAGGGATGTAACTTGACATGAAGTTTGTACCTCTGTCAGTTAAAACCTCCTTAGGGAAACCCACTCTTGAAAACATTCCCAGGAGGGGCCTTGCCACCACAGGTGCTGTAGTGGTCCTAAGGAGAATTGCTTCTGGATACCTAGTGGCATGGTCCACCACCACTAGTATGTAACTGTGCCCAGATGCTGTAGGAGGGTTCATGGGACCAATTATGTCAATCCCAACCCTCTCAAAAGGAACCCTCACCACTGGAAGTGGCATCAGGGGGGGCTTTGTAGTGCCACCTGCCTTACCACTTGCTTGGCAAGTGGCACAGGAGCGACAAAACTCCTTTGTGTCCTCTGACATGTGAGGCCAGTGAAAGTGAGGAACAAGCCTGTCCCAAGTCTTACTTTGGCCTAGGTGTCCTGCCAGGGGAATGTCATGTGCAAGGGTGAGTAGGAAGCCCCTAAGCCCCTAAACTTCAGAAGTATAACCAACCTCCTGGTAGCACCAGGCTTAGCGTCTCTACCCTCTGAATAAAGGAGTCCCTCATCCCAGTAGATCCTGTGGGACCCACTGACATTCCCAGCAGCCTCAGCAGCAGCTTGCTGTCTGAGGGGTTCAAGAGATGGGCAGGTTTGCTGCTCCAAACTCAAGTCTGCCCTAGAAGGGCCCCCTGTCTCCAAGAACTCAACCTGATCAGGTTCAAGTTCATCTGAGACAGTTCCTTCACAGGGACTAGGATCATCTCCCTTAAGAGATTGATCCTCACTCTGAGTCTGGGGGGGATACACAGCCTTACCCCTCCTGCCCCTTCTCTTGGAAGGCACCTGGTCCATTGTTCCAGGATCCAGGGCCTGTTCAGTGGATGTCAGTTTGGCCTGTGACCTGGTCACAGCAAACACATCTGCAGAGATGCCCAGCATTGCTGCAAGAGTCCCAAATTCCACATCAGCCCAGGCTGATATCTCTAAATCATTGCCCAATAAACAATCTACTGGTAGGTCTGAGCCAACCACAACTTTCTTAGGGCCAGTTACCCCTTCCCAGCTGAAATTAACAACTGACAAGGAATGATCAGTCCTGACATTGTTTGCATTGGTCACTTGGTGCATCTCACCAAGTATGATTTGTCCAGGAGATACAAATTTCTCTGTCACCATTGTGACACTGGCCCCTGTGTCCCTGTAGGCCATTGCCTCTGTTCCATTGATCAAGGCTGTTGTCTGTACTTGCCCAGGTTACTGGGACTGACAAGTAAGGTGGCAATATCATGCCACCATCACAGACTAAAACAGCCTGAGCTGGAGATCTGACTAAGCCAGGATACACCTCAGATCCCAAGGTTAACCCCACTAATCCTGTGTTCCTTGTACCACCACTTGTATTTGTGCTAGGGCGAGCAGTTGCCTTAGAGGCAGTGGTGGTAGGAGTAGTTTCCTTGGCTTTTGGACAATCCGCATCTTTTGTCCAATGGGTCTTTACCTTACAAAAAGTAACACCAAGGTTTATTTTTGCCTTTTCCCTTGTTGGATTGTGACTCCCCACCTCCCCCGATGCAGAATATTTAGGGCCCCAGGTGAAAGACTCCTTTTGTCTTTACCTTTGTCCCCACTCTTATCTTGAGTTTTAGAATCCTGCTTCTTCTGGTCACAACCAGGGTTCTGGGTTTTCTGCTTCACCCTGGTCCTGCACTCCACTTATCTGCCTTCTTTCCCAATTCTTGGGGAGAAGTCAGATCAGAATCCACCATGGTACTGATGCAATAACTGATTTTGGCAATTATTAAGGATCTGCTCCCTCATAATCAAATTATACAATCCATCAAAATGATGTACTTTGCTGCCAAGCAACCAGCCTTCCAGAGCCTTAATAGCACTATCCAAAAAGTCTACCCAGTCCTGATTCTGTGCCTTCTGGGTGTCTCTGAACTTAATCCTCTACTGTTCTGTGGTTAAGCCAACCCATCAATGAGAGCACTCTTCAAAACTGAGTAATTGTCAGCATCCTCTTCTCTAACAGTGAGGAGCTTATCTCTTCCTTTGTCAGTAAAGGAGAGCCACAAAATAGCTGCCCACTGCTCTTGAAGGACTCTCTGAACTTTACAGGCCCTCTCTAAAGCAGTTATCCATTTATGGATGTCATCCCCAACATGGTGGGAGGGACAATCTTGCTCAGGTTCCTATTATCAAAGGAATGTTCCTTAACTCTAGGGACTCTGTTGCTGCCACCACGGGACTCTAGTCAAAACTTTTTTTTAGCTCTCTGGACTTCTAGGGACTCCTTGTCAAGGGCCAACTGCTCTTGCCTGAGCCTAAGCCTAGCTTTCTTAAGCTCAAGAAGTTGGTGCTCCCTATCAAAAGAGTGGTCCCTCTTGCTAGATACAGAGGTCCCTATAGACTGTCCTGAGTGATTAGACTCTGACGAGGGAGATCTAGATCTCCTTGGTATACTCTGCACTCTTCTAGGAGGAATGAAGAGGGGGCCCTCATGGCCTTCTCCATTTTCTTCTGGAAGATCTGAGCTGTCCAGGTGGGAGCCATCAGGTTCCCCCTGGTCAGGGTTAGATTCTAGGTCATAGAGGGTGTCTCCTCCTGACCTATCCTCATTCCCTGTCCCACCCACTCTGTCCTGTTTGTCTGACCCAGGAGTTTTTCTTAGGTCATCTAACAGTAACACCTCTACCAGGCGTTGAGTGTTGGCACTCCTCCCTGTCTTCAGCTTCCTAGAGGCACACAGTGCTTTCAGTTCATGGAACGAAAGTTCAATGTATCTAGAAGGCAGAGAGCCACTGGCATCTCCTTTAGTAGACATACTAAGTGTGTGGTGTGGTGTTGCACCTACCTAACCTAGTGGGTGCTAAACTCTCTAGGTTGGAGAAAGGGTGTGCTAGACCCTTAACTTACCCAACCCCAAGTTCAGTAGAATTTACTATTTTAGCTTGTATTATGTGTGCCTAGTACTAGTGGTTTTTCAGTTAATCAATACAAAGATTTATCTGGTGAAACAATGCAGGCTTGAATCAACCGCTGCACACCAATGTGAGAAGCTGGCCTGGTATATGATGTCCACTAGTTAAAGTGGGCACCTTGCACCAGTCCAGACAACCCTTATGGTGATTTAAGAGGTCTCAGACAACCTTAGAAAGCTATTCAAGTGGTAGCTGTGGAGAGCCGCCTTCAGGCTTAGTCTTGAAGGAGTGTAAAGCAGCTTGTTTTACCAGAATGCAATCTTAAAGTATAGATTAAATGAAAAGAGAGCCACACAGTAGTAAAAATATGTTTTTATTATATAACACTATCTAGTACATTACAGTATCTCCTACACAGAGATAGACACAAAGCACACAATACTTAAGCAAAGAAATTACAGTAAATAGCACTAATACACAGTGGGCCCCAGCGGGGGACCAAACCATATACTAAAAAAGTGGTATAAGAACCACGACAGGACAATGTCGAGAGGACGTAGAATTGCTGGGACCCCAAGGAACCACCCAAGGGGAGTAGGTAGGGACCCCAACGGAGGCGTGTGCAGTGTGAGAATCACGACCGCCTGCTCCATACAAGTCTATGTGCAAGTCGCGGTTGAATTTTTAAAGTTTAGGATCCTTCCCAGTGGACTTCGAAGAAACCCCATGGAAGACAGAAGGTTGGAGAGCCACCCCACCCGTGGATATCGAAGTACCTAAGTTACCTATCCCAGGGAAGCTGGGTGCATAGGTGTGAAATGATGTCGGAAACAGCCGTCAAACCCAATGGAGGACTTTGAGAAAGGGCCGCTGCTTGAAGGGGAGAAAGTGTCAGTTGGAATCTAAATGTGGATTCTTGTCGAGGAGTACCTGAAAGCAGAGGGGACAGAGTCTGGGTCACTTGAGAGTGACCAGGGGCTCGGTAGACGAATGCCCACCGATGTCGGGTGCTTCAGGATCAGTTGACCCGGTGATCTTGACTCTGCAGCTGCGGGGACCAGGCAACGTCCGAGGGACAACCAGGAGCCGGATTCACGAGCTGTCCCACCGAAGGATGTCGAGTACTGAGGGGTCGGTGTCCGGCGGGAGCACCAACAAGCCTCGGCAACGGCAACCAACGCAGGAACGTCAGGGAAGTGTACGGTTCAGACCAGCAAGGTCCAGGAGACTCACCACACACAGGGGAGTCAGGGCAGGCCCCGAGCAATAAGGGGAGCCCAAGGGAAACAAAGTTGACCCACAGGAGTCACAAGAGGATCTCCAGCAACTTCACAAAACAACAGGCCATGGAGCACTCGGTGCGAGGTGGGTGAGGTTATCTGCAGGAGAAGTTGGCAGAGGTTGGGGCTACTCGGAGCCCAATGCACTTTTTGCAGAATTTCTAACAAGCATTTGCACTTGTAAAAGTACGCGGTGCACAGTGGTTTGTTTATTGCAGCCCCCACAAGGGATTATGGCCTCAAACTGAGTGAGAGGGCAGCTCGGGCCTCGAGGGACGTAGGAACCCACCTCCTGTGTTGCTGAACCCTTCGGAGTCCGTAGGACCTCGAGATCAGCAGACCAGTCACCAGTGTTGTGGTGCCTGCGAATGCAAGGGAGTGACTCCTTCACTCCAAGGGAGATTATCTTCAGGTGTCTTTAAATGCTCCACAGGTCCTGCACGGATCGTGTTCGGTGCACAGACGATGCAGCCTGAGAGGGAGATGAAGTCAGGCCCAAACGAAGTCCAGAGTGCCCAGACGGTCGAAGTATAGTGGTTTCAGTTCTGAATATTGTCCATGATGAATCTAAGGTCCTACAGCCAGGTAAGCCCTTAAGTTCCCACGGGAGAGGGTTGGAAAGATTCAGGGGACCCTCACAGGGGAGGGTCCGGACAGGGGGAGGTTATGTCCTTTGTCCAGTTTCGCGCCAGAGCAGGAGCCAACGGCTCCTAGGACTGGCTGGAACCGGACTATGCACAGGGACACCAAATGTGCCCCTCATGTAGACTTTGTCGCTGGCAAGTGCACCCACCCAGTCCAAATACACCTCCCTATGACAGGATGCCTATTGTCCTGCCTTCCTCTGCTCGAGCTTGGCTCAGCAGCAGGAAGGCAGAAATGTGTCTCTGGTCGGCAGCAACCATTTTGTGCTGTCCGGAACTAGAAGGCTGGTACCGGAACACCGAGAGCTCACGAAGGGCCTTCCTGGTGGGTGGAATCATGCCCTCCACACCGGCTCACCGGTGTGGGGTATGATTTCAAATACGTTTGACACCAAACGCAGCTAGGGTTTGTTGCAGCTGTTTGCCGAGATGGTCATCACGCGGTCGCATAATGCCTTTGTATACTAGTATATGGCTGCTTCACTGACAACCCGGGAGAATGGACTCCGTAGGCTGCAGGGGTGTCCTGCTCATGCAGGGGCACCATCTCACTTAGAACCAAGCACCCTGCTCTCAGGATTGTAAAGGCCTGCTAGAGGGGTGACTTATAGGTTTTAAGTGCAGTGACCCTTAGATATAGTAAACCTATATCTGTCGTGAGTGGTGCATGCACCAACTTACACTGGCTGCAATGGCAGGTCTGCAGTTCCATTTTGCATGGCCCCTCTTCGGTGGCATAATACATGCTTCAGCCCATGGGAGGCCTCTGGGGTACCTATGCCCTGGGTACATGGGTACCATATACTAGGGACTGACATAGGTACCCCAGTATCCAATCTGGAGTGTACCTAGGTACATAACACTACAGTTTAGGGAGAAAGCAGATAGACTGGGGGTCCTGATTAGCAGGATCCCAGTCAGACTAGTCAAAAAACAGCATCACATCAGGCAAAAAGTGGGGGTAACCATAGAAGCAGATCCTACTTTCCTACAATCTGTATATCCTCTTATTAGGACCTGGCCATTGAACATCTAGTAGGTAAATGAGATTCCTCAATTTACGGATGCGTTTCCTTCCGCTGGTTTTAATTAGTGGGCATCATCTACCTGTTACATTCTCCTGTGTAGCAAGCATATTTGGTGGCTTATTGAGGGGAGGAGGAAGTCAAAATTGCAGTCTTCAAAAAATGAATTCATTCGATAATTCTGGTGCTTGAGTATATAGAAGAAAACTGCTGTTCTCTTTGTTTCCCCCTTTAGTTCTATTTATGCTAGGATTTGTTCCACAGTCTCTTCCATGCCCTGCCTTGATTATGAGTGAGTGTATCTAAAAATAAAAGTAGTTTCTACGATCCAGGTACTTATTTTATCCCAATAATCAGTACGATTACACGTTTGGAGGTGAAGGGCTAGCAGGAGTTCCTATGAAGAAAATTGTGCCACACATTAAGTACATATTGTTTTTGTATTCTGTGATATTTCTGTACCACTTGCATTTGTTCTAATATTCTCTTGGATGAGAGGAGGATTCCTCTCTCATCAACTACACCCTTTGCATTAACAGTACCATCAAGAAGGGGAAAAGTTTCCTGTCTTTACATCCTTCGTTATATCACCCAAAAGGGCATAACAGTTGCTAGTTTCTACATTATAGATACAATTATGCCTCCACTGCTAGTATTCTACAAAACAGATCAGAACAATGTGGTCAATATCAAAGTCTTGTATGAATAAATCACATACAGTCATTATTTGCTTCACATGGTTTTATTTTTGCATTATACATGCAGGGGGTGCTACCATCTTTAACGTACTACTGTATAATTACTGAATGTATGTGTACACACACATATAAATACATCTAGATAGATTGATGGATAGCTAGTCAAAATGTTGTGTACAGAGTTCATTAAGAAAATTTGTCAGCAGAAAAAATAATCAATATTGTGGAGAAAGAGAAGGGAAAGGCATCCTTCACCAGGGTAAGTGATCAAGGTAAATGAAACGTGAGCTTTTAAATCCTAAAATCAGGTTGAACACATTTCTTCTTCGTAAATGAAGTTACAATCTTAAAATGTACACCAAGCCAATAATTCAGAGTGCAATTGGGGGTTTGGCTCAAGTATAAAAAAGAGAGGTTATTAAATCCCCACTGTAAATGTCTTAGTCAAAAGCAAGTCAAATAGTTTAATCGGTAAGATAAACCCTGGTTATTATGTTCAATAGGGCGACCATATGGCGTTGATTATTAATGTACATACATGTCAAACCTGAGATGGACATGCAGATCAGTAAAACTAGGCAAAAATGCCAGTAGATCTGACGGAGATTAGCAGCGAGGAACATAGGAAGGGAAGAAGGGTATAGAAGATTTGTTGACTAATGAGGAAAATGCCAGGTTGGAGAACAACGAAATGGGAGGTCAAAGGAGAGGCAACTTGGGCAATGCAAGGTGAGATGGAGAAGATGCATACAGAATAGGATACCACAAGCAAGTCGGAGGGAGCAGGCTTTAAGAGTGAAAAGGTATGGGGGAAAAGAGATGGTTTTTTGTCCATAGAAATTCTTGCATACGGATGCACCGACTGGCTCTAGTGCGTCATGAGAAGCGGACAGTGGCACTGGTAATGATGCTAAAGGCTTAGAGAGAAGCATTGGAGCAGCAATACAATACAAATAAACTTTATTCGGTTTCACGTCGGAGAACCATAAAAGTTGCAAAAGTTACATGTACATAAAAACAATGATACATTAAAACATGATTTATAAAAGTAAGACCCATACACAATTCATAAATAAAACCCAGTACCCAGCCTCCCAAAATATTCAGAACCTAAAGTGCAATGTGCCCGGGAACATAACTTCCTGTTGCCTAAACATCCATACAGGCCCTGGATTTCACGGTAGCTTTAAAAATCCCACTATAAAATTAATGCAGTCCTCTTTCAACAATTGAAGGTACATAAGGGCAGGGCGGGCCTGAGTAAAATTCATTCTTTTTAAAATGGGAACCATAAAAATACCTTCGAGGGGTTTCATAAAACTTACATAAAAACATAAAATGCAGCAAATCCTGTGGAGACTGTCCGTCGCAGCCACAGGGAGCTAGCACTTGACCTCTACTGTAGCCCTTGGGCCTGGCTAACAGGAGGTGAAAAAGGTTCATCCGAAATCTAGTTAGTACAAGCATTGGCATAGCCAATAGGTCTCGCCTTTGGGACCTTATAAGTGATTAGCCAAGCAACAGTTGATGTTGTTGCACCAAGGATATTGTGCTGCATAACTAAATACTTATAAGGTCCCAAAGGCGAGACCTATTGACTATGCCAATGCTTGTTTTGTAGGCAGTCAAAGGTTAAACAGCCCAGTGGGAGAGAGGGCAGAGACAGCCTTTCAGATGCAAATGAGCATCTCCCGCTAATGGGCGATCATTAATACTCCTTGGAAAACTTGCATTCCAAAAGACCTTATTTACCAGAACAGTGGGAGCATCAGAAGGTTAGTTAGGTGTGTCTAGAGTCACAGAGAAAGGAAAATGAATGGCCTGTCACCCCTCCTCTTGGGGCCATCCCCAGGGGTTTATGTGATTTAGGTTTCGCATTTACAGTACCACGGTGACGCTCCTTGCACTGAACAAGTGCGCAAGGCTGCAGGTGCTGCCCCGCGAGGGCCTCCAGGGCAGCACACTTCTAAGGGCTAGCAGAGGAACATGGATAATATTCTAAACCAGACACTCATCTAACATGAATGGTTCCTCTGAGCTATTATTGTATGTCAGAGCGAAGCACAGTAAGCAAATATAACAAGTAAATATAACGTGCCCTGATAATGCGCAGCTGCTGTCTCAAGTCCCTCAACTCCACCCATGAGAAGGTATGCAATTAAGAGTCCCCGCGTTACTCACTGCAGCGTATGTCGTCATTGTCCTCGGGGACGTTTCTCTTTCCTTGACATCCTGTAAACCTCCGTTAGAAGCTGGCGGCCTGCAGGTCAGCCTGGAATGGTTTCGCGAACCCCGGGCGCGCTCTCTCCCGCACACTGAATGGCGCTGTGTGGCAAAACCGGCTGCGACAGGCCACATGAAACCAGTTCAACCCCCAACACCCCACCCCCAAGAGAGGAACTCCAAAGCGCAGAAGGAAGCTACACAAAGCTTTGTTTACTACAAAGCTGAAGGGGTGCACAAGACGAGGAGGGGAAGGGAAAGCGTGGCCTGCAAAGATTGAGATTCTAGACTCTCTCAAACAGACGCCACGAGTGGATGCCCTGAAGGAGACCTTTAGCATTGGAATGCACCTAAAGTCATACAGTATTTCCATTCTGAAAACCATAGAAAACACAAGAAATCTAATCTATGAAGGTCTTCTAATGACCGCGTATTTTATTTAATGCTGTAGTTCTGACATCTCGGTCTCACCCGTCACAGTAAAATAAAAAGTGGCACCACTGTAGATACGCTGTGTCATCGATAAAAGATAAACGAGGAAGGAGGAAGTGATGCTGCATTTATTTACAGAGCGGAAAGTGATTTGGGAACCCCCTCCTCGTGTTAAGATAAAGTCTCCCCCGTGCCTCATTAACAGGCCTGGTTGAAAGACTGGAGGTGTCCCCGGCCAGCTGGGAGGCTGTTTACTGGAGAGGACTCTTCTCAGATAAGATGGCGTTGTCATGTGAAACGAGGCCTCCCGCGTAAAATAAACAAAGATAGCATCTGGTAATGTGTGGGGCACGTCATTCGTGACAGAGGGCAGGCTCTGCTTTCGGCAGCGTCAGAGAGGAGCGGGGGCGAGCGAGCGCGGCAGCCTGCTGAGCTGACCACACGCTCGTGCACAATGGCCTTTTGCTTGCGGTTACCCGCAGGGCTGCCATGTGTTTCCAATTATCGCGTCTGGGCACGATAATTGGAAACAGATGGCGGCCGTGCAGGTAACCGCACGGAAAAGGCCATTGTGCACGAGCGTGTGGTCAGCTTTTTAAAGCCCCTTACATAAAGTCTCGCAGCGCTTGCGCGCTACTCTAGGCTCGACCTAAAAAACCTCTCATGTATTGATAGAAACCCCATAAGATAAGGTTCCGTTGTTGGAGTTGTTTTGAGCATTAAAAACGTACGAACACTTGATTTCATCATCTCCCGCGCCTCCCTGTCCAATTTCCTTGAGGTTAAGAAGGCCACCCTAATTAATTCCACGTCCTTCTTGGCAATGGATTCGGGCTTACAGAATAAATCAACGCGCCCTACCCCTTCAAGGCTGTTTTTAATGTAGTTAAGCCAGGGAATTCGGGATGCATAATCGAGGGACATACACTCTCTTAAAATTGCATGGTTAAGAGTTAACTCTTTATTGAGCCAGCACCTCAACCAAAACACCAAGGGGCGCAGCGCCAGGACATCACTTAAATAGGGGACCCCCTATTGGAGCAGCAGTACCTAGCCTAGGGGCAACCATGTGATGCCTTAGTCACTCTTGACCCTTGCAGTGGTTTCTATCACAGACAGTGTGGGATTGATTCAAGTATGAAGCAGCCTGAGGGTGCCCACTCATGATTGGGATCACTCACAGTTTGACTCTATCACATAAGTGAACGAATAAAGTGGTGGCGTTGAAATACTTCAGTTTATCATATGTGCTTGCAAGGTGGAAAAAAGCTGCCATTCTCACACATGGAGAGAAAGATTGCAAGACCCACTGCAACGGCTGGCTCTCCCACTACGGGGCTTGGTGAAGATAGCATTTTAAGCACCATTCTATACAAAGAGAGGGGAGGAGTCTAAAGAGGTGTGCTATGGCTTCCTGACTCCATCCTAAAAAGTGTTCCTTACTTTATGTTGCACAAATTACTACCAAGACTGCATAAGTCAGTTGAGTTGTAACAAAAGCATTTTAAACGTTCAATAACGCATCTTGTATAGTTATTTAATGTTGACACCAATTCTTGAACCCTGAAAAGAATATTTAAGCAATTGAAGTTCAACACCATTTGTATTAAATACAGTCTGGTTCCAGTGACCAAATGAACACAAGCATGTATTGACCCCTTTGATAGCGACAAAAACATTTGTCGAATTTAGGTTTCTTTTTATAAGGTATAACGTTATTCAAAATATATTCTCACCTATAATATATTGTATTTTTAAATTGTTTAACCCCATTCGGGTTGCGGTGACAAAGGGCAGACGTGCTGCTGAGCCCCAACTATGGTGGGTAGTGTCATTCTGTCTATAGTGTCCTGTGGTCTGTCTTGCTGTGGCTCTGCAAATGGACCAAGTACACCCTTTCCACACTTGACCCTCAGGATGGCGACAGAAAGCTGTGAAAGGCTTCTCAGGGAGATAGTGTGAGCAACAAGAGATCAGAACTCAACAGTCAACCAGTGTTGAGTTCTGATCTAGTGTATTGTACAGCCCAGGTCTTATTTTTCGAATAAAAGAACTTATTTTAATCACACAACATTACTTAATACTACACAGTGCAATTGGGGGGAAACGGCACAGGGTTGAAATCCTGTTTACGGTCTTGAGGTGCTACACCATTTGGTACCTATCACCACTGCAAATGGAGTGCCCTAGAGCCTGTAATCCCTGGTGTCCAATCTGGGTCACTGCACTGGACACTTACTTCGGCAAGGACTGTGATGTCGGCAGTGG
This sequence comes from Calotriton arnoldi, assembly GCA_963921515.1. Taxonomy (NCBI): domain Eukaryota; kingdom Metazoa; phylum Chordata; class Amphibia; order Caudata; family Salamandridae; genus Calotriton; species Calotriton arnoldi. Next base: position 80,971 of record CAWUFW010013966.1, on the reverse strand, counting down.
CAGAACATTCTCTCACTCCTATCAGAATGCCAATCACACTCACATTTTTGTAAACTACTTAATGGGATTTGCGACCTGAACCATTTATGGAGACCTCTCCCACACACCAGCTCTCCCCTGGCTTCACTCCCTAGTAGTAGTCGCTCACTCTCTCTGGCTGTTCCCCACACAAGGAACACATTAGACTTCTCCTGAACAGTCTCTCCCCAGCAGGGCCAGGCACACATCTTCCTTTTCGTAGCTGGCAGGTGGGCTTCTATGTTCTAGACAGAACTGCAGCTCTTCCAGCAGAAAGTGTAGACTTCATGTTATGTCTCCTCATCTGTGGGAGACTGGCTTTCAGGCAAACTCCAGCCCTTGTCACTTAGCATTCTAAGTAGTCTGCTGAGAACTTCCTTCTTTGGGCATGAGAACTTGGAACTGGAACAAAGTGGGATGGTTTGGATACGCATATTCCAGGTAAGGGATAGGTTTCAGAACCAGTTTGGGTTTGTTCAGTTTCAAATGTCACTATCTGGCTGCTCCTTAGAGACAGCCTTTTGTGCAACGTGATGGCTCTCACTACAGGTAGCAATGAAGTTGGTTCCAAACAGCAGTACCAAAACAAGGTCACAATGAAGTGTGGGATATTTGCAGCTGCCTGCAAGGACAGGTATGGCCCTATAAACGTCCTCACCTTGAACAACAGAACCTATAGTCCTACCCCTCACCTGTACCATCTACCAAATGGCAATGCTCATGAAGATCATGGAAACCTAAACCCCCAAAAATATATATTCAGGACCCCCCCCATTCCAAGGACCAGGTTGTCAGGGTACCCCTACCCTGCCCTTTATACCTTTTTGCATTTAATGAGGCGCTTGAGAAGTCAAGAAGGGGTTAAAATGTTAGGTAGATCATGATGGTTGGTTCACTGGACTGTCATTTTAAAAAATGGGCGGTCTGATTGGCCCATGGAGCTTTCTCACCTTTTGGCCTTCTCAGTACCGCAGGACCAAGACTGGTCCTGTGGTACCCTGTAATCTGATTGGCTGTAGGCAACTGTTAGAAGCAAAATGCTGTGGCTGCCAATACAAGACTCAAACTTGATCTCCAACTCCTGATTTATTTTTCTTCTCAAAAGTGGATATGGATCAATATGGGCACACTCTGACCCACAGGGTCATGTGGCACTGTCCCAAAGCAACCCTACCTTCATTAAAAAACTTTTTTTTTAAATAAAACTATTTCAGGCACCGAGTAGTGTGGTACACAGCATGCCCCCTGCAGTATCATTGAACTAGTCCAGGGACTTTCGTACCACAAATTTATTTTTAGAAAAAGAAAAAAATGTACAATGTACCCAGCCCTACAGGGACTGCAAGAGGACTACTTGGGGCGGGAGGGGGCAGCACAGCAGACCACTGAGGGCAGGGGCAGCAAGCTGACCAGAGACTGCAGACGGGAGGAGTAGTGCAGCACATTGGATCAGGGAGGGAAGGAGAGAGAAGCAGGAGCAGTACGCTGACTACGGAGGGCAGGCTGAAGGAGCAGGGCAGCACAGTGGACAACAGAGCATAGGACGGAAGGGCAAGGGCAGCACGCTGATCAAAGAGGGGCAGGGCAGCAAGCTGAGCACGAGGGACAGGTGGGAGGGGAGCAGATGCTGTACACGGAAAACAGGGCCAGGCAGGAGGGGGGCCCGGGCAACAAGCTGACAATGGAGTTCAACGCGAGAAGGGGGCAGGGACTGTGCATGGAGAACAGAGAGCAGGTCGAAGGGGGCAGTGGCAGCAAGCTGACCATGGTGGGGCAAGGGCAGCAAGCTGAGCAAGGCGGGCAGGTGGGAGTGCTCAGGGGCAGAACACGGAGGGCAGTTTGGAGAGGATCAGCAAAATGACTATGGACCGCAGGACGGAGAGGCCTGGGCATCACAGGGTCAATGGAGGGCTGGTTGGAGGGGCAGGTGGAGCATGCGGACCACAGAGGGCAGAAAGGGCAAGGGCAGCTCACGGACAACAGAGGGCAGGCGGGAGAGGGGTAGTGGCTAAAAGCTGACAATAGAGGGTATACGGGAAGGTCAGAGGCATCAAGTTGACAACGGAAAAAGGGATGGGGAGCTTGGACAGCAGCCCTGTAGCCACCTAACATGACAACTTTATAAATCGTTTCTTTCTGTATTGTGTAGTTCCATAGAGGGCAAACTTGGCCCGGGGCACTGGAGCACTTTGCATGAGAAACAAATTACATGACACTTTTTTTTAGGCATGACGAGATTAAGAGATTTGCCCCAAGTCACAGGATTTTGATCTGAGGCTGGGACTCGAACCTGGTTCCCTAGTTGCAGGGACAGAGCTCTGGAAGTTGGGCTGCATGGCCTGGATGTCTCTTCTAAACAAATAGTAAGGAATGCAGCCAAATTGGTCATCTAGGCAAGATAATCACTTTTTTGAGTTCAAGATGTTTTTATTGGTCTTTTAAGAAGGAGAAAACAATACAGAAGGAAATAAGGAGGGAGAAGAAAAGGCTAAATAAAATAATTAGTAATTTAATGATGTGAACATCAGTCTGACACTTATGATCGACATAATTCGTAGAATGCCATTAGCTGTAGACCATACCCTGACAGTGTGGTGTAAGGTTAGAGAGTAGATGTATGGGGGAGGTATTAGTCTTGAGGAATGCAAGCAGAAATATTTTCAAATTGTACACATCTCTACGAGTGTGTCTAGTACTATATCTAAGGGGGAAGGGGTATGGGATGGAGGGAGGTGGAGTCGTGTGATTCAGTATGAGAGGTGGCAAAAACCTAAGTAGTGCTGAAGAGGGTAAAATGTGTGGCCAGGGGGAGATTTGGAGGATTTCCCTTTAGGGGAGCGTGCTGTGCATAAAGAGATCAAGCGTATCCCAAATACGTTGGGAGGTTACAGGGCAACCTGTGTTACTAAATTGGGTTATGTGTGTGCTTCTTAGATGGGTAGCCCAGGCCCACCAGGTATGGTAAGACACGATGTTACTAGATTCCCAATCGATCAGTATTACTTTGATAGCAATGGTGAGTAAAAGGTCAAGGAAGGAAAGGTCTGTGTCAGAGAGATCAATTGGGGAATCTGCCAGATATGGTCCTAGTAAGATTATTTGAAGGGATATTGAAATAGTCGTTCTGAAAACATTTTGTAGCTGTAGGGAAACATCATGTCAGTAGGATTTTAAACCTTGGAGTGACGTTTAAAGGGAACCACTACTGCACTCCTCTTTTATGTGTTCTCAAAGTTTATTTGAGATTTATTAAAGCAACTTTGGAGAAGTTCAACAAAATATCTATTTCATCTAATCCCATGTAGAGCAAATAATTCACCAATTCTGCAAATGAAATCTTTTACAAGTCCTGGTAATAGGCTTTGCTTTGCTAGTAGAATCACTTAATTTAGGAAATGAGACCTATCCATATATGTTGACTACATCCAAAGTACAAATATGTGATGACTTTGAACTAGTAGCAATTGTAATACGCCATCTGCTTAGGCAAGAATTTGATGTGGTGGGTCCTTATGGTCTGGATCTTGTATCAGATCTTCTTTTCTTAAACACCTCAATCGGTCCGATTTGTAGTCTAAAAAAATCGAAGAGATCCAGCTACCTCTCTGGGTTCTTTATTGCTAGGCTCAGGATGAAGGTCTTTTCTAGGGAGGCAGGGTGTTTAAATGGTATTTCCTTATTTAGTACTGCCATCTTATTTTTGTTGTAGTGAGGCGAATGGAAAATGAAACTTAATGTAGTAACATGCATGCTGTAATGTTGGATCACCTCAGGGTTTAATCAGGGTCATTGGGGTTCTGGTACGCACCAGAATTCATCTTAAATCGTTCCATTACCTGTTAAAATGAGACAGCGTACATATTGAAAAAGTAAGAGTGGATTTAGGAATCGCCTAGGAGCCCTGAAATTATTTGTCGTAAGCACCCTATACTGTATTAAAACATATGAACCAATGAAAGATACCTCTGCATTGCCTCACCCTCAGCCTACAAATAGAGAGACAGGACTTATCCCCCAGCAGAGTAACGAAAGTGCTGGCGCGACTCATGCAGTTATGGACATTTACATCCGGAAGCCACGCCATATGTGATTATTCTGAAAGGTGTCCCTTAACTAAAACCTCATACTATTGAGCCATAGAAGAATCTACATAACAAAGTGGTTCATTGGCTGTCAAACCGCATATGTGCACCTAAAGCCATAAGCCAAGATATAATCATGGTCAGACGAATGGCATGGATGGGACCCAACAGGAAACGGGGACAAGGGGATTGTATTGTAGTAAATTTCCATTGTCCACATGTGGTTAAATGTCGTCTCTCTAACCTTCATCATAGACAGCATAATGACATGGGTCTGAGAGAAAATTGCTGCTGTACCACTAGGGTTATTTCACAAGCCTAACCCAGGAGGTTCTGCCCAACATGATAACTGCATACATTACCTATCAAGTAATCAAACAAGGGAGGATCTGTGGAGAGGTACAAATAGATTTGCACCTCTCAACAGCAGCGAGGACCTAGATTAACAGTTAGGATCTCCTGTGAGCCAAAAATTACCAATCCCTATATATTTGGAAAATAAGATAGAAGAGAAAATGGTCAAAAGACAGTTGCCCATATATTGCCCCACAAGTTAAGAAAATGTCAATCATGTCTTGTAATGTTGCAGGAGTTAACAATAAGCTGGCAAATGCCGAATGGCAGGAGGCATTAAAGCCATCACAAATTTGCTTGCAAGAGACATGGCACAAGGGTGCGTTTCACATTGAAGGTTAATCCTCTATTATTACTCCAGCTACTCCATCACCCAGTGGTAGAGCAAAAGGGTGTCTAGCAACACTGGTATCCACCTTAATACCATTTAAATAGTTTAAAACATATACTAGCTCACCGTATTTCCAGATCATGCATTTATAACCAAAGGAAAGTTTAGGAATTGTATCGATAAACTTCTATATCAATATATTTGAATTAACTAAAAGTGTGGAGGTTACTGCCTTACAGAAGGAGCTTGAATTGTTTACCGGCAGTATTAAGGCACCTTTTATGTATATTTGGGTCGGGGACTTTAACACTACCAAATGTTAAACGGCAAGCGATGAAGTGAATGACTGTACAGATGATTGTGGAAATGGTCAATCTCACTTTTCACACAGTGCATATGGGGAGACCCTTAATGAACTGATCCATGCATACAATTTTGAACTAATGACTTAACATATGGGAATGGGAAATGCCATGTTGCCTGCCTTTCAGGGAGGGGCCCATTCTTTGACTATTGATCACATCTAATTAAAAGTGGCATGGCAACATTTGACTCATTCAGAGTAGCCCCAGTACCTTTAGCGATCATTTACCATTGCTGCTAACTTTTAACATCAAGACCCAACACAAAGCTGGAGAACGGTTAGCTGAGCATATTGCAAGTGAAGATTTTTTTGGGATTAGTCTGAAATGGTCAGGCATTGATGAAACTGTCCTGTTGGAAAAAATTATCAAAGCTAATAAAGAGGAATTTCTCGCCTGTACTGAATGGGACTTATGTCCCCGTAAAATACTTACAGCATTTTGTAAACTTTGCGCTGCAATAGCAGCAAGTTTAAAAACTAGAACCAAAACCAACAATTCATATAAACGTGGGTGGTTCGATCACCAATGTTTATATGCCAACCAGAACCTAAAAAGGCCTTTACAAGCATCCCCAAGAAATAAAGTACAATATTTGTGAATACTATATGAACATACACTAGAGAAAAGAAAGGCCCATCTCTGTGAAAGGGCATGGGAAGATCTAAAGCAGGCAGCAGAACCTAGGGATAGTATCCTATTTTGGAGAACAGTAAATCAGCCATTTCATAGGGATATAACTGCCCCCATAGTTGAGTCCCATGTCCAACAAGCCGACTGGTTAGCCCATTTTGGTAGGATCTTCAACCCGGATAATGTAGATGTGACCCCCCATCTATGAGGAAATTGTTGTGGTTGCCCCCTTACTTACTCCCAGCATCATTGGAAGAAGTAAATCTAGCCTTAGAAAGATGTGCAAATGGAAAGGCCCCAGGCTCTGACGGAGTCCCTATAGACCAGGAGTCTCCAACCAGTAGCTTGTGAGCTGCTGTAGCTCTCCAGCTACCTCTGAGTATATCACCTGTGTGCAGCCCAGCTTATTAAATTAGAAAGCTTTTGCTTGGTTGAATTATTATACATATAAAAAAAAAAAATTATACAACACTAATAATACTAGTAGCTCTAAATGCGTTTCCTTGAACATAAGTATCTCTCAGTACAGAAAAGGTTAGGAACCCCTACTATAGATGCATATAAATTACAAATGACACTCTGGGGACCTATCTTAACCCAGGTATGCACAGCAACTTCAAAAGGATACATACCAGCAACATGGGCTGAAAATATCCTAGTTCAGATTTTTAATAAAGTAAACGGGGAGATGCGCAGTGCTATAGACCGATTTCCCTCCTTTGATACACCAGTCAAACTGTTGGGCAGGATATTATTAGGAAGATTAGAGACCTGGGTAATGGAAAATCATGTGCTCAATGATTCACAGCTTGGCTTTATGAGCGAAATTGGCACCTTAGAGCAATGTACCAATTTAAATTTGCTAGCGAGCAAATACACAATAGCTAAGAAAGGCCATCTGTTCTTGTGCTTCACCAACTTAAGTAGCACGTTTGACCTAGTTAGTCATGCAAAGTAGTGGGAAACTCGGGTGCAGCTGGGTGCTCCTCCAGACCTTATTTCCTTTCTGTCACAGCTTTATGGTCAACTGACTGCCCATGTTCGTTATGGTGCGAATGGAGGATGCACCTCAGGTTTTAGAGTTATGAGGGGCATACAACAAGGGTGAGTTCTTGCACCACTTTTATTTTCACTATATGTGAATGGAGTAGATGGTTACTTACAACAATTGAAGGTGGATCCCCCTGTAGTTGGTAGACACCCAACTCCAATCCTCTTATATGCCGATGACACAGTTTTGCTATCACGCACTGTTAACGGCTTACAGCGTTTAATTGATGGATTTGCCTCATTTATGGAGGATAAAGACAGGAGTCTAAACCTGACCAAAACTTATGTTCTGGCCTGTGGTACAGAAAAAGGAACAAGGAAACCCTTATAGTCAGAAGGGACCAAGGGTAGTAGTTTGTGAGAAGAGACAGTGGTCCCTTACAAGGTAAGTCAGTATAATACCACAATTTCACAATCAAGATTGGGCCTGTTAGTGTCTCAATTGACAATTCAAAGATTTTATTCACAAATAATTAAAACGAAACATTACAAGAAAAAGATGAGTGAGCAGGACGTGACAGGGTATTGGGAAATCAGCCAATTTCCTTACCACAGGCAAGTGACTTAAAAGTGACTTTCAAAGTAAAGAAATGTAAATAAGCAAAAGTCACAATCAAAAATACATCTTGTACTCCACAGATATAATTACAGTTTAGAGTTTAAGATGCAAGTGTCGACGACGTTTCGATCCCCAACAGGGTTGGGGGATCATCATCAGGACTGAACAATAAAGTAAGTGCTGGGGGTCGCGTAGCTAGGTGGTACAGGCAAAATGAAGAAAAACTCACTTTGTCAAGGGACAGGCATTAACAGAGGTAGATAATTTCTCCTATTTGGGTGTTCAGTTTTCTAAATCTGGCTTTTGGAGCCCTCATTTAAACAATACTAAATTGAAATTCATTAGAACATCAGAAGCAACATTCAGGTTTGCATCCAAAATTGGAAATAACCTATAAAGGAGATGCTACTTTTGTATAAAAGCAAATGTATTGACAGTGTAACGTATGGGGCAGCACTGTGGGGGCTATCAAATAGCTAAGTATGACAAAAAAGTGGAGAGTAACATTTTGCGCCGACTTCTGGCAGTACCACAATCTACGTCCTCTCATATCGTTCATAGTGAACTAGCAGTTCCTCACATTGAAGATACCATTCACATTAACACACATTTATTTTGGCAGTCTTTGGACCAAGTCTGGTACCAAGTTCACTAAAGAGATAATTAATGATTGCCTAGCTCTTGACGGGAGAGACAAAATAACCTGGATTGGTCATGTGAAGAGCCTTTTAATGATAATAGATAAAACAAATCTTCCTGGGTGACCCTGCCAGCATTTTGTGTTATAGCGAAAAAGAATTAAAGATGCTCCTAATGAGCTTTATGGAGGACAGGAGAAGTTACAGGGAAAGAAGCAAAATTACTGTACAAAAATATATCAAAGGCATCTCATGTAATGACATCCCAAACTATTTGTTACTTGTAAATAATGCACAGGAAAGGTTTTATCTCACAAGGCTATGATTAGGTAACTTACATTATTCTGTTGCATTTCCAAAAATGGGTGTGTGGGGAAAAAAATGTACCCAGATGTCCCTGAAACGGAATATCTGTGCAATCAACTGAACATTTGATTCTGTTTTGTACATTGTATCAGGACATTATTAAACGCTTTTAAAAACCAATTAAAATTGTTTTATTTTAAGGATGCCCTGGATTATTTATATAATTTAAATACAGTAGAATTGTGCTCCACAGTATCAACATTTGTTTTTATTCAATTAAGCAAAGAAAAACATATGCCCATTTGGAAATATTGCACTATGAGTCAGATTAATAAGTTTATGCATCTTTGCACAGTACTTTGCTCTAATAATCAGTACATGACATCCATCTTTTTCGTATATTCCAAAACAAAGCTGTATTTGCACACTATTTTAAATTTATTTTATGTACTATCTATTTTAACATTTTTTAAATATTTTATATATAGATTTGTGTTTTTATATGCATATATCTTTTATGGATTTTTTTCTGAGTGAAGATTATTTTAATTGAATTGTCAGTACGACTGGAAATAGCCAATCCCAATATGTTGCCTGTGATTTTGGAGGAATGATTAGGTCCATGCCTGGCAAATTCCTTAAATTCTTATCTGCTCACTGAGGTCTTTTTGCATAGTGCTTTGGTCCACAGTATGACTGAGAATAGGTAATGGGTTAACAGTGGTTCTACATGGCAATCAATTTAAACAATCATTTCTAAGCCTGCTCTCGCCTTGGCGATGGAATTACTGGCGTCAAAGCTTCGGAAAGATATGGGAGATGCAGGCATCGTGGTGGGGATGTTATGCATCTGATTTCCCTCTACGCAGATGCTGTTTTGTTCTTCCTGCAGCACCCTGCGGAGGCGGTACCACAGCTTCCGACATAGTTGGAAACATTTCGGGAGGTGGCGGTCTGAATGTTAATAAAAGGAAGTTGCTGTTGTTTACCCTGGGCGCAATCGAGGGGGCACAAGAGACAGACCTGGTCCAGTTGGGGTTGCAATGGGAGACCACTCACTTCCGGTATCTTGGTGTCGTGGTGGGAGACACAATGGAAGATCAGCGACGGCATTGTGTTAATCCATTGGTCGACGGATTAACGAAGTCTATTCGCTTCTGGAACACATCCCTTCTTTGCATGATGGGTAGAGTCGCTGTGGCGAAAATGGTGCTCCTTCCCAGGTGCTTATATGCACTCCAAAATGGGCCTTGTATGCTCCTGTCTAGTTTGTTCAAGACATTGAACAGTTTGATGATTTCCCTTGTGTGGGCTGGGAGGAGGAGCCAGGTCGCACTGCCACAGCTCAGTCCAGACTTGTTGGGGGGCAGACTGGGCCTCCCAGACGTAGAGCTCTACTATTATGCACCCAAACTGCAGTTTGCTGCACAATGGGCATCTGGGGATGATCCCTGGGAGACAAGACTGCTCGCGGTATCTACGGTGCCCACTCCTTGATGGAACTGCTCATGCCTGGATCACATATGCCACCTGGTACCCTTTATCTGGTCAGACAGGTGGCAGAGGTGTGGGAGCGAGTGGTCACCAGAGTGTTCAAGCGACCCCCTTTCGCTAAGGAGCTGGACATGTAGACTCTGCTCCCATTCAGATGTATCAGGGAGGTCATGTCTGTAGAGAGACGGAGGGAGGAGGGGTGTGAAACATTGGGTGATCTCTACCCGGTGTTCATCTCCTCCGCAGCGGCACAAGAGGCATTTGCGGAGGGGGCAGTTCCTGCAATATGTCAAGCTGGGGAGCATGGCCATGGTGTGAGAAATATGGACAGATTTCCCGAACATTCCCCGATTGATGGGCACCCTGCAACTAATGCTAACGGCCGGGTCGATGAGGGGCATGGTTACTCACCTTTATAAGACACTTAGGACAGATGGGGCCTGGGCCGAGCCTGTGGCGTGGCGAGCGCGGGGGAGGTATTGATGGCACCCTTCACTGATCCGGAATGGACCGCGACCTGCGAGTTAGTGAAGAAGGTCAGGTGCACTTCTATATTCAAACTGGCACATTTTAATTATTTGCACCACACGCACTTAACACCAATTAAGCTTAACAGGAGGTATGTGGGCAGGTGGGTGGATTGTCCCAGGTACGGAGGAGAAGGGGGCTCCTTCTTGCATATGGCATGGGAGTGTCCAAATGTATATGATTACTGGCTACGGGTGGTAGTGAAGATGAGGGAGGTGACAGCGTTGGTAGTAGAGGAATTACCCCGGGTGTACTTGCTGGCTATTATTAAGAGTCCCTAAGGAGGCAAAATTAGATGGAGGTTACTACAGGTAGTCTTGGTATTGGCTATACGGAGGGTGGCCATTGGGTGGCTGGGTACAAGGGCCCCCTACATCACACTGTGGTACAGGGATGTGGAAGAGTGGGCCATAGCTGAAGATGTGCATATGAAACTTAATTGTAGGGATAACAAATTACAAGAGGACTTGGAGGTCTGGGCTACATTGCTAGAGAACATGCATAGGGTCGGGCGCGAATGATGACCATGGTACGCCATCACCATGTATGGAGCCTTCTCACACTCAGGGGCATGTCTAGGGGTATGGGTGGATGGCGGCGGTCGATGAGGGAGCACAGTGAGTGGGGGAAGGGGAGGAGGGACCTAGGGGTTTTCCCAGAAGTGTGAAGGGAGGGGTATGAATGGCTGCATGAGGAGAGACGAGCTACAGCCGGATTGGAGGTGCCAGCTGGGTGGAGATGGGATGGAGGGAGAAGTAGGACTGCGTTCCTATCATTGTATCATTGATGATGCTGTAACTGCACAGGGACTGTACCATTTTATGTTTCTGTTTTTGTTTCTATTCAATTTCTCATTGGTGAAGAGGCATATGTATACATACGCATGGCATTAATGTGATACTTTGTCTTCCCCTAGTACGAGCCAAATGCAGACCAATAACTAATAAAAAGAATATAAAAAAATATAAATTCTAATATGTAACAGTGTGGTCTTTTTAATCTGTGTAAAGTCCTTCATAATCCTGTAGTTTGCTACACTCAGCTAAAGATTCTCTCACACTTCTGGAAGTTAAAATTTCAAGAAACATTTCAATTACTCCAAATCAAGGTAGCCAGGTGATCTTGTGTTTTTTTTTTTATTTCATTGAGTTTTTGTTTTGTATACAAAATAATGCAAAGTACTGCAAAAAAATGAACAGCCATAAGGTTTTAGGCACCTCTGTGGCCCTGTACGCTCGAAAGGTCTCCACAAGTTGCCCTACAGGTTACCCGTGGGCATAAATTAAGGTTTACATCAAAACAAGCATATAAAATATATCCTGAGGTTCCTAACCTTTCCTCAATTCTAACCAGAATATTGACACCAAGCTCCCAGCACTTTCCAACCCTTCTACAGCTGCTTTTGGTCAATCTCCCTGCCGACAAACACCATTGCAGGTTTTTACCCAGTAATCCGCTGGAAGACCTTGGGTATCTTTGTAGTCCTTTTAAGGCCACTGTGTTTCCACTTTTTCTTTCTTCTCCGTTCTTCTCTTTCACCACGGTGTGTACTGTTTCTTCATGTCTCTAAATTCTTCATATCTGCTGATCATATTTTTTATACACTAAACCAACATTTCTGCATTTTTGGGACAACAACATGATGGGCAATGAACCAAACAAGTCAGAGCAGGTCCGCAGCGCCTCCTGTCGGTGTCAGACGGCAATTGAGAATCCCTGCAAAGTAGCTCTTTAGCAGATCTACAGCAACGTGAGATTGAGCTGATGCATCAATTTCTACTAACTTTAAAAAAAAAAAAAAAAAATTATTTTGGATGACTTCATCAAACCTTGTTAACTGATTATTTGACAAATGTGGGTAATTTCATTCGGATTTGCACAAATATGTAAATGATCCGATTTTTCTAAATGCTGCAAAATGCCAAACGTCGTTGTGTGCGTGTTTTGTTTTGTGTTTTTTGCTTTGTCTGGCTGCAGTACAATTGCCAGGGTGTGGCCTCAGCAAGTTTGGTGCTCTGGAGTCCCCACTATCATTATCTGAAAGACGACCCTCTCTCTTGATGACTGAAAACCTGCAGACGCACATTTTTTCCATACAGCCTGTCCCATCTGCTTGTTCTTTTGATCAGACCTAATCCACGTCCACCCAGCTGGGAATCAGCCCGCTTATGGCTATTTAGTTTCTCTTGTGGGCGGTTTGAGAAGACCTGTTTTTTTTTTCTCCTGCGAGAGAGGAAAAAGAAAATAAACTTGTTTCAACCAGGAAATCTGAAACACAAGAGTCTTGAGAGATGACATACTCTGAAAGTGTTGAGCAGGAAGTAACGAAAGGACCTGGCATAGCGCATGTTTGTTTATTCTGTTAGCTAAATTGTTTTTCCACTGGCAGGCCATGTTTTGCTACGTCTGGGTCTTTCATGTTGTAGCAGATCTAAAATAGTCTGTTTTTATGAAGCCTCGTGCGTTTCAACTTTGAGCGACACTGGAACGATGCTCAAAAGCCTAAAAGGTGGACCTACATAACCGACAGTGCTTGCAAACAGAAAATAAATCAACGGCGGACCACCGGTACCGCACCTCACACCTGTTCCGTCGTAATGATGGGCCGTGCAAACAACCCCAAAAACCAGCCGTTGACTGGCGTAACTGTGCTCCAGATCCAGTTCCTACTATTTTTTCAAGATGGAGGGGATGCACAGCTAAATGAAGTCCAACCGACAGATCATGAGTTTATAAAAATTCCTTTATTTTAAATATAACAGCCTTATCAAACACATAGACTCCAGCCAACGCGTTTCATTCCCTAACTGGGAACTTCATCATGAGTCTATGAACATGGTGTGAGTACACTGAGCTCACTACTACTTTTTTGCCCTGATGAAGTTCCCAGTTAGGGAATGAAACGCGTTGGCTGGAGTCTATGTGTTTGATAAGGCTGTTATATTTAAAATAAAGGAATTTTTATAAACTCATGATCTGTCGGTTGGACTTCATTTAGCTGTGCATCCCCTCCATCTTGAAAAAACCGACAGTGCTTGATTTGTGCTGGTGGTTGGAGGTGGCAGATACAGGTGTTCCTTTTTGTTTGCGGGAACCGTCAGATTGATTATGAAAAAGGAAGAAACCAGTTGCGAGGCAATAATGTTAACGTTTATGTATATACTACAAATTTGAATTATTGTGTGTGGTATAGCCCGACATCTTAAAAGTTCATTGAGGAACTTAAAATATAAGGTTAGTGACGAATTCCTCATAAGACAAGCATTGGCAAAGCCAATAGGGCTTGCCTATGGAAAAGCTATTGGTAAAGCCAATGTATTTTAGCCATTTTGTACATCAGCGTGGCTGCTGTTCAGTATGGCTAAAAGTGAGTGGAGTGGAGTGGAGTGCAGTTCGTAGAGTCGAGTGGCGTAGAGAAGAGTGGATTAGAATGGAGTGGTGTAGAGCGTCATAGAGTGAAAGGGCTTAGAGGGCAGTGGCTTAGAGTGGAGTAGAGTGTCATACAGTGGAGTGCCATAGAGTGTCATAGAGTGGCATAGAATAGACTAGAGTGGAGTGTCAGAGTGAGGCGTGGAGTGGCATAGAGGGGGTTGCGTACAGTGAAGTAGTGTTGTGGCGTAGAGTGTAGTAGATTGTTGTAGAGTGACAGAGTGGGGTAGAGTGTCATAGAATGGAGTGGCATAGAGTGTTGTGGAGTAGTGTAGAGTGGAGTGGTGTAGAGTGGAGTGTCATGGAAGGAGTAGAGTGGAGTGTGTCGAGTGGAGTACCATAGTGTTATGGATGGAGTAGAGGGGCATTGAATGGAGGGACGTAGAGTGTCGTGAAGTGGTGTAGAGTGGAGTAAAGTGGTGTGGAGTAGAGGGAGTTTTGTAGAGTGCAGTAGAGTTGTAGAGGGGTGTGGAATAGTGTCGATGAGTGGAATGTCTTAGAGTGCTGTGGAATGGCGTGTAGTGTGTCATGGTGTGAAAGAAAGCAGAGTGGCATAAAAGGAGTTGCGTAGAGTGTTTTGGAGTAGAGTGCAGTGGCATAGAGGGGGAGTAGTATGAAGTGGCATAAAGTGTCAGGGTGGTGTGTTGTAGAGTGTCTTGCCACAGAGGGGCATGTCGAAGAGTGACTTAGAGTGGAGGGGCATGTTGGAGAGTAGAGTGGCGTGTCATAGAGTGTCTTACAGTGGAGGGGCGTAGAGAGGCATGTCATGGAGTGGTGTGGCCTAGAGTCTCGTGTCGTAGAGTGGGGGGGGGCATAGACTGGAGTAGATTGTTGTGGAGTGATGTGAAGTGAAGTGGCATAGTGTGGCATGTGCATGGTGTGGTAGAGCACTGGCATTACAGACAACACATTTTCAATTGTAATGAATATTCATTTGCAGAGACATAGTTTTACTGATAAAAGTATGCAGTACACAAACGATAATGTGTGGAAATGTCATCACCTAGTGTATTGATTTGTTTTGATCGTATTAAAATATTTGTTTCCACCACACTTCAGAATTACAAAAAATATACTTCATTTGTTCTTTTCTAATTCTGATATATTCCGAAATATCTTCACAGTTTATTTACAGACATTTAAATTGTGTTGTGTGCTAGAAAAAGCCTTTCACAGCAAGGTTATCACATAAATCCTCTCACTTTGAAGTCAGAGAAAGAAAATTAAACACCAAGCTTCCTTGAAGGCAGAGCCTGACATTTGACACCAGTCTTTGAATGCACAGCAAACGTGACGAGATAAGAACAAGATTTATAGGCCTGTTTACAGAAAGTGAGCACTCATGGAAGAATACAGTAAATAGTCAATGTTCCACGGTAGAGACGAGCTCAAGCTGGACAGCCTGAAATAATAAAGCCAGCAATTAGAAAGCAACCAAATGTGAGTTAAAAACACAAAGCCAATGGTAAGCAATGGGTGGAATGCATTCCAAGGGAAGCTTTCAGAATGTCCCCAAGATGTTGTTAGCAAACCAGACAGCTGCACTGCCTGGTAGGCTTAGACCTAAAAAAGGGGTAGAGGTTTAAGTTGCTTATGACAAATTGGACGCCATGACTATTAGTCCTACATGATACATGACCGTTGTAGAAAGACCAGTGCAGAAAGTCACTTGGCAAGAAGGAAGATGAGCTCAAAGAGAAAGACTGGGCATGAAGAGCAATTCTCTCAGAGAGAAATGACAAGTGAAAGACCCAGATGCCACAAGCTATCAAAACTCTAATGTTCATAAAACTATTTTTCAAAGCCAACTGCCATTTATAAATCCATGGGCTAGTAGTTTTAATACAAATGTATGTATTTGTATTATTTCGTTACGCACATTTGAACTTTGATATAATGTATGTTGTCCAGAATTCAGTTGCTTTTAATGTAATTAACAACTTGTGTTCATCTATTCCTTTTTTGTTGACGGTCAGCTGTATAGATACTGTGGCACAAGCTACTGTATTCTACTTGTCTTTTCATATTACTTCCTTTGTTTACAAATCTGGATATTTAATATGCATCCCAGCATCTCCCTTTATTTCGAGAAAAGACGGCCGGCCAAACAGACGTGTGCACTTATAAGTGCCCAAAGACGACTCCTGCAGCGTGACGCTCGGCAGGATGGCCACGCCCTAATCCCAGCTGGGCGTTATGAAAGATTAAATGATAATAAAGTGGTTTTATTATCATTGTATTTTCCAGTGGGGCAACGCTCCTCTGCCATAACGGAAGAGCCGCCCCTGCCAGTGAGGTGGAAAGTTTTCCTTCTCTGCCTTGTAAGTTTGATTGGTGTAAAAAAATATGAAGTTTCTAAACTGAAAACCTGGTGATCGAGCACACAATTGTTGTTCTACTGTTCAAATGCTTATTCTGCTTTTCTCTGGTCCTAAGCTTATTGTATGCATTCTCTGTCATTTAATGTAGCCATGTTAAATGCAACCAGGCCTGTTTTGCAGGTACCTCCATTATTGTTGCACAAAAGCCCTTTCTCTCGCAACACTCCCTTGGATTGGAGCCTCTTCATCTCATTCTTGAACGTAGGGTGATGGGGCAGTGTAGGTATTATTCAGATGTTGGATCCTGTACTCGAGTGGTTTTCCTTCCATGCTTCTTCCTTTTGAAGAAAGGGGATTGGGTTGCCAGATGTGGGATCACAGCATGAAATGTAGCAAGCACCTTTTTATGGTGTATTCAGGCTTACTGGCACAGTATTCATTTTCCTTTTGGGTCAGGGAGAGACCTCTATATTTGATTTGTTGATCTTCTGTGAAGCAGAGGATCTCTTTCAGTGCTTGTGTGGTGTGATCAACTTTCTTCCAGTTGAATCAAGTTAAAGCAAATCTTAGAAGCTTGGTTCTGGATTCTCTGGAGTTCTGAATCCCTTTTGTAAGCTTGAGAGCAAACTATAGAACAGTCGAGATAATAGAAGGACTCTCTCCAACTCTGTTTTGCTTCTTTTGTAGTAAAGAAAGAAACTTCCTGAGCATCTTCAAATTAAAGGTTAGTATTTTGAACAGCTGCCAAAACTAGGTATAATGTCGACCCAGATGTTCTTCAATTTATTGAACGGAACTTTGTTGGGCCCCGGATTGTGTGGCCACTCAATGGGTTGCTTGCCATTGAAGCTATTTCTGGTGTCCATGACATTGGTTATGGATGCGTTGAGCCACAGGTAGCTCTCTGTCATACAGAAGATGTGTCTTATTCACTCGCAGATCCTGTTAAGTTGATTCAGGTTGTTTATTGATTTGGTGTGTAGTTGTGTATCATCTGCATACATTTTGAATTGTAGTTGGCACTCTGTGAACAAGAGCGCCAGAGAGATCAAGTAGAAATTGAAGAGCAGTAGCAACAGTGAAGACCTTTGTGAAATGCTTTAGGTGGTACCTTTCACCAATGGGGAAGAGTGGCCAATTTTGTCCTTCTGCCTGTGGCTGGTGAGGAAAGATTGAACCACTGGACGTCTGGCCCTGTCAGCCTTGTTCCTCATATGACCTTAAAGAAGTGCTTGCTTCTCTGTTAATTACCACTGACAGGCCGGGTATTAGCTGGGTTTCTGGTTGGTCAAGAGTCCAGCAATTGCAGAAAGCCAACTGTGATGTCTGTCAGTGTGGCCTCTTCATCTCTGGCTGGACTTAGGCCTGATTAACGTCATGAAGAACTGAAAGAGGTTCAATGATTTGTAGTTGATGGGTGACTTCTCCCTCCACAAGCTTGCTGAGGAATGGAGACATGTAGGGAAAGTAGTACCTAGCAGTATCTTTAGGATCCCTTTTTGCTTCTTATGAAGGGATATGGGTGTCCTATATTTCTAAGCTTTTGGCATATGCCTTGGATGGTGGGAGAATTCAGACATTTGATTATATCAAGGAAGAGGAATTCAGTATAAACATATCCATCCCTTCGTCTGAAATGCAGACGGTCCTAGAGTTTAGACACTTTAGGGCTCTCTTGCTTCATGGAGAACTTGCGCAGTGTCATTGGCTCAGAGGTGTCCAGCGCAGCTGAAGAAAGTGGTCTGATTAATCCGAAGGGGGGGGGGGGGCACTTGGTGTTATGCATTATCTGGGTTTTGGATATAAAGAAAGTCATACGTTTTTCACTATTCTTGGAGTTGAAACCGGGTGCTTTCTTTGCTGCCTCTTAAATACTGAATAGGTTACTTTGTACCTCCTGGAAATTGGGTGACAGATATTTTTAGCTTTGTGTTTCACCTTATCTTTGTCTGTCATTTGAGCCATACATCGGTCTCTGTCTGCTGCTAATTCTGGATTGAACCATTTGTTTCATGCATTGCCAGCAAGTTTGAGTTTTACAGTCAGATTGGAGCGATGTGAACCATTGTTCTATTGATGACAGCCTGCTGGTGTTCCAGTAGATACTTGTGGATGGCATGCATAGGTCTAATTGCAGTGATGGATGATGCAAGCAACCTTGGATTTTTTTTTCACAGGGACACGGCCATTTTACAGTGACCATCTCTAATGTGATGGTCCTATTCGATATTCGCATGGTAATATGAGGGTGGTCCAAGTGAAGTGAACCGAATTCCTGTAATGTCGAGTTGTGAGCGGACTGCTAATTTGGGAATGTGACATTTTAATTCATTGGCTGATTGTTTTTATTTTGTGTGAATCCTTTAAGATTCCAGTTCTCCAAAATCTCAAAGGACATTCTGTTTCAACTCTCTGCCCATAAATTAAAATCTCACGCGAGGGAGAATGGTGTTTCCTGAAAGGGATTGAGAGCATCAAAAGGACATGGTTTGATGCCAGACATCCTGTTGTTCAAGGCAAATGTGAAAGATTTTGGATTAGAAGGACAGGTATACATGATAAGATTAGTGTCACAGGGCATAGTATGGAGGTTACAGCTATACCGCCCCCAAGACCCATAGCTTGGTCCCTAGCCCAAAACTGGATGCCAGAAGGGCCAATTTGTTGAAGGGAGGATCAGTGTTGACAGAGAGCCAGGTACCTGTTATGACCATGATGAAATCTCCTCATACATACATCCCTTATCACTGGCTTTAAAATATTAAGTTGCTATTGCTCACTTGGCCAGGTAAATGGTTTCCTAAAATGCCACTACTCCTGTCTTCACTTTCTAACTAGAGGACGTGTCCATGTTATTACCAAGGGGATTTTTAGAGATGTATCACAGTCTTAATATAGACGTCCTATTAAGGAGAATCTCAAACAGTAAGTACAACTGTGTTGACCCTGTACTCCATCATGGCTTACACGTCAAAACCTTATACCAAACCCAATAAAATGATCTGACCACAGACTTCTCTCATTCATAATAAGGCCACCCACATCAAACATCAGCACAACAATGCCACACTTTCTAATTTTGGATCCGTTGAGCCACAGGAAGTGATCACTCTTATATAGCGGGTGTGTGGACGTCACTTGCAGATCTTGCGTTGATTGGAGAAGTTTTTGGTTTGGTGTGTGGTTGTGTATTATTTGTGTATTTTGGAATTGTGCGTACTTGCCATCGTGCAGACTTTTAGTCTTGACTGAACAACAGCCAGTGAGTCCTACTTCAAAGCACGCATATAAGAACATACACACTTGTTGAAAGGTTTTACAGTTTGTGTACTTTGAGAATAGTCACAGGGCAGGTTCGGACATTCCTGCAGTGTGATGTAATATGATGTAAAAAAAAAAAAAAGGGTGTCATAACATTATTTATTCTGTTAAGCCTACATCTAAATGAAGCAGCGACCTTCTTCACACTGCAAGCTATTTTGGTCACTAAAAAACAATCCTGAAACCAAACCATTTACAGGGCTGTTGGACTTGGCCCTCTTTGCAGGGTCATCCCAGAACTTTTTGCCTTCCTCCGGTATTTTTTCTGACCTGTTGTTGGTGGTTTTAAGACTCTGGGCACTTTATCACTGCTGTTCAGTGCTAAGTTGCGTGTGCTCTCTATGGTAAACTTTGTAAAATTGGTTTACGCCTGTTTGGCATATTTAATTTACCTGTCAGTCCCTTGTACAGTGGTATCTCATATACCCAGGGCCAGTAAATTAAATTCTACTGGTGGGCTTGCAGCGCTGCTTGCGCCACCCACCAAAGTGGCCTTTCAAACCTGTCTCAGGCTCTGCCATTGCAGGGCCTGCCCGCACAGTTTACTGATGCTGTGATGTGTGGCACAAAGTGTTTGCCACGTCTGTGACTCCCCTTTTACTACAGGTCAGTCACCCCTAAGGTAGGCCCTAGCTAGCCCTATGGGCAGGGTGCGGTGTAGGTAAAAGGTAGGACATGTGCCTTAACTGTGTGGCATATCCTGGTAGTGACAAACAGCCTATCTGGTTTCTCACTGCTGTGAGGGTGCCATCTCATAGGAATGCATTGGGGATTCCCTGATATGTGCTTCAGTGGTAATTCCTGACATGAGAGGAGTAGCCGGATCAAGTTTGGTATGTTTGGAATAGTGGTGATAAATGCAGCGTACTGGTGTTCGCGGATTTATTATCCCTATTTTAGAAATGTCACTCTTAGAAGTAGGCATTTCTGTGTGCTATGTGTCTTTGTGCCTGCCTGTTGTGTATTGACTGTCTGGCCTTGGAGTGACAGGGGCTGGGGAGGTGCAGTGGCTCCAGAGGGTCTGGGTGAGTCAGCTCTAGGCTGAATAGGCCTGATCTGCATTTGGAGCCTGGGAGGAGTAGCACCTGAACCTGAATAGGGCTGTGTCTGCCTTCCACAATGATGGCTCCGCCCCCCTGTGGTGTGTCTGGGGGCAGAGCCTACACTAACAATAGAGGTGGTCGTGCACTTAAAAGATGTGTGTAAGTGCCACCCAGAACTGGTTTGGACTGGGCACAGAGCCCTGTGCCGGGGAAGTACAAAGACACTTGGTAGTATAAATATTGGGGCTGTGTCCCCATGTCTGTTGAACTGGTGCTTACTTGGAACTGGACTGCTGGAAGGAGGAACCGCCGGGGGACCACTACACAGGGCAGAGGGCCCCTCGTGCTGGCCTGCCTGCACCAGCCGTCTGCATACAGCGCGTGGTGAGCGCTATTCTTTTGTTGGGTGAGCACACCTAGTGATCCTGCTGCCCACGGATTGCCAGATAGGAGTGCTTTCCCCTGCCGTGCAGTGCAGGCTGTGCCGCACTCTCGATAGATGGACGGAGGACAAGTGGAGAAGGAGAGCTGAAAGGAGCAGTTGCCTGCTTTTGTGCATGAAGGCCGGCAGCCGGGGCTCTGTTACGTGGCCCCGGGCTGCGAGGCCGTGTCCAAGCAACTAGGAATCCCGGCCCAGGAATTCCTTCTACGTCGGGCGTAAGGAGCCTGATCGTGGGCGGGGCCGGCAGGGGCAAGAACCACCGCGTCACCAGCGGCCGCCGAAAAGGAACTCTCCATGAAAAGGTGGGACCAGCGGGGACTTCGCTTGAAGCCCAGGCGCTGAGGCGTGGTGCAGGCACAAGAACCTCTTGGGCCCCCGTGAAACGGCATCAGTGCAAGCGGGTGAGTACCTTGGGGACACGAGTGCCTTTGTCCCGACTCGCACTATCTGGGAGTGCAGCGGAGGTCTCGGGGGTGCCCCTTCCAAGGGAGCGGACTGCCCTGTTGTTTGGCGGGCCCGAGGGGCCATTGGATGTCCTCACTCAGGTGCTGTCGTAGCACCAACGTAATTCCCACATTAGTATACATCGTCGCAGCTGTGCCGCATGGTCACGGGCAGCTGCGCGCTGACTGGATGTTGGGGGCATTTTGGAGTGGCATCACGGGGTGAGCCCAGCAGGGGCCCCGGATTCAGAGTTGCCACACATGTCCTGTGTGTCGCTGCTGTGTGAGTGTTTTGCGCAAACGCTTTACACATTGCCTCTGGGATAAGCCTGACTGCTCTGCCACGCTACCAAGAGGGTGAGCAGGGGTTATCTTTAGTGTGTAACTCCCTTGCCCTGACTAGAGTGGTGGTTTCTGCCTGACTTAGGCGCATGCCCTAGCCAACCAGAAATCCCATTTCTAAAAAGGGCCAAAAGAGAATGTCGCACTGCTGCCATAAAAAGTGTTTTTTAAGGAGAGTATTTGAACAGACTTCACTGAGAATCTTACTTTTTATTTTTAATAAACTGTAACCTATGTTTTGTTAGAGATGACCAATAACCTAAGGAAAAAAAAGATGCTATGGTATTTTGTTTAAGTGATGAATGTCTCATGTTTCTCGTGTTTAGTTGAGCCATATTTCTTGTAATGCTAATTTCTTAACTCTTGTAAGATATGTTAAAAAAACAGTATCTTCCCATTTATTTACAATCAGTGGCATGCTCAGGTCAAGGGTTTGAGCAATGTCTCATTTGGCACATTGTTGTAGTATGGGGAGGGCTGATGGATTCCTTATATTTGACATGGCACCAGGGCTTTAAGTGGGATGAAAAAACTGAGGGGCCTCTCAAAGGGGCGTGGGTGACGTAATTAAGGGCGTGACTTAAAAACATGTAAGCTAAAAATCTCTGCTTAGCACGGTGTGCCACCGACTAGTATTTTGCAGCTTCTGTTATTGCATCCAGGTATATAATACAAGTAAAATTTAACCTACAACAAGCCAGGGCTATTGGCTTTGTCAATGGTCGTTAGTTATACAAGATAAATAAGCAACAACGATGACTTCGATGTATATAATATTGAAAATGCTTCTGTTCTGAAAGTACTATTATGAGTCGCTTTGAAGTTGCATCAAAGGCAGTGAAGGTGGACCCGTCTCAGCACCTGTTTTTTAGAACAGTCGGTCCTGAGCACCGGCAGGACCTGGCCCACTTAAAGCCCTACGTGGCACTATTTCAATTATGATATCATATATTATTATTAATATGCATTCAACTGTCCTTAGTTAAGGCCCTGAATCTGATGTATGGCTAATCTGGAAAACCCAAGGCATATTGATCCACATTATTGTAGTTTATAAAGATCCCGGAATTGTGATGAATGTAGAATAAGGTGCTGTCAACAGTAATGCGTTTCTGGTACTTTCTATTTTTGACATTGAAGGGAAATTCCTAAAATAGAGCATGTGCTAAATACTTATTTTTAGGATAGAGGGGCATAACAGCAACGAATCGCACTGACAGTATTAACTACCGTGACCAGGATTTCTTGCTCCCTACTCCTCTTTTAACCTGACAAGGGTATTTGAGACCTGGGTAATTCTCAGTAGTCTTGGCATCACACTCGGGCATTTCGTGGCACCTCTGCATCTTGCATCTAGGTGGACTTAAGTAGTGTATCTTCTCCACCACGAACCTGTTAGATGTATGTGATGGAAGGTAGTTCTTATATGTTTAACAATTCCATATCTCAGAACCAAGTCTATCACTTAGAGAGCTCCTGTAGATACTCCTGGGCTTGGATCTCAGACAAAAATACTCGGTTGCACCTTTATATATAATTTTAAGCCTAGCAGGGTTCATCAAGAATGCTTCACAACCCAATTTCTGAAAAGGTGTAATTAACGAGCGAAGTCTCCATCTCCTCTCCACTGTGGCATGACAGAAATCGGGCCGAACAAAGAAAGAGTGCTCCTCCTGCCGTCCCTCCTTGCATCCGGCCTGGCCTTCTCAAATATAGTTTGACGAAGGAGAAAATTGCCAAAAATATCAGGATAGCTCTAGGTTTTTCATCTTGCCCTGGCCTTTTCTTAAGCATCAGGGGAAATCGATGTACTCTTTGTACCTCGGCTTCCCAATTCCAATGAGCTAATTCGGGAAAGCCTCCTTAAGGAGCTTCAGAACAAAACCACGCATGTCATCGCCCTCTGCTTTTCCGCAATCCCGAGTAGGCGAAGGTTGTTTCGACGCTGTCTATTTTCGAAGTCCTCCAGCTTCCAGAGGACGTCGGTCAGTCTGCTCTCATTAGCTGTGGACTGCTTATCCGATATGTCCGCGCTGGCCTCTAGCTGTACAATGCGCTCTTCTAGCGCGGTGGTACGTTCTGAAATTGCTGTACAGGTCTTATTAACTTTCCGCACCGCACCCTGAAGCTTTTTGGTTGCCAGATGGGCCCTCGTGTGTTCTTGGCGAGCCTCTGACTGTATTTGTTTCAATGTAGCGTAGATTAATTCCAACGACGGTTGCGACACTAGGGCCTGAGCCCCCATGGTGTTACCAGTTTCAGCCATATTCTCTAAAGTTTCGGTATGGGCTCTGACCTCATTCTGCAAACCTCCTCAAACTGAGAAGCAGTGTAATCCCAATTCAACTGTCCTGACTGACTACCATCTGAGGTGAAGCCATTATCCTTGACTAAGCCCCTTGAACTCTTCTTCTTTGTGCGAAATGGTATACGTTTCTGGGTATCACTTCGTGGGAGGACTGCCAATGTCCTCCTCGGTAAGATCTTTATCTGTTTTATCCAAGCCCACACTGTCGGATAAATCTGATTCATCTGTTAATGAAAAAAAATTCACACTGGAGTCGCTATGGAATTTCCATTTGCCTGGGTCAACAAACCGTGACTCACTTTTATCACAGGTGTAGAAGAGAGTTCCAGTGGGGCTAGCGAGGTGTTAATGCCAACCCCTTGCCGTGAATTGCTCGAATTAGAAAATGCCTCTTTATTGTCAACCTGACATATATTTTCGGACTCCTTATTAGGAATAATGGTCAGAAGAGAGGCCGATGTGTTTAAAACAATGTCATCCACCTCAGTCACAGTCTCAGCTGCACCAACAGGTAAGTTAGAACGTGCCATACCCAACTCTGATTCAGCTTTAGAGCTGTCCTTGAACAATTTCGGGTTAATGTTATTTTTCCCTTTACCTGAGTGCATCTCCCCAGAGGTTGAGAACACCCTGCCGGCAAACAACCCTGGTATGGTTGACACTTTGGGTCTGGTAACCCTTTCAGACCTCTGTTCTCCAGCTGCCATCTCCTCCGGTTTCTCCTTAGTCGGACCATCACAGCTCAGGCCACCCTGTAGACTGCCCACACCGGGATTGAGGCTTTTCCTCTCCGTTACCGCTCGTCGATTCACAGATGAGGCTTTGGTTCCTCCAGTTGCGTTAGTGTCTTTTCCCGGCGGTTTCCCTTTCGGTGGCATAATTGATGCGGAGGCAGTAAAGCGCTTTCCCACAGCGAACCCGATCCAGCCTTTGACTCCAGTGGATACAATGTATCGACGAGGCCCTCTAAGTTCCTGGAGCACCTCGCATCTGGCAGCGAGCACTGCTGAGAGAAACACTCTCCAAGCCCGTGCTGCCCGAGAAACAGCCTCCGTATACAGCCGCATCAACCTCGCACCCCAAACCAGGTATTATAGTGAATATTGTAACATTCTTCCTTGACTTCTTTCGTGGGAGGACTGCCACTGTGCTCCTCGGTAAGATCTTTATCTGTTTCCTTCAGTCCATCGGCTCAACAGCTTGTCTTTCTCTTCTCGATCAATATCATACTGCAGTGGCAGGTAAGGCAGCTTCCCACAACACTCACACAGCCGCCATCTTGCCCAGCTCAGATAAGTAGTAGACTGTTTTTCCTTCAGTTTCTCTAATCAGTTTTCTCTTATGTGTTCTCTTCTTTTTTCTTGTTCTCTCTTTTTCTCTTCTCTCTTTAGATTTATGGTCTTGGTAGGAGGCGCTAGGGGCACAACCACATGCAGGAGGCATCACAAGGGTCTATGGACCTTTTTGCCATTTTGAAGGGGATGGGGAGGGAGGGGTGGGTGGGGACCGAAACCAGAGGGGGCAGGGAGGAACTTTTGCACGGGGATGACTACCAGGTATTTTAGATTGGTTAAGTGCTGTCTGTTTAGTTGCATGTTTTGGAACTTGTTGTTTTCTCTTTTCTTTTTGCAATGAGGAAAATTAGAATTGCTTCCATCAATATTTGTGGGTTGAATGATCCCCAAAAAGGAGGATTAGCCTAGATGTTCAGTTTTTGAAGGCAGATATCTTATGCCTCCAAGAGACTCATATTGAGGGATGTAGGAAAGGGCTTCTAGAATTGGGTGGGTACCAACTTATTGTTACTACTACACAAGAAACTCGGACGAGAGGGGTGGCGATATTAGCCCGTAAGGGTATGGGGGTTTTACTCGGTCTCTTGCAGACAAAATGGGAAGATGGGTTATTGTGCAAGTATATTTAAACAATAGAGGGTTCACTCTTTGTTCAGTGTATGGCTCGGTGCTGGACTGATCCAGCCCTATTTGACTGGCTGAAGCTGGAGCTAGTGGGGTGGCCTCTTCCCCTGATTTTTTGCGGAGATTTGAATATTAATATGAGTTGTAAAGTTGCCACTCACAAGGTATCGTATCAAGGCCGGAAACCTAGGGTTTTTAAATCACTGGCACAACTTAAGTCAATGCACGGGTTAGAGGATGTTTGGGCGACACAAAAGGAGTATGACCCTGGTTTTACGTATTTCTCTGCACCACATCAAGTTCATGCAAGACTGGATTACTTTTTTGTGTCACACGAACTCTTACAAGGTTGCACGATTAGTAAATTCCCTAAAGTTATGTCCGATCACAATCCTCTGGTGATTGAGCTTGAAATTGGGTACCCATCCTTACAGACACGGTGGACTTTTAACAGGGCCCTTTTAAATGAAGAGGGGTATATACAGCAATTGGAGGTATGGATTCCTAGGTTTATTAAAGAGAATCTAGGGAGTGCCAGTCTAGGTATAGTGTGGGACACATTAAAAGCAGGGATCAGGCGGGGAAACGACCAGATTTGGGTGGGAGGCACAAAGACATGATAAAATCCGGCTGCGATCCTTGTACGAGGATTTGGGCAAGGCCGAGACCAATTTGATAGAGGTTTTGTCAGCAGGGGCCGACCCGGAGGCAGCCCAGTTAAAGATTACTATCGCCAGATCAGCCATTACGGAAATTTCCTTTAAAAAGGCGGCGGGTAAATATTTGGCCTGGAGGAGTAGGGCATATGAAAGTAGCGAGAGAGTGGGACACCTCCTAGCTGTGCGTACAAGAGAGAAGATTACACATACCCGGATTAGGGAAATTCGGGATCCGAACGTTGGTATGGTAAGCGTAATCTGAGGCTATTCTTGTTGCTTTTCAGAAATTCTATCAATTTGTATACGGAAGATATCCAGATTGGGAACCAAGAAATTGAGGACTATTTAATGGGGCTAACTTTGGATATGTTATCGAGTGAGGAGAGAGACAGACTAGAAGAACCAATTACTTTAGATGAACTAACCGAGGCTATAGACTCTCTTCCATCTGGCAAAGCTGTGGGCACGATCTAATTCCTGGAGAATTCTATAAAAAGTTTAAGACTCTGCTTTCGGCACTTATGCTGGAGGTATTTCAAAGAGCTCAATTAGATATGTCTGCCCCGGATTCTTGGAAGAATGCCAACATTGTAGTGTTTCTTAAAATAGGCAAATCCGCTAAGGAATTGGGATCGTACCGGCCTATTACGTTGGTTAACAGCGATGTCAAAATTTATTCTAAAATTCTTGCGAATAGGTTAGCCGCAGTCATTAAAAGACTAGTTTCCCTTTCCAGCACGGGTTCGTACCCGGCAGGGGACAACCGAACACATTCCGGCGTATAATCACACTCTTTGACTACACAAGGGTATCAGGAGACCCTATGGCGGCTATACTTCTTGACGCTGAAAAGGCGTTCGATAGGGTCTCCTGGCCCTTTTTATGGGTGATTATGGAAAGGCAAGGCCTGGGCAAGGGTTTTATTGGTGCCATCAGGCGTTTGTATCGGGAACCTGTGGCCAGGATTGTATTGATGGGTGTTTCATCTGATATAATTAAAATTACTCGTGGTACACGGCAAGGGTGTCCTTGTTCCCCGCTATTATTTGCACTATACATAGATCCTCTAATTAGGAAATTAGCGGGGAATAATAAGATACAAGCTATTCAAACTATTGGTGGAGATACAAAGATACTTGCATATGCGGATGATCTTGCCATTACGACAGCGAACCCATTGGAGACTATTAGGGAGATAGAAAGGGAGGCAAGTAACTTTGGCAAAATTTCAGGCTATCTTCTTAATGGGAACAAGACAATGATTGTCAAAAATTCCAGGATAAACCTTAACGATACACGGGTTGTGGGCAATGCTAGATATTTGGGGGTTGAGATCTCTGCCAACCCGGATGAAATTGTGCAAATTAACTTGGAGCCGCTGTTAAGTAAGACAAAAATAGATTTTAATAGATTGAACTGTTTACACCTCACACTTTTAGGAAGGTGTAACGCCATCAAAATGTTATTTTTGCCCAGAATTCTTTATTTTTTTAGAGCTATTCCAATAGAGATAAATAAAACCTGGTTTTCAGCGTTTAACCAATTAATTTCGAAATTTTTGTGGGCCGGAAAACGCCCTCGACGTGCACTAAGATATATGACATTACCGAGAGAGCGGGGAGGGTGGTCCGTCCCTAACCTCCAGATATATTACTGGGCAGCAGCCTTACAACAAATGGCGGTCTTGTTGGGAAAAGAGAGGGTAGTTTCAGAGGCTGCACCCTGTGTCTCAATATATAGGCTAGTACTAGGGGCAGAAGCCCAGGGTTGTTTAATGCGACATATTGATTTTGCGTATTTTAAAAGAGTCAAGTTTAAGATCATGCTGGGAGCATTTAAGATCTGGACAGCCGTAAGGAAGAAACTTAAAATGAATAGGATACACAGATATACTCCCTTGAAA
Source organism: Calotriton arnoldi (assembly GCA_963921515.1). Taxonomy (NCBI): domain Eukaryota; kingdom Metazoa; phylum Chordata; class Amphibia; order Caudata; family Salamandridae; genus Calotriton; species Calotriton arnoldi. Next base: position 52,486 of record CAWUFW010013966.1, on the reverse strand, counting down.
GATAACGATCTATTGCCGGAAATTTTTCGAGATGGATATATGAAAGTTTGGATAGATAAAGGTATTAGGCACATTGGAGATTTTATGTTAGATAATACAATTTATTCATTTGAGACAATCAAGAGTAAATATGGGATAGGAAACAATCATTTCTTTAAATTTCTACAAGTTAGGGACTACCAATCTAAGAAAAAATACAGGGTCATAGAGTCCCCTTATTGAGTTATCACTAGGTGCTCCAGCACCTATGTCTAAATTTTGTAAACTATTTAGCAATTTGATGGAGGACGACCTTATCAAGCACACTGATCGTTGGCAGGAATTGGTTCAGGCGGGGTGGGGGATTGTGAGGATTCTCTTTATTAAGTCAGACGGCTTTTTTTTCTGTAAATTTACAAGTTCAATGCTTCAAAACCTGGTTGAACTTATATATTACCCCAGCTCGGATTGCTAAATGGGGAGGCTCCACAGGTATATTTTGCTCCCGCTGCGGCTGTTTTGCCGCAGATAGTGTTCATATGTTTGCAACTTGTCCTCATTTATCAGCTTTTTTGGGGGAGGTGGGTAATTATATCAAGAGTATGTTGGGGTTCGCGGTGGATCTGTCACCACAAGTAATTATGTTGGGAGTAAGCAATCAAGCAATGACGGACCCGAACCGGATCCTGCTTTTCACCGCTATGGCAGTTCTTAGGTTATGTTTGGCTACTGGCTGGCTAGATAAAGAACCTCCCTCAGTACACTGCTGGTTGGGGAAATTGATAGCCACCTATCGTTGGGAGAAAGCAATATATGCACGGAGAGGTTTGAGGGCGAAGAAAAGGGGAGTTGAAATCTGGTCTCCAATAACTAGCTGGGCTAATGAGGTTATGACTTGATTTAATTTAAATCTACTTGTGTTATTTAAAGTATAACTGAAACATGCAAATCAGTATTCAAAGTGAGGTTTTTTTTCTAGAGCATACATAGGTTCGATGTTAAATGGCTTTCCCTGGTTTCGGGGCATGGGGGGGAGGTGGGTTGGCCAGGGGGTGAAGGGGGTGTTGCTTGAAGGGAGGGTGGGTTCTTAGATAAATAATTGACATCCTGTACACATGACTGTAAATGTATATTGCGCAACTGTATTATTATAAAGTATATATATGTGCTAGATGTCTTAATAAAAATAAAAAAAAGGAAGGTAGGTAGTTCTAAGCCTTCTTAGCATCTTACGTATGGGTGGACCCGATGAGGGCACATGATTGTTTGAGGCCTGATCATTTCTGACCATCTTATGTTTGGGTACATCGGCAAGGGATGTATTCTCCTTTGACACCCTAACAGCGGTACATACCTATTACATGCAAGTAAACATGACTAGGGTTTCATCAACTTTGGTGAATTCAATGATGGTATTTGAGGCCTGATTAGATTTCAGTTCCCCAGCATTTCACATTTGACACCTAAGTAATTCTCAACCAACACGCCATCTTGGGGTGTGGCACAAGGATATTGAAGTTTCAATAATTACCTGCCACCTTACAATCTTACAGCTGAATGGAACTTGCCTCCGTAAATGTGACAGTGGCATTTGAGACTTTGGTAACTCTGTTATCTCACTGCCTCACATATGGTTGAGCTAAGGGATATTTGAAAACCTGAATAATTCTCATCCACAACAGTATCTAACAAGATCTGGAAGGGGTGGAATGCCATATCTTTTTCTTGATGAACCTGAAAGGGGTATTTGAGGCCAAAGTAATTACAAGTTACTTTGGTATTTTAAAGCTGGGTGGGCATGGCTGGGACTATCTTACTCCTGGTAAACCAGCAGTTGTGTTTTGAACCCTAAATCATTCTCAGTCACCTCTGCATCTTGCCTTTAGGTGTACCAGGCAGTGGAATTTGATTCCTGAGTATTACTGAACTGCCTCAGCATCTTTCTGCTGAATGGATTTCACTTGGGATCCTACTCCTTGGTGGCAAGTGAGGGGTGATTAAGGCCTAAATAAATCTCAAATGCATGTGCTTCCCCAATTCAGGTGGATCGGACAGGAAATATGGGGAATTTTCAGCTGCCTTGGCATTTTGAATCTGGATGCATCTCTTTGCGGAACCACACTCCTCTGTCAGCAAAACAGGGGTTCTCAAACCTAAACTTCAAGTAATGTCAGTCATCCATGTCTGCAAGGACCTCAACGCAGAGATCTACCAGGATATCTTTAAGATGCCGATAAATTATTACCATTTTACACCAATCTCCTGGACACATGGATATTTAACTTCATTGCAAACACAAGGAGATGATGGACGGAGCGCTGAAACTTTTCTGACACTCACCCCCAGTCACAGATCTGGGTTGAATCCATCACCTTCCACATACATTTCTAACCACACATGCAGCCTCTGTCTTGCAGTTCATCATGATGTGGGAGCAGGTCTACGATTTCACACCAATAGAGGTTGATACAAGCAGCAAGTAGTTTATTAACTCACAGCAGACAAGTTTCTATAGAACCACATCACCTTTTAGGGTTTAATTGGATAGCTCCAATCTTAGCACTGGGTGCATAATTTTTCTTGTATACGATCTACAAACTTTAATTTCTTGTACACCATCTATAAGCTTGCATAATTACCTCTTACTTTGTCTAGGAATAGATTTTAGTTTGCATCATTTGTTTTCACACTAATCTTCATTTCTGTTCACAAATCTTATTCACAAAAACAATCTTATAATGTACACGGTTCTGGGGATAACTCCTATTATTGCTCGTTATGAGACATATAAATATCACGTTCGGTTGTATCAGTAGATATAATCCTAACAAGCATAATAACATAAATGTAGATAAAACAACATGAGATCGCCCTGCTACTAATGTGCAATGTAACCATCTTTAGGGTCACTGTAAGGACCAATGAGGAACGTTTTGCCAGTATTTAATTTGCAGTGGGCTGCACGTAACGCCCTTTGTGGGTGTAATTTTGTACCCACTAAATAAAATAAGCCCCAGACTTACACATAAGGAATCTCAATATGTACTTGAAGGATAGGGTTATGTAGTATTGAAACCGATAATCTGATGGCTATACATGAGGGTATGGAAGCATTATGTGACAATTACCAGGTAAATACCAGGAAATCTACCTAAATCTCTTACAATAGATGGTGCAGGCTTGCAGCAGTTTAAATCAGACAGCTATGATACATCGAACTTGGAATACTTAATTGAGGTATTATGACGCGAATAATGGTATGCAGCTCGGTTCCTTACAGAGCGCTCTGTGAGATGCATCCGCTCAAGATGGAAGGCTTTAGCCCCATCGAAAGGAACCGAGTGAGCGGTGCCTAAAGCCGTCATGGCAAAGCTAGTCAGCGCGCTTTCTGTCCATAGGACCCATCTTCTGCACAGGTGTGCAACAATGTTCTTTGATGTCTCTCTGCAACGTAAAGCGTACTTTTACCTGTGTCTCTAATCCTTGGTTGGGTATGGCTACAAGTAGTCCCTGGGGATCTAAGGCTGGTGGGGATTAAGAAACAAAACAAAACGTTTGAGCTAAGAATGTAGCCCAATAGTAAAAAGTGTATTTTGACCATTTGGCAGAAACCTCGTTGTGATAGCGACAGTGATCTGGAGAAAGTGCCCCTTGTGGACCATTAGAAATCTCCTCCCAGAATAACTTGCAAAGCTGGGTCTCATTCCCCTTCCATTCCAGCCTTGCTGTTATGTTAATCCAATTGTAGCGCAAGGTTTGCACTATAGTGCTGAAAATCCACATCTTCAATGCAATCATGTAGATTACACTACAAGGTGTAAATAGTGTGTAGGAAGATATTACATGTTTATTAAATATACCGGGCAGGCAGGAAACTTTTATGGAAAGTTCTGAAGTGCCATTAGATTGAATGGGACTGACTACAATAAACAAAATATTGTGGTGTAGAAAAATGAAATATCAGTCGATGTCTGTGCCATTTTTGTGTGGAACTCTGCATAATTGAAATGACTAAATTCTGTCCTTTTCAAATTTAGGTTGAATACCCTCAGATTGCACAAATGCCATGAGGTTACATAAATTTCCTATATCTACCAGGAACTCTTGAAATATAGATAGGGGCATGCAACTCCTGTAATATCCATCTGCTAGAGTTGACCTTTTTCGCATAAAATTAAAGCAATGTCTTAACGTTTGATTGGTCTGTACTCCTTTCTTCTGTAAGCAGGAACAGAGTTAGAACTACAGTAGATGGCTCAGAAGGCAAGAGATCAGAAAGGTTCTACTTCTGATTTGGATTAACCTTGTTTGACCTTTCCTAAATTGGAATGATTGAGTGCTCAGCGCTGAGCCACTTTTATTCTCAGGCATTTCTCTTTTGCTGACCTTCCAAATCTTGATCATCCAGCATCGGACTGGCCTACAGGACAATCGGAGAGTGCAGTGCTTAATTTGAGCCAGTGGGTTCCGGTGCTGGGCACCGGCACTTAATTGTCAACACCGGCACTTATGACAGTCTGCCACATGGCGGCACGATTTGTTTAATTTAGAGATGAGCACAGGCAACTGCTGTTTATTAATTCAATATTCTGCCACCCAAGACATTCTTATACCTTTGGTGGTCTGGAATAGTCTGAATTGTAACACTTGTAGGAGTGTGATGGTTAGTAGTTGTGTTAGTAAGGTCATTTACAGCGGTGGCAGGGACAATATGTGGTGCAGGCAGCAGTGGCCTCCTGAAGAGGGCCCTGCCACTTATTATTATTATTATTTTTACAAATTAACCACTGGCAGTGCCTGATAGGCTGGACTAATTGCCTGTTTTATGGACTGGTGCACTGTTTTTTACTGTTGATTTCCCTGATCTTGCCCTCATCAAGCTCAAATTCCATCAGTCTTCCACACTTTGCAAAACACTTATTCAGCCTAACCTTACAAGTTCAAAACTGCCCCAACTGGCAAACATGGGCCACTTTTTTAGCCTATTAAATCTGTAATGGGGGCCACTTTTATTTTGGTGCCGGGCCTATTTTCTGCCCCAGCCCTGATATCATCTGACTATATGATTCTTGTTTTGTTCATGGAGATGGCTGCTATTGAAGTGCTGAAAATATGAAAGCACAATATTTTCATTGATAATGTGTTCGTTTTGTGGAATGTACAAATTCGAGTCTTGGTATGCAATCATTTCACATTTTGAACACTCTAAAACTGCTAATGAGTGGGGATTTTATTTAATGCACGTGCTGGAGGGTTCATTGTTTTCGTGGGACAGCGTGACTTTTATTCTGCTCGTTATTCTCTGAGCGAGTTAATTGAACGAATGCTAAACACCCATTTTTAGAGTAATCCGTTCCACATCTACTGAAACAGCCTCCTTCAGGGCCCCACGACACGAGCCTGCAGCTGGGAAGGAATGGCATTTTCATGGCCGAGTTCAAACCTAATAGACCCTGTAAAATGATTGTGCTAAGGAGTCCTCTAAAATTAATGACACTTTATTATGCTAGAGTGTTCTATTTACAGTAGTTATGAAACATGATGGGACAACGGACACTTTGTTCTAAAGCATCTTTCGCCGAGCACAGGGAACGGTTTCTGGCGAGTTTGGTTTGTCCATATGACAAATGTACACCAAGAAACAAAGATGTTCTGTCCGTGCACGTGAACCATGAAATCTGATGTTCGGGCCATGACCAAGCCGTGAAATGTTGTCAGCTTTGATTTTCACTGGCCTTGGTCAGTGGTCACGAGGCACTGTCGGGTCTCGCGGGGGTCCCTAGCCACTGCTAATGGCTCGAGGTTTCTCCATAACCTCTTCAGGCGTCTCTCCAGAAAGGGCTGTAATAGTTAATAATGTGCTTCACTCAGCCGTCTTCTGTCCACCCTGCAGCTCTTCCAGGGCCAACGGGGCTCTAATTCAATTTGTCCCTGGAATCTTATCTTTTCATGCGTTCTAACCAGGGCTACTGGAATTATGCGGCAGCGGAGGACCAAGTTATGCGACACTGTTGACAAAAATTATGCAGCAAGAAAAGGCAAATTATGAGGTTAATGCGGCACATTTTGTAATCGTATTACTTCATTATTTTGTTATTTTTATGTATGTTAACACTGTCTCTGTAAATGCTTTGCCTCATTAGCTAACTTGCTTAATATCAAAATACAGCACAAAAAATTTGAAGGGTGACCAGTCGACCAGGGCCGGACTGGCTACTGGGCGTTTTTTGCTGGGGTGGCAGGGTGGGGTCCAGGTTCCCTGCGGAGGGGCTGATTTTGTTGCTGGGGAGCTGCCGGCGCTTCAAAATAAACAATTCAAAACAAATAGCTTTAAAGCGTGCTTTTTTTAAACATTTGTTTTGTATTGTTTATTAAGGAAAGCCCGGTAGCCAGTCCGGCCCTGCAGTCGACTTTTTGGCAAGAGCCTTCCGCTGCTCAGCCGCAGGTATTGTATCACATTGCAGCATTTGAATAGCGCTTACTACCCTACGTGGGGCGCTGATGTGCTTGCCTAAATGAGCAGCATGCTACACCACGTAGGCTGTGTGGTTGGAAATATGATGTTTGTGTTTTCATCCTATGTGAAAAGTGTTTCTAGGTCATGCGTGATGTCCACCGAGGTGCGGTTATCATGTTATGGGTACACAGCGATTAGCAGTGAGTTGGGTGTTGAAGTGTAAGAGACCGACGCGCAGTTTGATGGTTTTCAACATGCTGTTAGCTTTGAACAGCTCTGCAGGTTCCTTTACGGTATTTCATAGGATTTAGTCTGCGTAGCTGGTTACTGCACTGGGTTGGCCAATCTGAGATTTTGTGTGTAGTTGTGGGCCTGAGCTGGGGGGGTTGGAAGGTTAGAGAAGTGGCGAGATCTATAGGGATGGGCATTTTTAGTATCATCCCGTATCTGAGTGTGTATGCGAGATGTAAGGAAGTGGTCAGATTGTATAGATATTTGGGACCTGCAATGAACAAAACTATATTAAAGTCTTCGAAAATTGCCAAGTAACGCATGACAGATCTCTTCTGTTACACTATGCCTGTTCATTTGGTAGTGTTTGGCTTGTCGGCTGTACAGTGCTGGTGATGGACAACCCTCATAGCCTATATGTATTATGTGAGTTTAATAGGTATAAGTAAAAATGTGTTGCCTAATTCTGGGTATTATGGTCTTAGTATTATTGTGGATCATAACTGTTAATGCATAATGGAAGCAGTTTACTGGTTGAATTATTTGCAATTGTGGGTTATACGCTGAGGAGTGCGCTTGTTGCCACATTTATTGTAACGTTTCTGCAGATTAAGCAGCATAGGGTGGATTATGTGGCAAACCCATAATTATGTGCAAAATTGCCAGTGCTGCTGAATTGCCTAATTCCAGTGACCCTGGTTATAACATAGTATTGTACTGTAATTGCTTTTGTATAGTGCTTCATATTCCATCCTGAGGTACTGAGACACATTATTGTACAAGTAGCACCCTATTCTATAGGGGAGTGCTGGGTGTTGTACTTATTCTGGGCCTATGTGCGAAGCACTTTGGTGTCATGCGTGAAGAAGTAGATTGCTGCTCTTATCTTGCCTTGAGTCCCAGTGTTTATCAGTGTGAAGAAGGAAAGGCGAGTGAAAATTAATTAGTGCACACTTCAAGTTAGCTTTTATGAGTTTATTTGTTAGCCCCATATGACTACGATGCTCAAACAAACAGTCTTTGCTAGGTATAGCAATTTAGACACCCACTCTGGAACTCTGGTAGGTTTAGGTACATCCATGCCAGGTATTGTGCTTCGGCTTCTACTGCGATACAAAAGGGGATGATGGACGGAACGTTTGAGCCAATCAAACACTCACCCCCAGTCAACTGATCTGGGTTTAATCCATCATTCTTTAGCTCACTCCACCACCCCAGTTCAGACATGGCCATATGCAAATCAGTCTGACCCTGTGCCTCATGGGAACAGTCCAGCCCGAACTGCCAAGCCATGTCTTCCCTGGACCGGAAACAAGCATCCTAGGACCGGTTTCTGGCATTTCAGCCGTCATCAGCCAGGCTTGCTTGAATCCAGTGGCAAAGTGAGCAAGGGACCCACGTCTGGGCATACCCCCGCCAACTTAGGGCGACCAAAGCGATACAAAAGGGGATGATGGACGGAACGTTTGAGCCAATCAAACACTCACCCCCAGTCAACTGATCTGGGTTTAATCCATCATCATTCTTTAGCTCACTCCACCACCCCAGTTCAGACATGGCCATATGCAAATCAGTCTGACCCTGTGCCTCATGGGAACAGTCCAGCCCGAACTGCCAAGCCATGTCTTCCCTGGACCGGAAACAAGCATCCTAGGACCGGTTTCTGGCATTTCAGCCGTCATCAGCCAGGCTTGCTTGAATCCAGTGGCAAAGTGAGCAAGGGACCCACGTCTGGGCATACCCCCGCCATCTTAGGGCGACCAAAGCGATACAAAGGGGATGATGGACGGAACGTTTGAGCCAATCAAACACTCACTCCCAGTCAACTGATCTGGGTTTAATCCATCATCATTCTTTAGCTCACTCCACCACCCCAGTTCAGACATGGCCATATGCAAATCAGTCTGACCCTGTGCCTCATGGGAACAGTCCAGCCCGAACTGCCAAGCCATGTCTTCCCTGGACCGGAAACAAGCATCCTAGGAACGGTTTCTGGCATTTCAGCCGTCATCAGCCAGGCTTGCTTGAATCCAGTGGCAAAGTGAGCAAGGGACCCACGTCTGGGCATACCCCCGCCAACTTAGGGCGACCAAAGCGATACAAAAGGGGATGATGGACGGAACGTTTGAGCCAATCAAACACTCACCCCCAGTCAACTGATCAGAATGATGATGGATTAAACCCAGATCAGTTGACTGGGGGTGAGTGTTTGATTTGCTCTAACGCTCCGTCCATCATCCCCTTTGGTATCGCTTGTTCGCCCTAAGTTGGCAGGGTATGCCCAGACGTGGGTCCCTTGCTCACTTTGCCACTGGATTCAAGATAGCCTGGCTGATGAGGGTTTTGAACCCGAAACCGGTCCCAGAATGCTTGTTTCCGGTCCAGGGAAGACATGGCTTGGCAGTTCGGGCTGGACTGTTCCCATGAGGCACAGGGTCAGACTGATTTGCATATGGCCATGTCTGAACTGGGGTGGTGGAGTGAGCTAAAGAATGATGATGGATTAAACTCAGATCAGTTGACTGGGGGTGAGTGTTTGATTTGCTCTAACGCTCCGTCCATCATCCCCTTTGGTATCGCTTCTACTGCGGCATGGCGTGAGTAGGTGGTGTCCGTACTCTGATCTGCAGACACACCACGCGCATCTGGCATCAGATAGAGCATTGACATAAACCTGCTTATTTTTGTACATTATTGTTGTTTATACAATCTAGAATGACTTCAAGAAATTAGTATAAGTTAATATTCTAGTGAGCTAAGGCCCTTGTCAGGTGTTTCAACAAGCCATTGAGTCCTATCGGGACATGACTTGCCACTAAATCACCACGCATACTTACAGTAGAATATAAAGATCACCCTGGGGAAAATAATGGCTCTAATATTTTATTTTATATATGCTTGAGGGATATTTGGCACTGCACAGTCAAACACCTGAAGGGCTGTATATTATTATTATTATTGACTCATGTTTTTTGTATCTTGTCGACATACGTTTTGTAGTCTCTGATGCATAACAATTACGTAATTTAATGGTATGCAGTGTATCGCACTTGGAAGAATGAAGGGCCGAGTCATCCCCAGTGATATTTAAACTTGTGAACTACATGCTGTGAGCAATGACTCACGGAGCACTCCTGCCTGCTATTCATGGCTTGTGAGGTCAATGAAAGGCGCTTGTGTTCATGGCACTGTTTTAGGTTTCATAGGAGGTTCTAAAGTTTTATATTGACATGGAGGAGGTTCTAGATTTGCAAACAGAGACCTTTTGTAAAACATTTCTTGAATAATAATAAGTGTTTTGTGTCCATCCTGTGGGTGTTTAGTGTTTTATTTAGCCCAAACTCGACCCAAAGGTATCAGAGCGCTTTACATGAGTATCAGTTTCATTACAGAGGGAGACATTCATTTTTAGGTTTCGCCTGCAAAGCGCGTGCACTGTGCTTGTGAAATCTATTGCTTTTAATATAAACTTAAAAGGGACTTACATGCCGCCCCCTCTCTTTCCTGGCTTTTCATTGGTTCCTCTGCGTGCCACTTACTTTTCCTCCATTTCTATTGGCTGTAGCATATTTTCCAGCATTTACCAACGCTTGTTCCTCCTCTGCTTTTTTTCATCAGTTTCCCATACCCAAAATACTGCTAACATCCGCTTTGGTGGAACTATTTTTTCAAAAAGTTTTGCCTCTCTCTGCTTTTTTGTCTTGCAGCAGATTTATATAGCGCAACTTATCACCCAGAGAGATTACGTGATTTGCCAGAATCACAGGATGTTGCGCCGCCGAGACTCGAACTGGGATCCCATGCTCTCGAGTCAGCAGCTCTGGCCATGCCACATCCTCTCCAATCCTGTGATTCTTGTCAGAGAGCTCTATCCTCCCTCCCGGACAGTGATTGATAAAAACAGATTATTCATCACATAGGTGAAACCGATGCATTACCAATGCTAGTTATTTTATTTTTTTAGGCACGGGCGAGATTAAGTGATTTGCACAGAATCGCAGAATGTTGGAGCCTCCTGCCAGACTCGAACCTGGTTCCCCAGCTTCAAGGTCGGCTGCTCTGGTCGTTAAGCCACCCCACCCGATTTATAGCTTCTATGTAATAATGCGGTTAACCAGTGTAAGAGCAAAACTAAGGAGCTGTATGTCTCATCTCTCCAACACTACATTTCTTTTCCATGTAACATTTCCCTTGTCCAGATCCACTCAGCAACAAACTCTACGTGTTCATTGGCTGATTTCTAGGCTCTAGCTTTGTTGACAACAAAAGTTCCCCATTTTTTATCTGAGAGGCTAGTCTGCTGTACATCTGTAGACTGGCTCATCTAGTAACTGGCAAATTGTAGGCCGATTTACTCTATCCCACACGGAGGGTGCGTACTACTAACACCCCTTGGACAAAACCCATGCAGTCCACCATCATCATTCCTCTTCCCCATAAGAGTGTGATAAGATTGCATTAATGCAGTAATGACACCCCTATGATCACTAACTGCTTTCAGTATTGTACTTCCTCAATAGCGGAACTGCTTTGTCCCCAGTGAGCGACTGCCAGCATCCAGAGTGATCATTTAAGGAGTTGTCGATAATATGTCTGGCTTGGATGTGGAGTCCATTTCTATCCAGCACAGCCAGTTAGCCCGACAACGAGCTTGGATAATTGCACCATTTTAAGTGGTTTGCTGCCAAAATGTTCAATTAAGGCTTCTCGCAGAGTGGGAGCTTGATCCCTGTCCAGCTTCCATGACCTGAATAAACACTGATCTGGTTCAGCCAATCCAAAGTATAGAAGAGCTAAATCCTATAGACCTGCATCCTGCTCTGTGCTCCTCCCAGCTAGGACCAAGCTGGAAGATTTAATTGCACCCTGACCTTAGGTGCCTGCCTCCGTGAAGTGTCTGTTTCAAACTGGGAGCATCTCTGAGAACAAGGAGGACATTGATGAGGCGGGGCAATTCTCCAGCTCCTGAGACTGCGGAGGTATCCTAGGGAATTTGGACCAGCAATGCTGCAGTGGAGAACTGGCCAAGCAGTCCAGATGATAAAGAAATGTTTAGGTAGGCACATTAGTTACCCTACCTGAGGATCATGCTCTCCTTGTGCCACCATATTTTTTGCACCCTCTGTGTTTGTATAGTTAGGCACAAACTCCAACTAGCGTGGCATCAGGTTGGGCCCTTTGGTCCCCTCATCTGTGCAGCAAATGCATCTGCATGCCATTAGGGACCTTTTCTAATTAATGCCTGGCATGACGCTGTGGTCCAGCAACTGTTAGCCCATGTATAACTCCAGTGATCGGGAAATAAATTTACTCCTTGTCTAGAACTCTCCACCAACTGGCAGATTTTGAAATATAAGCCTTTAAATCTCTTCCATGGTTTCCAACTGGAAGATACCAAACACAAAGTACCCCTCCGGCACCTGAGAATCCCAACAGTATAAGGTGAAATTGAAAATATTGGCTAGTTGATTGGCCAACTGAAGAACCAGATGGTGACTCAAAATTAGTCTTAATTCATGTATTTATATAAAGAGCGCTGATGTATACATGTAAATCCCACCAAGGTGCTACAACATCACAGGCTTAAAAACAATAAATCCGATAAAGATGCATTTAAGAGACCATCACTCAATCACAAACCGAAAGAAGTGTTTCCAAGGTTTTCTTAAAAGAATGTCACAACTCAAAGATTAAGCACAAGGGCATTCCACATTTTGGTGCAAAGAACCCTGAAATCTTTCTCTACATCAACTCTTCTGCAGTGGGGCATTTTCATCAAACAACATGAGCGCAGTCTTAGGGTTCACAAGGAATTGTAGGGCATTATAAGATCAGATTAAAGACTGGACTAGTACTTTAGCAGGCATAAATTGAATGTGCTGCTTTATTAGCAGGCAGTGAAGGGCACTGCAGGCTACATGCACATGGTCACATTCGTGGATACCACATGCAAGGTGAACCACTGTGTTCAGTAATCTCTGAAGCCTCCCTAGCTAGACTTCTGGGAGCCTAATATGAGTGCCATAGAAGTAATCAAAGTGGGCAAGATCATAGTGCCAATGATTGTAGCTCTCTTCTACATGAGTGCTAGATTATTTCTCAAAATATATACTACCTTAAATCAGGAGGACCAGATTTACTGCATCTAGCAGACAAAAATCTAATTTTGACCAAACTAAACTTTCGATTTTCGGAATCTTTGACTTTTCGCTTCTACCTTTATGTAGTACCTTGCCATCAAGTCATGGGGCACTCTCATAAATGTCCTATGCCATTTGAGGCCTCACTGTAGAACCGCATCAGGAGTTGGGTGCCATCGGCATGGGAGAGTGCTGGAAACTGAAAGATCAAATGATCTACCCCAGAGGCTAGAGGTAGATTTTAAATAAAATTGAGTAGATTGTCATTCCCTACTGAATACCACCCTGACGAGTGCCTGGTCCTGCCAGTCAGAAAAGATCTGACTCAATCAAGGCACAAAAAGCTGATCAGAACATCACGATGGACCTTAAACACAACTGAGGAGTCCAATAGCAAGAGACAAAAGATCTGCAGAATCATCATGGTTCCTTGTGACCCTAAGCTAATTGTAGGTGGCCACCAGAACCACTTTTGTTAGGTATTATTTGCAAACCCTCCTGTGAGCAGCCCATACCCTCTCTCAATAGTGCTGGATAGCCATTTGACCTATATTTTTAGTGAAAGAGGGTAATGACATGATTGACTTGTATTTTATTAAATTTCCAAGGTCCAGCTCTAGTTACTTCAGTAAGGGGGGGCCTATTCCATGTCTAAAGTTCTCCGGGACCACCACTGTTATGAGCAAGATTTTGATAAGCTCTCATAAAGAAGAAAGAGTGGCAAGGACCAAACCCTGAGAGTAGAAATGGAAGAGGGTTTGTTTGGTAAGCTTGAATTAATCCTGGGCAAGGTAAAGCTCACTTTGACCAAAGTTATTAAAGGGAGATATTTATTACAAGCACAATGCATCCCAGCCAACCCACCCTAGTGGCACGGAGAGTTTAATGACCTCATATGTTTTTCAAAGAATTCAGCCATGTCACCACAGAGGGCTTGGAATTATCTTATTTCAGAGGCACAATATATGTAAAAGCCGTAGCTACCAAAACTCTCCAAAGGAAAGTTATTTGAGGATATAGAACAATTTAGGTTTACTTGGATTGAGTCAAAAATCAACGTTTCAACCCACCACCTGCCCAAAAGATGGCAATGGACTTCTTCAGGACTGTGTTACTCGGAGTAAACATCTGTCCATACAGCTATAACAAGACAAGAGATAAGCAATTTCAATTATAAATTGCTAATGAAAACATTCTGTCAAACTGTAAAGTTACATCCCTGTGTCATCTACAGCAGTGCATAAGAAGACTAATTCATCAGGCAGACAAAATAAGGTTTGTGTTTTGTACTGTGTGATTGTACAGTAAAGAACAGGAACGCATGTAGAAAAAGCTACTCAAATCAGGGGAACTGAAATCTAAGTGAAGGAAAAACATTGTCTCACCAAAAAGATTAAGGGTTTAAAGCGGTCAACAGATTAAAGGTTTTAAGCGGTCAAGTGATTTGAATACCAAGTTGATACTATCACCATCATATTGACAAGGGCAGAACGTTCTGCCTATAAAACAAAACATTAAGAACCCCAATTAAGTGGTTTGTTTTGATATTTTGAGTTAATAACCATATTGCATACGAGAATTACCTTTATCATGTGGATAAAGTGATAGCATGCAGAGGACGTCAGAGGAGTATAGATTCCGAGTCCTCAACAGTTCTGCCTGAAATATTTGAAACATATCTGATGTACATTAATGCTTGTTAAAAAAAAAAATGAGTTGTGTAAAGGGCAACTAATTTGTCCTCATTAAACACAATTCAATTGCTTGAAAAGAGCAGTTGCAATACTGCTGTGAACTGCTTGGAATCCGGCGAAAGATTTAAATATTTTTCCACCTACCACAGAAATGGTTTCTGTTTTGCATACAACACATATTTTTCTGTTTTTATTTCTTTTTTGGGGGTGGGGGATGAGAAAACACTTTTGGTGAAATGGTATTAAAACCAAGCACTGCAAACGCCACTAGGTCCGGCTTTAATGTGCTAATGCACACAAACCATGGCAAAAGCAAATGCACATGACATGGACTATTTGTGCTAAGTGTCTGTGCAGCCTAACTTTTATGAGCCTCCAATGTCTGTGCATTTTGTATTTCTGAAGCTTGTGCTATATGGCACCAGCACCTCCGGTTTAGGGAACAAAAACACAAAAACAGCACGCCCTTAAACTTAGGGAGAGGATGTGGGGCTATAGGCCAGAGCTGCCTACCTTAGGAACAGGGGAACCGGGTTCGATTCTCGGCTTCGCCTCAACATCCTGTGATTCTGTGCAAATCCCGTAATCTCCCCGTGTCTAAAAAAACACAATCAATGTGCCCTTAAGTAATGTAACTAGTGCTCACGCAAAGAGCACAAAAATCTTCGGGTCGAATTCGCACTATATAAACTGCAATAAATAAATAAATAAAATATCGCTGACAAGGTGGCAAAAAATGAGCACGGTTGCATAGAGACAATGCATAAATAGGCTGTGCATGTGTGCAAGTCGGGGCTTATACGCATCAGCACATTAAAGGCAGACCAGATTTTGCACCTTAATGTAAATTTTCACCTGCATGTGTTTTGCACCTACAACTGTTTGAACACTTGTGTGGTATTTTATTGTTGTCAGATCGGTTAGCAATCGGCTGTCTGTTATTCTATTTTCCAATGCTGTTTGCACCCTAGCTTTGTTGGAGTGTGACCTTTTGCCCATTTTCCAAGGTTATGTAACTCACACGCATTAATAACTTCCTGTTCCTATGAATACCTGAGAACGACAGAATTCCTTATGTTGCTCCAACAGTACCTGCTTTCTGTTCCTGGGTCACTCTAGGACATTACCGACTCACGTGTTTGGGCTTGGGACTTAAACGCATGAAAATGAAAAACACGTCAACTTTGCTTTGCTTTTCAGAATTCAAGAAGCCTGCACCCATGGCGTTTTTAAAAACCTCTGTGGAAACTTGGCTCCTCACTAATCAAAAAAATCTTATGATGAAAATGCTTAAAAACTCAATAATTATTAAAACGGCCCTTTAATTTATATATTCTGCCAATTAGTAGTTTCAAGATCTTTCTGCTGTTAAATTCACTGCCCAAACCTGTGAATTTAAAATGTATTTTGCTTGCGATTTGCTATGACCGTTATTTAAAATTATTTATTTTCCGCGATCATTGTGATTTACTACGGAAAGGCTTTTTCAAAGCAATGAAAGAACCATGACAAATAATACTTATACAGGGCAAGGCCCATATGATTTTGAAACAAAACCCTATAGATACACTGTGCTCGCTACTTTTGGAAATGGCAGCAACTCAGTTCGTTTGAGCACAAAAAAGGCTATTCTCATTCTTGGTAGGCTTATTTTTTTAGGTGACAAACATTAAAACACTTTTTTAAGTTATCATAATTTTACCTAACCCATGCCGTCTTTGTACCTGGACATTAAAGAGGCGGGAATGCATCTTCGCCTTAAAACCCCCTCTTCAAATGAGACGTCAACAATAGAAGAGCGCCTCCTTGTGGTAAATCGGTGCAGGTGTCACGTATACGGGTAACGTGCTGAGAGCGAGAATAGAAGTTTAGGTAGATTTCTGTGTATCCATTACTGCATATTTTTTTCTGTTTGGCAATTTTTGCCCAATTTTAGCTACTGAAACAGGCCAGCACACTGCTTTCTGGGTTGGCTGTACGCCGGTTGCCGTGATCGAACATCTTTTTAATTTTTTTAATTTTTATTTTTATAACTGGCTTATGCAGCGTTCACAATCTGTGTCGCAGTTATAACAAATGCGTATGTTACGATTCATGATACTCTGATATCAGAAGGTATTTTTGTTCAACCGCATTAATATTTCTTGTTTCAGTAACCTTCTAATGCACACAATTAGCAGAAATACTGGTTAATTTTATAGACCGGTTTTTATGTAATGTTTGTACTGAGTGGTATAAACTTGCTTGCAGTGTTTTCGTTGACAGAACGAGCATTTACAGATGGTTACAGTCACGTGAAAATTGGAGCTAAAATATAGGTATTGTGAACAATATTTATGCGGTCTAATGTGGCATATCGTTATAACGTACTCATTTTCAGGAAGATCTGCCATTTTCTTTTTATTTCTTACACTAGAAAATGTAATATCCTCTGGATAGTTTCAAATATATAGATGCATTTACTAAGCCATATTGTTTATTCTGGGGGCTGATTCACAATGCTGCATCATTAGCTAATCTGTTAAGTAAGAAATATTGACCTGGTGGAGGGAAGGGCATGCATGATGAATCAGCTGGTCTTTGTTAAATGGCCAGTAATATGAAATATTAATTAACGAGAAGGCATAAAGTGGGTACTGATGGCTTTTCGAGAGCGCAGTGAAGCTCATATGCTGGCCCAGAACGCTTTAGGGTTACTTGCCAAATCCACAAGAGCGCGGAGGTGTCCAGTTAAAATTTTAACACTTGGCTTTGGATTGATTATGAGTGAATACCCTAAACGAAGCATGGGAAAGTCAGGCCATTCGTGTTCAGTGGATACAATTGGAAGCATCCATCGATTTAGAGGCAATGGTGGTGAGGACATATTTCACATAATTATTAGGCTTTGTACCCGTACATATATCTACTGTCATACATTTTGAAACAATAAAAAAACTCAGTTTTTTATGTTTTCCTCCTATAATCAGCTCTGCTTTGAGAAAAATGAAGTAGACTCATGAGGCGGAGAGCATACCAGAATCATTTAACGCTGTTATTTTTTCTGGTGACTTTCCTGAATTTGAACAGTAACATTTTGTGGCAAGGAAAGCTTATAGTTGAATTGTCGGTGTAGGCCGGGTTCGCAAAGCAGTTTACGTACCGACCTTCCACTTGGGTGTGAAACAGGCTTAATATATACCATTGTAACTTCCAGACAGAATTTTTAAAAAAATGTGTAGTTACACTCTTAACTTGATATGCTCATATGCAAAATTACAGCAGGGTTGTGCAATTTTAAATGGGAGTAAATCTGCTCCAAGGGGAAGGAAGTGGGCATGCCAGGATTAAGATGCCTTGGAAGTCTTACAAAAATAAACTTGCGAAATTGTGGATTGTCCACAAAACTATTTATGGCCTATTTAAGCATTAGATGCAGTTGCCCCAAAATTTATGAGGGGTGTAGTGTGATGAGTTTCTTCACAGGAAAAAAATAATTTCACTGTGAAGAAAATGAAAACGAGCACAGGCAAGGTCACTAGGTTTGACCGCTTAACCAATTGGCTTTATCAATGCTTTTTGCTGATGATGTGCAGCATCAGCCAAAAAAGGCGCAATGATGCAAACTCACACATGCGCATCAAGCCACATGCATGATGACATAAGCGCGCATGCTTCACGTATGCATGCACCTACTGAATGATGGAGACACCATTTTATTTAATTTCTAAACGGTGGACGCCATTTGAAGCAGTAAATAAAATAAAAAATCTTGTGCAAATGTGTTAATTTATTTATTTTATTTTTTAAATGGAGCTATCTGGCAGCAAATTTTATTTGCTTGACCACCCCAAAAATGTGAAAAAAAATATTTTAGGGACTGTAAAGCATGGGGGAGCAATGGAGCATGAGTGGGGGAAGTGACAAGGGGGCGCAATGGCTAACTTGAGACTCAAGGGGGAATAAATATGAAAAGAAACTGGTGTGGGGGAAGCATTGGAAGGGATGGGAGAGGAGGGCATCATTTTCCATTATTTTTTTCTCCACTTTTTCCATTGATTTAAACTTGGTACTGTTGGAATAAAAATGTTTTAGCTGAATTACCCATGCATTGTATGTTTTAAGTTAGCATTCGCGGCACCATTTTATGTTCAGCCACCATTTTTGAGCCATGATCGAAATTAACTTCTGTCCCTCTGTCTCTGCCCCAGCTGGAAGCAGCTGCGATAGTTTTCATTTCTCCAAGGTTGAGCTTCGCTGTACTAATGAATACAATGTCTTTGTCAGTACATACCTTTCCCACTATATAGGCCTGCTCCCACCCTTAGACCGGCGTGTGCAGGCCAAGTGACCTTGACGCTGAGATAGCATGTGCCATGTCTCAGGACTGAAACCCATCCTTCAGTACCTCCTTTGTTCACCAGCTACCAACTGGAAATTTCCAGTTGGGGCGTGTCCTCGTTGGTTCTGAGTTGTACATATCTGTATTGTGATGCTTGCTGAAGTCAGTCCCTCTGCAGCAATCTAAGGAGGCTGGTCAGACCGGACTCCACTCGAGTGTACCCTGAATAAAACATACTTGTTTTGTATTCTCTACTGTCTGACTGACTCTTCATTTGTATGGAAGGCTGAGAGGTGGTCGCGAGTGACCCGGGTGGCCCTAATCAGGTCACTTCCTTCAGTACAATAATTCTATGCATAATCTACTTATAGTATTTTATCATCACTCATGACCTTCGGGCATCTAGCTAGTAGCAACAAATGTACTACCTCCTAGTGACTGTTATTCACACAGTTAAGCAGTAAATGTATCTTTGTGCTGCAGTTTATCTGCCAGGACCACCACAATCACGGTATCAACAGTGATGCTGCTCAGAGACACCCAAATGTTGGCATATAAAGTTGCAAAAGTTTCAGTGTGCTAACAAAGTGATAAAAAACTGAAAGAGCACACAGAGCAGTGCTTAATTTGTAGCGGTGCTTAGCACCGGCACTTATTTCTCAGGGCCAGGTCTATTGAATTTTCCTCCAGGACACTGGTTGTGTTTGCCAATGCTTGCTGGCAGCGTAGTTAAACAGTTTTTATTGTGGTCTGTTTTCTATTTCTAAAATCCCACTACATTATCTCTGCCTCGGAACGGAAGCGGAAGTTGGTTGAGTTAACTTGCAGTTGAACCGAGGGGTGAAGAGAAGTTCTGCTGCCCGGGGACTGTGCATATTTGGACACGCTTACTAGAAAGGGAGAGAAGAAATCCTTGTTCCGTTTCATTGGTATGTTTTGGATGGTAGGAGAGGGGGATGAGGCACAAAGTGATTGAGGCGGGTTTGATTTTTGACACCTCCTTGCGCTGTGAGTTCTTGTTTCAAAGATGGGAACCGCCACTTTTGTAATGCGACGCTTAAATGTAGTGCGTCATTAGTTAATGAAGTAAATTATTACAAGCGACGAGGTGTGCCATTTTCTCATAACAGACTTCATATGGCTACAGAGCATACCTTGAAGTTTAATGTCCTCACAGCTCCGAGCAAGGTAACAAACTAAGGAAAATGGGTGGGTTGCAGTTTGAATAATGTAAACGTGTATATAAATTGAGGGGCATGGAAAATCAATAAAGTTAAATGCACTGTTTCGCAGTAGCTCATACATCTGCAAGGCTATATGAAAATCAGGGGTATCTCTTCGACCTGTCCTAAAGGTGTGTGTGTGAACCGCAAACTAATTATCAGAGGCCCGCGGACTCGAGGTGGCCAATGAGTCAAAAACGTGTTTTTATTTTCAGTTCTACCTCCATTTTTGCTAGAGCCTTCCTTTGTGTGTGTGTGTTCGTTTTCTGCCATTTTTCTGGCCTCAGCCTCTGTGTGGGATCTTACTCGATGTGCCCTGGTTATTTTCAGCGTAAAGACACCTAGTAAGTGTTAAAGTATAAGGCGCAGTTGAGAAACAATAAATGAATGAGTTCTTTAATTTTCTTTTGTGTGGCTTCCACCTTAAGCACTTTCCCGGTAATTAGATAATGTTGGTGAACTCTAACTTCACTGGTCTTCCTCCATCTCACCCGAGAGAAGGGTTGGAATGGAGACCTTACCTGGGTTCTGATCTGGGCCAGCTTTTGGCATGGGCGAGCTGGGCCCAGGCCACCTATCTTCAGATGAGCGCATGGAGCTGTCTCAATTCAAGTCCTAAAGACAACAACATCCCTCTTGATTTCGATGATTCAAGATTAAACTGCTTTAAATCTTTTTTTTCTTTTTTTTTTTCCTTGTCGAAGGTGTCATTTTGCACCCCATTAAACCCCCTCCCATCTTCCTCTTACCCTCTGTTGTCACGCATCAGTACTGCTCTGGTTATTATCCGATCTCATGCACTAAACATTTTGCAATTATAAGCAAATCACTTTATTTTCCACAATTGCAATACTACCCCGATTACAGCCTGATTCATCTTCTACAGGTTCTACTGCTCCACACACATTTCTATTTACACCTCGTGTTTGAGAAGCGAATGCTACTATAGGTGTTCTCTTGACAGCGTTTCACTGCTCTTTGAAATTAGGCTTCTGTTATATCAAGCAAAACAGAATAAGCACTGACAAAACCAATAGGTTGGACCAAGGCAAACCCGAGGCGGACCCGAGAGACCTCAAGAACTTCCGGCCCATTTCCCTGCTTCCGTTCCCAGCCAAGGTCATCGAGAAGATCGTCAACAAACAGCTAACCCGATACCTCGAAGAAAACAGCATCCTGGACCCATCCCAATCAGGGTTCCGCAGCAACCACAGCACGGAGACTGCCCTCATCGCCGCCACCGACGACATCAGGACCCTGCTGGACAACGGTGAGACCGCAGCCCTCATCCTGCTGGACCTCTCCGCCGCCTTCGACACTGTCTGCCACCGCACTCTACGCGCACGCCTCCATGACGCAGGGATCCGAGACAAGGCCCTGGAATGGGCCACCTCCTTCCTCGCCGGCAGAACCCAGAGAGTTCGCCTCCCACCATTCCGATCCGAAGCCTCCGAGATCATCTGCGGCGTACCCCAGGGATCATCCCTCAGCCCAACACTGTTCAACATCTACATGGCCCCGCTCGCACGCATCGCCAGACAGCACAACCTCAACATAATCTCCTACGCCGACGACACTCAACTGATCCTCTCCCTCACCAAGGACCCCTCGCCGCCAAATCCAACCTCCATGAAGGAATGAAGGCCGTCGCCGATTGGATGAAGATCAGCCGACTAAAGCTGAACACGGACAAGACAGAGGTCCTCATCCTCGGCTCCAACCCTCAGCCTGGGACGACTCCTGGTGGCCAACGACACTGGGAGCAGCCCCGACACCCACCGACCACGCACGCAACCTGGGAGTCATCCTCGACTCAACGCTCTCCATGGCCAAGCAAGTCAACGCAGTCTCCTCCTCCTGCTTCAACACCCTCTGCATGCTTCGCAAGATCTACAGGTGGATCCCGACAGATACAAGAAGAACAGTCACCCAGGCCCTCGTCAGTAGCAGACTTGACTATGGGAACGCCCTCTACGCGGGAGCCCCGGCCAAGCTCATCAAGCGACTGCAACGCATAAAAACGCCTGCGCACGCCTGATCCTCGACATACCACGCCACAGCCACATCACCCCCACCTGAGGAACCTGCACTGGCTCCCCGTCGACAGGAGAATCTCCTTCAAACTCCTCATCCACGCACACAAGGCACTCCACAAGACTGGCCCAGCCTACCTCAACAGACAACTCTTCTTCTACGTCCCCAACAGCCAGCTCCGCTCCGCCGACCTCCCCTCGCCACCGTCCCTCGCATTCAAAGAACAACCACCGGCGGCAGATCCTTCTCACACCTCGCCGCCAAGACCTGGAACACCCTTCCACTAAGCCTACGACGGACCCAAGACCTGCTGACCTTCAGGAGGCTACTCAAGACCTGGCTGTTCGACCAGTAGCAGCAACCCCCCCCCCTTTTTTTTTTTCCTCCCCAGCGCCTTGAGACCCTCGCGGGTAAGTAGTGCGCTCTACAAATTCTGTGATTGATTGATTGAATAGTGGAACCACAGATGCATGCAAACGCATAATATAGATGTGCATATTAACAGAAATCACATGTTTAAGCAGAAAGACCAATATCTGTACAGATATTTATGCATATGCACCCAACAAAAAGAAAAAGTGTACACTTTCAGCTCAGTCTGCTAATTGTGCCCTCATGATTGGCAGCAAGTTCCTCTGAAGTGTAGTACCAGAGCAAGGTATGACCGGAAGGCCACCGGAGAGGGCAGTCTAAATCACCATGCCCCAGGGCCACAAAGGCCAGGCCTTCTATGTCCACGCCTGTCTCTTCTCTGCTTGCACGGATTTCACATGTGCCCTTTAGAGTATTGCTCCCTTCACACAGATCTATCCCGATGTCTTCTCATCCTCCCTCTTTCCTGATTTCGCCTATGCCTGTGATTTTACCTCCTTTGTTCACCCCATATGTGAACCTTGACAGCATTTGAATTGCCATACCCATAAAGAATCTGGGCTGAGACTGTGGCACAAAGTGAAGCGGTGTGATTTTTGCCACCTCCTTGCACTTTGAGTTTTCGGCAAACGCTGCGCTTTGTTTCAAAGGTGGGAACTGCTATTCTTTGTTATGCGACGCTTAAATGTAGTACTTTATGTGAGAGAGGTGTGTGCAGAACTCAGGTTCTTCTCTGTGAGTTTTAAAGATTGGGGCTTTCTTCATGAAGAGGTAGAAATAACCACTTGTGAATTAGATTGCATGAATAGGGGGGCTTTTTTTGGAACATGTGGGTTGCTACATTTTCAAGAATAAAATACAGGCCATTTGTTGTTGTTTTAAAAGTCTGTAAAGACCCAGACATGATACTAAATAGGACTTTAAACAAAATTGTATTTAATAATTTGTAGCCTGACTCTTGTCTTTTATTACTTCTTTATTAGTCAAGGATCCTTAACTGGGCAATCATCTCTTTTAAAAGTGCTTTCTAGTTCTATTTGCTTGTTGAAGTATGTACAGATAAGGGCTAAAGAATACCAGCTTTAGGCGTTTCTGCTTATTTTTGTACTGGCCAGGACATTAAAATACCGTTGGTGCCATTAGAAAACCGGTCAGGTGGCAACCCTAGAAAGTGCAGCGAATGTGGCAATTACATTTGGCGTGGAAGTTTGGGGGGAGGGTGTTATGTGCTCACATCTCAACAAGAGTGAGGCAGACTCAGCTGAATTTTGTGCTTTATTAGTTCAAAAGTGCATGTGGAAGCCTCTCTGAATAGAGTTGAATGTCTGACTTCATTGAAATAGGTGGCAGTGGGGTTTTGTGTCTTATAGCCTGATTGTATAATAGAACTATTTGTTTGAAGCATGAGAGCCAGATTCGCCATCAAAGCTTAATCCCTATGGTATAACTGACACTTAATTATCTTTTATCAGGAATATCTATTGTGATGCCACAAAACATCGTGTGATGGCATACAACTTTAACACAGTTAAAGAATAGCTATTGACTCCTGGACAGCACAGCTACGCATTAATTAATCAGTCCCAAGAATGATGCAGCCCTGTCACACCTCAACTTTATATAATTAATTACTGTATATTGATAAAGCAGAGGTGTACTCTTTTCTTGCTCTCCCTCAGTATCTGCTTTTCTTTCTCTCCTTCACACCTCACTCCTTCCCTTCTCTCCATTCTCCCTTCACTTTCTGCCCTATGTCCGCATTTCCTCTTAATCGCTGCCCCCCTAACTAATTGCTTTTCATTTTTCACCTTCCCATCTTTCCCTTTCACTCTCCTTTCACATGCTCCCTGCTGTCTGCTCTTCTTCCTTTGCCTTTCTCCTCTTTCCATTCTCATCATGTTCCACTCCAATCTTGCACTCCCAATCTCTGCTTTCCCCACTTCTCTTCACATTCCTTGTCTACCGTATTCATATTTGCCTTCAGACCTCTCATCTTTCCTCACTCTCCCTTTTATGTTTTTCTTTATGCACACATCTTTATATCCACTCGAGGAATCTGTGTTTTATCTCAGGGTCATAAATTTAAATCGTGGTGTGGCCACTCAGTCTTTCATCTTTCTGAGGTCGCTAAAATTAGTACCATTGAGCTTGATAACATTTTTAATTTGGCGTCAAGGCCCCCCTCTGGTGAATGTCCTTTACAAACATACATGGTATGTTAAAGACACAACAAATTATTTCAATCTTTTGTTTTTCAATTTCTTTGCAATATTGCACTGTCTTCATTCCATCAGTCCCTCCTGGACCCAGTACCTTCCATACTCTTATCCATTCCACTGACCTCCTTTCTTTCCTTCGTCCCATCTTTTTTCCTTTCCTCTTTCTCTTCCTCAGCACCTCCAGCCATGCCTCCTTTCTTATTTCCATTCTTGCTTACTTGCATCCTCATTCATTCCCTGTGAGAAAGTGCCCTCTTTCTGCAGGGTTGCCCTCACTTTTTGCTGAATTGCTGATGTGCTTTGACTGAGTGTGCCCTGGGCTCCTGCTAATCAGGTACCCAGGGCCTATGTTCTTTCCCTAAAACTGCATTGAAGCCTAAACCCAATTAGCATCTCTGGCCACAGGCCAGCCCCTGGTAAATGGTACCACAGGTACCCAGGGCACTGTAGGGCTGCAGCACTTATTGTGCCACCCTTAGAGGCCCTGTACCCTTACACACACACACACACACACACTGCCTTTGCAGGCTGCGTGTTTTGGTGCAGAACAAAGTGAAGAGTCGACATGGCACACATTTGTGTGCCATGCCTACAACCCACTGCCCTGGCATAGATCAGTCACCCCTCTAGCTGGGTGCACTATACCAGTGGTGAGGGTACAGGTGCATGAGCCCTGTACCCCTACAGTGTCTAAGTCCATTCTTAGACAGTGTAAGTGCAGTGCTGCCATTAAGAGTATATGGTGCTGGGAGGTTGTCATTTCGAACTCCAAAGCACCATAATGGCTACACTGAAAACTGAGAAGTTTGCTATCAAACTTCTCAGCACATCAAACCCACACTGATGCCAGTGTGGGATTTAATGAAAAATGCACACAGAGGGCATCTT
Organism: Calotriton arnoldi; assembly: GCA_963921515.1. Taxonomy (NCBI): domain Eukaryota; kingdom Metazoa; phylum Chordata; class Amphibia; order Caudata; family Salamandridae; genus Calotriton; species Calotriton arnoldi. Next base: position 26,928 of record CAWUFW010013966.1, on the reverse strand, counting down.
AGAGATGCCCCCTGAAAACTAACCCACCACTAGTGTCCAGGCTGGGTGGCTGCTTTCAGCTGCCACCACCAGACATGTTTCTGGACCCCTGGGTCGAGAGCCTGCTGCTCTCTGGGGCCTGAAACAATGCACATCCTGGGACGAGGTGCCAAGCCTCCTCCCCCAGGATGAGCAGGGTTCACGAAGAGGAAGCTTCAAAGGCTTGACGCCTTTGTGAGCTTCCCCAGGCCACTTGCTGCTTTCAGCAACTGGTCCCCACTGGTTCTGACCCCCACTTTGGGCGGGAGAACCGGCGGGAAAAACAAGTGAGGAAGAGAGGTATGCCCACCTCTGCCAACTCCACCCCTCAGGTGGGGGAGGCGAGGTGAAGCACAACTCCCAGTCCCTGCCATCTTGCAGATGGGGGGACTCAGCCAACCAGGGACAAACTCATGCCCCCCTCCCACTGGAGGGTGGCATAATAGGGGGTGTACCCACCCCAGGGAAGGGACACATTGGTCCCTGCCTTTTACCTACCTGTAACGCCCCTAAATCTAGTATTTAGGGGCACCCCTGAACCTTGCTTCCTCAGACAAGAAGAAACTACAAGAAGAAGGACCGAACAGCCGTGCAGCAGCTAACAAGAGGAAGACGCCCACTGACTTGGCCCCAGCCCTACCGGCCTGTCTCCGCCTCGAACCTACTCCTGCGAAATCCCGTTGTGTCCTGCAGCCAGCAACCTCGAAAACCCCCAGAGGACCTGCCTGTCTTCAGCCCCAAAGACTTTGTCTCCCGTGAACACGGATTTGTTCATATGCAACCTCTGGCTCTGGCCGGACACCGCGAATCTGCCCCACTCTGCACCCGCTGTCCACGGCCCGAGCTCGAGTGGGCAAACAACATGAGGAGGTCCCCCCGGCGATCCTGACCCAAGATCCGGCGACCCCTGACCTGCCTGCAGCCTAAATCCAGAAGGCCCCCCCCCAACCGCGACCAGGAGCTGGTAAGAAGATCCGACCCCAAAAGGCACCCCTGCACCCGACGCCCCACGGCCTTGGGTGCCCAAACCGACGGTGCCTAACCAATCCCTAACTTCCCAACTTACCTCTCAAAGTGGTGGTCGCACCCAGAAGACCTTCGTCCCCAAGCCTGCAATGCCTTTGCAACCCGGAGGTTCCCCATTGAAAACAGGGCGCCCGACGTCGAAACAGCCCCCTGCACCCGGCCGCCCTAGTGCCACTGAGGGTGCACTTTTGGTGCTACTTTGTTTCCCCATTTGCCCTGAGCTAAAGTCCAGGAGCTTTGCTCCCACACCCAAGTGGCCTGCTCGTCAGCAGCCACCAACCGGAGGCCCCCTATTCCCCCATTGGATAACATTGGGCCTCAGCATTCTGCACCTGGCCGCCTAGTGCCGCTGAGGGTGTAACTAGAGTGCATCCTTGACCCTGGGGGACCCCTGAGTCTACCCCCAGAACCTCAACTCCCACTACCAAATACTTACCTCAAAACCGATAACACTATTTTCCTCCATAGGATAACATTGACTGTTTTTCTGTGAAAACCTAAAGAAATTCTTTAAAATTGTACTGTTTAACAAAAACGATTTTACTTACCTGTTTACAGGAAATGTCCCAGAGTAGTATCCAGGTATACTACTCTGAGTAAGAAAAGTAATCCGAAAGTAACTTACCTTTAATCTTACGGAAAATCCCATTCAAAGTATATGTACTGTATTCTGAAAAGCATTGCATTATCAGTAACACTACTGTAATCAAATCAAAGTACATTTACAATTGCAATCCAAACTGTTACAATCTGTATATTTACTGCAAAGTACTCATCACTTACCTGTGCCAGGCTTGCTTGGTTCTAGGAAATAAAATACCTAAAAGAATATTTTTGATACAAAACAATTGGTCTGAAGTTCAGTCTTTGAGTGTGTGAATTAATTTGCTGACTGAGTGTGTACAACAAGTGCTTAACACTGTCCTCTGATACTGCCTTACTGCTCGACCACACTACCACAAATAGAGAGTGAGGTGCTATCTAACTTTACGTCTGCCCAATGTAGGAAGCTGGCTCTGTATATACTATACCAAAGTGAGGTATAGTGTGCACAGAGTCCAGTGGATCCCCAAAGGTAGGCGTGAGGTCAGGTAGGTGTACGGGCTTCCTTTCCTATGAGGAACTGTCTCGAGGGACCCACAGCCGATCCTCATGGGGATTTCTTCCCGCTTAATTTGGAATACTACTTCCTAACTTCCTAAGTGGCACTAGATTAATCACTACAGGCCACGTATCTGATCTATCTATCACTACACGCTTTTCTGGTCCTGAAGAAGCTCATGGGATCTCCTCCTGAGACCGTTAAATTGCGCGAAACAGGTCGACCTGAGAAACATACCCACTAGGGGTGTGTCACAAACCTAGCTACAGAGGGCCATTACATCCCTCACAGCAGCACCACCTTCTTGGTTTTTACTAATGACAGAGGGACTCTTTTCTTCAATAAATTCTCTAAGCACCCCTCCAGTCATTTTTTAACTTCACGTTAGGACACCACTGCCACTCACCCCCACGCACCATTACGGCTTTATCTAAAAGATCTCCAAAAAAGTGACCCTTCGGGGGACCCGTAGAGCATTGCAGCGCCGGCCCGACGAGGAGCAATAGCCCAATGATGAAGCATGACATCCTTTGGGGTGTGTGAGGGCATCAAGGACAGGACACACTGTCTCCAACAACCACAGTAGTAGAACGACAACAGGTTTTTGTCTTTGCTTTTCTCCTCCTACCTATCCAGCTAACACCAGTCATTCACAATGACACCTACAGGTCCCAGAATATCCCAGTCACCTTCAACGTTCCAGTGTGTTCCATCTTCTCCCTTGTCCAGCATCTACATGAGCCCTTTGGGGTTCTACTCGCAGTTAAATTAAAAATCACCAATACACTGATGACACACAACTGCATCTGAAGGGCTCCCCTGTCCAGACATCCAACGCCTCAGACTGCATACTTTTTTATCCAGACTTGAATGTCGTGCACCTCCTCAAAGCTTAACCCTACCAAAACAGAATCCCGTCTGTTGCTAAGAAAAACTAGTAACACCTAGTCCAAAACTAACTCAGCTAGTAGAACCTAACTCAACTACATCAACCTGGACGGCATCGAACCCAGCTTTCACATTACGCCAGGTCTTTTGGTTACATCCTGAGCACTAATCTCACCTTCACGGAACACATCAACAGAAAACTAAGACAGCCTGGTACCTGCTCTCTGTACTAAAGAAAGTGAAAACAGTCCTCCAACAAAGCTACTTCAGAACTGCTGATCAAGCCATTGTACTCTTGCATATGGATGGCAGCAATGCCCTGCTCCATGGCCTCCTAGATTCCACAGTGCCCACCCAAAGGGCATCGTACATACAGCAGCACACCTCATCAAGAACCTGGAATTATATGACCATATCACTCCCCCCACACTGATGGAGCTCAAGTGTCTGCCTCTGCCTTTGCCATGCCACAAACCTGCTGCCAGTACACCATCAGAATGGAGACTAAGAAGGGGAAAAAAGAAACAAGGCAACAGGCCTTCTCCATCTATGCACCCAGAATCAGGAACATCCCTACATCCATCAGGGCTGCCCTAAATGTGCTTTAGTTTAGGAAAGAGCTGATGATGCACCCCTTTAAAGAGCACTGCTTCATGTTGCAGTAACAGTCTACTTTCACTCTCAGAAACCATCTACATTTCAAATTACACATTGACTCTGTCTTTGTCCTGCTTGGACACTGTACAGTCCTTCTGCTAGGTTTGCGCTATATGAATAACACATAAATGCATACTTCTTTCCTTGTAGTTCCATCCAACCTTTCCTTACTGCTTCCTGTGTGGGATGTAAAAGAAACAGAAAAAAGACTTTTGTGAATCTTTTCTCACTTAACTTATTTCCCCTCGTTAGGTATTCTTACAATTCCATTTTTATGGCAAATCACATTGTTCAATGGATAGTTTTGGTTGAGTTTAATATTATATCCAAGACAGATTTCCTGTTTGGCTACCTGTTTCCTACAAAGTTCAGCGTCCGCTTAAGAAGCTTTCCCAGCGAATACTACTTATTGAAAGGTGAAGATGACTGTTACACATTAGTGTTCTGCATTGGATTTCTTGGTGTGTGTGGAGGCATTTGCAACCAATACGATCGCATTTTCAATAACTATTTCATAATGTAGCAAGGTGAGGATGCCATCCAGTCATTATAAGCGAAGAAGGAGCAGATGAAGCACTTTCTGTCTGATGCAACAGTGGGTGAGTTAGCAGCAGCCAGAGGAGCAGCAGTATTTGCCAGACTAAATCCAGCACTAAGGTTATTAAAGCTAGATTCATAACAGCCTGCAGCGATTTCTCTCCTTTTTAGGTTGATGCTACCAGAGAACACAAGCTGTCTGGCTGCAAAAACCTGTGGTGGGTTTACCAAGAATTTATATGGGATTACGGCCTGCCCATTGCTTACTATTGGTTGATTTTATTGTTTCATTTGCTTGCTTCTTATTTGATGGCTTTTCTTGTCCCAGTTTGTCCATTTTGTGTTTGTTCCTCCCCTGGAGCATAGCCTCTTTACCATCTCACTGATTAGTTGACTTCTGTCCTTCCACTGCTCACTTCAACAGAACAACTTTTTTCTTTTTGCTTAAGCTCTCCAGGAAAGTGCATGTGTCTTCCAGATCTCTCCCTTATGTGCTTCTCCCCTGCCAAATACCCGCCCCGTGCTCCATGTTGCTGTGTCCTTCGTGCTGCTGACTCCCTCGTGTTGCATGCTCTCTCTTGTGTGCTTTCCCGACCAAACTCCCTGCCACTTCTGGGTTGCTTTCTTGCTCCTCCCCTGCTCCCTCCTTGTATTGCTGTAACTTGTCTGCTGCTTTTGCCCACCCACTCCTCTGTGCTTCCCCCAGCTGCCCTGCCATTGTCCTCCATTCCCACAGTTACACATATATATATTATATCACAAAAAGAGAGTTGTCCCCTCAAAGAAGCCTCTCACAGGTAGGTTGAAACTTTGCGTTTATTTGGTGCAAGCTACCGCATGGTTGTCAGGGCAAATCACCATCCTTAAACAACCGACGCGTTTCGTGCTTCTCCAGCACTTTATCACAGGCTAAATCTCTTTTGCAGGCGCCAACCGGTTCAAACACCTGTTCATATCCTGAAGACCTGCCCCAGTGGGCGTGTGCAGGCGCACTGCCTGCTGGTCTTGGTAGTGTTAAGACATCAAACTCCAGTGAGTAGTTGGTGCGCTACACCATAACGATACTTAACATACCCCAGTGGGTTGGTAAATGTCCCGCTCAATCCAGGCTGCACCGTATATATATTATATATATGTGTGTGTGTGTATATATATATATATTCACTGAAAAAACCATAGGTTTCAGGCACGTTATAGTTAGAAATTAGCATTTAAAAAACCTTACAAATTCACTGAAAAAACCATAGGTTTTAGGGACAGTTATAGTTTGTTGGACATTGCACTCGTACAAAACCCGTGAAATTCCCCGTTATAGTTAGTTCAGGTAACTATAACTCGCGCCCCATCAATGCACTGCTGATGACGTCACATATTACATCACTCATGACATGGTCAGTGACATCACTGATGACATCACTGATGACATCTCAAATGACATCATCCAGTGACTGTGTGTTTCTGTAAAGTTTAAATATGTTTAATATATATAGGGAAAGGCGTATTGAAGAATGAGTGGGTGTATAAGTGTCTGAATGGATGATTTAGTAGGTGCGTGACTAACTCTATAAGTGAGTGATTAAACGTATCTTACTGAATGCATGGGTTAGTGACTAAACTGGGTGAATGTCTGTATCCGTCTGTCTGTTGCTGTGTAAGTGGCTGCATGGGTTTGTGAATAGCTACATGAGTGTCTATATGAGTTATTGATTGGTTGGCTGAGTATCTGTATGGGTGCCTGAGTGTTTGTGTGGGTGGGGTGTGTGCGACTCTGTGCATAGATGTGTGAGTGGGTGATTCACTGGGTGGATGGTTACAAGAGTGCATCTGTGATAGACTGTATGGGTGGGTAAGTGTGTGTAGGAGTGTGTTAGTGAGTGAATGTATGTCCCAGTGGTACATGTGTGAGTAACTACGTATGTGAAAGGCAGTATATATGTGTGTTGGAGTATATAAATAGCTATAAGCGATTGTGTGTGATTGTGATAGTGACTGTATGGATGAGTGTGTGCTTGTATCAGAGATTGTATAAGAGCGTAAGAATGTGCTAGTATTTGTATGAGTGAGTGAGCTGGTGTGTGTATAACTGTATAGGTGAGTAAATGGGTGTGTGCTTAATTTTTGCATGACTGACTAGGTGTGTGAGTACCTCTATGGATGAGTGGTGGTGTGTGAGTGTTTATATAGGTGTATGAGTGCATATAATAGTCCTGTACTGAGTGGCTATAAGTATGAGTGACTGTACGGGTGAGTGAGTAGATGTGTGTGTGTGTAGACCTAAGAATCAGTGAGTGTGTATATAGTAATTGGTGTTGAAGTGTCTATGGTTTTGACAATGGCAGTCTGTAATTTACAGTGGGTGTATCAAAAGTTATATTAGGGTGTGAGAAGATGCATCAAATTATCACATGGATGATGTCATCAGTGATGTCATCAGTGATGTCATTTGAGATGTCATCAGTGATGTCATCAGTGATGTCACTGACCATGTCATGAGTGATGTAATATGTGACGTCATCAGCAGTGCATTGCGGGAGCGCGAGTTATAGTTACCTGAACTAACTATAACGGGGAATTTCACGGGTTTTGTACGAGTGCAATGTCCAACTAACTATAACTGTCCCTAAAACCTATGGTTTTTTCAGTGAATTTGTAAGGTTTTTTAAATGCTAATTTCTAACTATAAAGTGCCTGAAACCTATGGTTTTTTTCAGTCAATTTCAAAGGTTTTTTAAATGCGAATTCCTAACTATAACATGTCAGAAACCTATGGTTTTTTTCAGTGAATTTCAAAGGTTTTGTAAATGACAATTTTTAAATGTATTAATTGTTATATTTATTTTTGATACTGATTTACTACATTTTTTTAAACTATTTATTTTTAGATATTTTATTTTTTAAATACATTGTAATTACATTATACATTACATTACAAAATATACTTTCTCAGAATGAATTACTTTAGTTTAAATACTTTGCAAATAGGCAATAGACTTTTAAGTACAGTAGTTACAGTTGTTGCAATGGGCAACACAATTTCAAACACAATGCAACATTGAGCTCAATGTGAATTTCAAGTTAAATGCAATTAGTTACTTTATGGATTACTTTTCTAACCATAGGACTGGATCCTAGATTCAGTCCTGGGACATCTCCTGTAAACAGTTGAGTAAAAGCGTTTTGGTTACAGTAGTGATTTTTAAGGAATATTATTGTATTTTAAAAGTTGACACTTAGAAACTTTTTCACGTAGAATCACCAATGCTATCCTATGGGAGGAAATTCACTTAGCAGGTAAGTAGTGTTATCGTTACTTTTTCTTACTCAGTGGTGGATCTTGGATCCAGCACTGGTGCATCTCCTGTAAACAGTTGAAAGAATGCGTTTAAGTCATACAGGCGATTTTTAAGGAATATTTTTAGTTTGTGAAAATCGACAGTTTGAAACTTTTCTGCTGAAAACCAGACAATGGATTCCTATGGAAGGAAATACAAGTTACTGGTAAATACGGTTAGAATTACTTTTCAGGATCAGTACTGGGCTCAAAGATGCAGCACTGAGGTCTCTCCTGATAACAGGTGAGTAAATCGGAATTCGTAGTTCTGCTGATTTTAGAGGAATATTTGTATGTTTCAAAAATCGACACTTGGAAACTTTTTCAGCAAAAAGCAGGCAATGATATCCTATGGAAGGAAATTCAATTTACTGGTAAGTACGGTTAGAATTACTTTTCAAGGTCAGTGCTGGGCTAAAAGATGCAGCACTGGGTTCTCTCCTGATAACAGGTGAGTAAATCGGAATTACGTAGTTCGGCTGATTTTAGAGGAATATTATAAAGTTCCAAAACTCCACACTTAGAAGAATTTCCAAGTGAAACCAGTCAATGTTAGCCTATGGAAGGAAATTCAAGTTACTGGTAAGTACGGTTAAAATTACTTTTCAGAATCCGTATTGGGCTCAAAGATGCAGCACTGAGGTCTCTCCTGATAACAGGTGAGTAAATCGGAATTCGTAGTTCGGCTGATTTTAGAGGAATATTTGTATGTTACAAAAATCGACAGAAACTTTTTCAGCAAAAGCAGGCAATGATATCCTATGGAAGGAAATTCAAGTTACTGGTAAGTACGGTTAACATTACTTTTCAGGATCAGTACTGGGCTGAAAGATGCAGCACTGAGGTCTCTCCTGATAACAGGTGAGTAAATCGGAATTCGTATTTCGGCTGATTTTAGAGGAATATTATAAAGTTCCAAAACTCCACACTTAGAAGAATTTTCAAGTGAAACCAGTCAATGTTAGCCTATGGAAGGAAATTCAAGTTACTGGTAAGTACGGTTAGAATTACTTTTCAGGATCAGTACTGGGCTGAAAGATGCAGGACTGAGGTCTCTCCTGATAACAGGTGAGTAAATCAGAATTCGTAGTTCGGCTGATTTTAGAGGAATATTTGCACAATGGTGAAGGGAGGGGGCGGGGCCTGAGGTGACATCTGTGCAAACACGCCCCGTGGCGCGTTTTAAGTTGGGGGATTAAGTCCCCTTGAATGATGAGGGTCCCTGGGGTCCAACTAGCCCACCCTGTACCTCCAGTACGCGCCAGGGAGCTGCGTTGCAGAGAGGTGTTCAGAGGCCGCGCCCCTTTTTGCACCTCTCTGCAACGCAGCTCTGTGGCGCTTTCTGGACGTACCTGGTGGGCTAGTTGGCCCCCAGGGACCCTCAGGATTGAAGGGGATTTAATTACCCATCTTAAAACGAGCCATGGGGCCTGTTTGCACACCTGTCACCTGAAGCCCCGCCCCCTCCCTTCACCACTGTGCAAACGCGCCCCGTGGCGCGTTTTAAGTTGGGGGATTAAGTCCCCTTGAATCCTGAGGGTCCCTGGAGTCCAACTAGCCCATCATGTACCTCCAAAAAGCACCACAGAGCTGCGTTGCAGAGAGGTGTAAAAGGGCGTGGCCTCTGTACACCTCTCTGCAACGCAGCCCTGGCGCATACTGAGGTTCCTGGTGGGCTAGTTGGCCCCAGGACCCCCAGTATAAAGGGGAATCGTACCCCATCTGCAAACGCGCCAGGGGGCGCATTTGCAGAGTGCTGACAAGGAGGGGGTGGCCTCCGGCACGATGCCGGATTTTTTTTTGTTGATTTTTTTTTTAAAAGGGGCTGTGTGGCCCCCTTTACTGTAATTTTTTGAGCCCTGGGGACCCCATCCCCCAGGGCCTTACCCCCTTTTATTTTTTTTTAAAAAAAGGACCGGGAAGGGGACCGCGTGGGTCCCCCTCCTGTGGCCAATTTCGACCCGGGACCCCATCCCCGGGCCATTGCCACCTTATTTTTTTTTTTAAATTTTCATGGAGGGGGGCTGCGTGGCCCCCTCCTAAGGCCTCCTTAGGCCCCGGGGACCCCATCCCCGGGGCCGGCCTTTATTTTTTTTTATTTTTTATATTTTTTTGGGGGAGGGGGGCCGTGTGGCCCCCCTCCCGGGCCACTACTTGCCCCGGGGACCCCATCCCCCGGGGCTGGCCCTATCCTTTGGGGTCCGTTGGGGGACCCCCAACTCCCCCACGGACCATGCCGGCTCCCCGCGTCCTGCGGGAGCCGGCATTGCTAACATGCAGCTCCCCATGTGGAAAAGCAATCTGCTTTGAATTTTGGAAGCGAGAGCAGGTTTCCCTGCTCTCGCTTCCAACATTCAAAGCAGTTTGCTATGACAGGACGGGAGCCGCGAGGCTCCCGTCCTGTCATAGCAAACTACAGTGTGCCGGGGGTAGGCACCCCGGGACACTGCAGGAGCCGGCCCTGGGGGGTGGCGGTCCCCAGGGCCATCACTGGCTCCAGGAGGGGGGCCGCGGGACCCCCCTCCTGAAAAGCCCCGGGGAGGTGGTGGTCCCCGGGGCTTCGGGGGTCCGAAACGGAACCCCATTTTAAAATTTTTAGTGCCCCGGGGAGGTGGCGGTCCCGGGGCGTGTGAGGGGCTGGAGCCCCCACACAGGTATTTAAATTTAAAAAGAAGCCCCGGGGTGGCGGTCCCGGGGCTGCGGGAGGGCTCAGAGCCCTCCCGCACCATTTTATTAGAAAGCCCAGGGGGTGGTGGTCCCCGGGCTTGGGGGCCTTAGAGGCCCCCAGTAACTATAAACCCACCCCGCATGCCCCGGGACTTGGCCCACCCGGGGCAAATTAGCATCGAGCGCGGGAGACCGCGCTTCGATTTTCTTTTTTCTTACGGCGGGATCCGCGCACCCTAAGCGCATTCCGCCGATTTTAAAACAAAAAAAAATGCTTTTTTCTGCCCCTGAGCAGACCTAGGGGGTCAGGGTGTTTCTACCCTGCCCCTTTTGCGCTTTGCGCACTTGTTTCTGTCCTCGGTTCTATCGAGGGACAAAATGGCTGCCAACACTTCCTGATTTGGAGTGTTGACAGCCAATTAACATGCAGCTCGTGATCGGGAGGGTGCGCGGACCCTACTCGGCCATAGATATATATGTGACTTTACTTTTGATTTTCTCAGGAACTACTGAACGGATTTACACCATTTAAGCAAAGGCACGACACTGAACCAAGGGCTACCTCTTTGCCAAATTTGGTGTAATTCCGTTCAGCAGTTCGGGCTGTAGCCGTGGCTAAAGTTTCCTATGGAAAAATGAATGAGGAAAACACGTTTTAGGACCCCCTTTTTCTCGGCCCCCGCTGACGTATCACCCGAGACTTTCAGGATAGGAGCGGACCGGAGCGCCCCAACAAGTTGGAAGCTTTCGCGAAGATTCGTCAACCGGCGCCAACGTTATTTCAAATAAAATGTTGCGGATTTCCTATGGAAAATAGGTCCTAACTATAACTATCTACTGGCGACCGCCAGTAGATAATATATTATTTACTGGCGGTCGCCAGTAGATAGTTATAGTTAGGACCTATTTTCTATAGGAAATCCGCGACATTCTATTTGAAATAACTCTTGCGTCGGTTGATGAATCTTCGCGAAATTTACAAACTTTATGGCCCGCTCCGGTCCGCTCCTACCCTGAAAGTTTCGGGTGATTCGTCAAGCGAGGCCGAGAAAAAGGGGTCCCAAACGTGTTTTCCCATTCATTTTCCCATAGGAAACTTTAGCCACGGCTACAGTCCGAACTGCTGAACGGAATTACACCAAACTTAGCAAAGAGGTAGTTCTTGGTTCAGAAAGAACCCTTTTGTTAAATGGTGTAAATCCGTTCAGTAGTTCCTGTGAAAATCAAAATGAAAATCACATATATATCTATGGCCGCGTCGGATTCGCGCACCCTCCCGATCACGAGCTGCATGCTAATTGGCTGTCAACACTCCAAATCAGGAAGTGTTGGCAGCCATTTTGTCCCTCGATAGAACCGAGGACAGAAACAAGATGCGCAAAGCGCAAAAGGGGCAGGGTAGAAACACCTGACCCCTAGGTCTGCTCAGGGGTCCCACAAGGACCCCTGGGCAGAAAAAACATTTTTTTTTTTTTAAATCGGCAGAGTGCGCGGATCCTGCCGAAAAAGAAAAAATCGAGCGCGGTCTCCCGCGCTCGATGCAAATTTACCCCGGGTGGCCCAAGTCCCGGGGGCATGCGAGGGTGGGTTTATTGTTTATATGGGGGCCTCTAGGCCCTCAAGCCCGAGGACTGCCACCCGAGGCTTAATAAAAATGGTGCGGGAGGGCTCTCCTGCCCTCCCGCAGCCCCGGGACCACCACCTCCCGGGGCACATAGAAAATAAATGTGGGGGTCCGTTACGGACCCCAGAGCCCCGGGGACCACCACCTCCCCGGGGCTGTGCAATTCAAGGGAGGGGGCCGCACGGCCCACTCTTGGAGCCCTTGATGGCCCTGGGGACCGCCACCCCCAGGGCCGGCTCCTGCAGTGTCCCGGGGTGCCTACCCCCGGGACACTGTAGTTTGCTATGACAGGACGGGAGCCTCGCAGCTCCCGTCCTGTCATAGCAAACTGCTTTGGATATTGGAAGAGAGAGCAAGGAAACCTGCTCTCGCTCCAATATCCAAAGCACATTGCTTTCCACATGGGGAGCTGCATCTTAGCAGCTCCCCATGTGGAAAAGCTATGCCGCTCCCAAGGGACGCGGGAGCCGGCGGGACTGTGGGGGATTGGGGACCCCCACAGTCCCCAACGGAGAGGGCCAGCCCCGGGGATGGGGTCCCGGGGCAAGTAGTGGCCCGGGAGGGTGGCCACGCGGCCCCCTCCCCCAAAAACCCCCAAATAAAATTTAAAAAAGGAAAGGCCGGCCCCGGGAGATGGGGACCCCGGGGCCTTAAATGGCCTGAGGGGGGCCACGGAGCCCCCCTCCAAATATTGAAAAATTATAAAAAGAGGGCATCCCCCGGGGGATGGGGTCCCTGGGGCCAATATAGGCCCAGGGAAGGGGGGCCACGCGGCCCCCTTCCCGTTTTATTTTAATTTAAAAAAAAAATGAAAATCCTCATGCCCCGGGGGATGGGGTCCCCAGGGCCAAAAGAGGCCAAGGGAAGGGGAGCCACGCAGCCCCCCTCCCATACACAAAAATAAAAAAAAGACCGGCATCGTGCGGAGGCCCCGCCCCCACCCTGCAGCAGTCTGCAAACTCGTCCCCTGGCGCGTTTGCAGATGGGGAACGATTTCCCCTTGAATACTGGGGGTCCCTGGGGGCCAACTAGCCCACCAGGAACCTCCAGTATGCGCCAGAGGGCTGCGTTGCAGAGAGGTGTACAGAGGCCACGCCCCTTTTACACCTCTCTGCAACGCAGCTCTGTGGCGCTTTTGGAGGTACATGGTGGGCTAGTTGGACTCCAGGGACCCTCAGGATTCAAGGGGACTTAATCCCCCAACTTAAAATGCGCCACGGGGCACGTTTGCACAGTGGTGAAGGGAGGGGCGGGGCTTCAGGTGACATGTGTGTCAAACAGGCCCCGTGGCGCATTTTAAGATGGGGAATTAAATCCTCTTCAGTCCTGAGGGTCCCTGGGGCCAACTAGCCCACCAGGTACCTCCAGTAAGCGCCACGGAGCTGCGTTGCAGAGTGTTGTAAAAGGTGCGTGGCCTCTGTACACCTCTCTGCAACGCAGCCTCTGGCGCATACTGGAGGTTCCTGGTGGGCTAGTTGGCCCCTAGGGACCCTCAGGATTGAGGAGGAATTAATTCTCCAACTTAAAACGCGCCACAGGGCGTGTTTGCAGACATGTCACCTCAGGCCCCACCCCCTTCCTTCACCATTGTGCAAATATTCCTCTAAAATCAACCGAACTACGAATTCCGATTTACTCACCTGTTATCAGGAGAGACCTCAGTGCTGCATCTTTGAGCTCAGTACTGATCCTGGAAAGTAATTTTAACCGTACTTACCAGTAACTTGAATTTCCTTCCATAGGCTAACATTGACTGGTTTCACTTGGAAATTCTTCTAAGTGTGGAGTTTTGGAACTTTATAATATTTCTCTAAAATCAGCCGAACTATGAATTCCGATTTACTCACCTGTTATCAGGAGAGAACCCAGTGCTGCATCTTTTAGCCCAGCACTGACCCTGAAAAGTAATTCTAACCGTACTTACCAGTAACTTGTATTTCCTTCCATAGGAATCCATTGTCTGGTTTTCAGCAGAAAAGTTTGTGTCGATTTTCACAAACTACAAATATTCCTTAAAAATCGCCTGTATGACTTAAACGCATTCTTTCAACTGTTTACAGGAGATGCACCAGTGCTGGATCCAGGATCCACCACTGAGTAAGAAAAAGTAACGATAACACTACGTACCTGCTAAGTGAATTTCCTCCCATAGGATAACATTGGTGATTCTATGTGAAAAAGTTTCCAAGTGTCAACTTTTAAAATACAATAATATTCCTTAAAAATCACTATTGTAACCAAAACGCTTTTACTCAACTGTTTACAGGAGATGTCCCAGGACTGAATCTAGGATCCAGTCCTGTGGTGAGAAAAGTAATCCATAAAGTAACTAATTGCATTTAAGTAGAAATACACATTGAGCTCAATGTTGCATTGTTTGAAATTGTGTTGCCCATTGCAACAACTGTAACTACTGTACTTAAAAGTCTATTGCCTATTTGCAAAGTATTTAAACTAAAGTAATTCATTCTGAGAAAGTATATTTTGTAATGTAATGTATAATGTAATTACAATGTAATTTAAAAAATAAAATATCTAAAAATAAATAGTTGAAAAAAATGTTGTAAATCAGTATCAAAAAAATAAATATAACAATTAATGCAATTAAAAAATTGTCATTTACAAAACCTTTGAAATTCACTGAAAAAAACCATAGGTTTCAGGCACGTTATAGTTAGAAATTAGCATTTAAAAAACCTTACAAATTCACTGAAAAAACCATAGGTTTCAGGCACGTTATAGTTAGAAATTAGCATTTAAAAAACCTTTGAAATTCACTGAAAAAACCATAGGTTTTAGGGACAGTTATAGTTAGTTGGACATTGCACTCGTACAAAACCCGTGAAATTCCCCCGTTATAGTTTGTTCAGCTAACTATAACTTGCGCCCCATAATTCACTGCTGATGACGTCACATATTACATCACTCATGACATGGTCAGTGACATCACTGATGACATCACTGATGACATCTCAAATGACATCACTCATGACATCATCCATGTGATAATTTCATGCATTTTCTCACACCTAATATAACTTTTGATACACCCACTCTTATTTACAGACTGCCATTCGCAAAACCATACACACTCCAATACCAATAACTATATACCCACTCACTGATTCTTAGGTCTACACACACACATCTACTCACTCACCCGTCCAGTCACTCATACTTACAGTCACTCAGTACAGGACTATCATATGCACTCATACACCTATATAAACACTCACACACCGCCACTCATCCATAGAGGTACTCACACACCTAGTCAGTCATGCAAAAAATTAATCACACACCCATTTACTCACCTATAGAGTTATAAACACACCAGCTCACTTAGTCATACAAATACTAGCACATTCTTACGCTCTTATACAATAACTGATACAAGCACACACGCATCCATACAGCCACTCTCACAATCACACACTCTCACTTATAGCCTTTTAAATACTCTAACACACATATATACTGCCTTTTACATATGTAGTTACTCGCACATGTACCACTGAGATATACATTCACTCACTAACACACCCATACACACACTCACCCACCCAAGCAGTCCATCACAGACGCACTCTTCAAATCATGCACCCAGTGAATCACCCACTCACACATCTATGTACAGAGTCGCACACACCCCACCCACACAAACACTCAGGCACCCATACAGATACTCGGACAACGAATCAATAACTCATATAGACACTCATGTAGCTATTCACAAACCCATGCAGCCACTTACACAGCAACAGACAGACGGATACAGACATTCACCCAGTTTAGTCACTAACCCATGCATTCAGTAAGATACGTTTAATCACTCACTTATACAGTTAGTCACGCACCTACTAAATCATCCATACAGACACTTATACACCCACTCATTCTTCAATACGCCTTTCCCTATATACATTAAAAATATTTAAACTTTACAGAAACACAGTCACTAGATGTCATCAGTGATGTCATTTGAGATGTCATCAGTGATGTCATCAGTGATGTCACTGACCATGTCATGAGTGATGTAATATGTGGCGTCATCAGCAGTGAATTGCGGGGCGCGGGTTATAGTTAGCTGAACTAACTATAACGGGGAATTTCACGGGTTTTGTACGAGTGCAATGTCCAACTAACTATAACTGTCCCTAAAACCTATGGTTTTTTCAGTGAATATATATATATATTCACTGAAAAAACCATAGGTTTTAGGGACAGTTATAGTTAGTTGGGCATTGCACTCGTACAAAACCCGTGAAATTCCCCTGTTATAGTTAGTTCAGCTAACTATAACTCGCGCCCCGCAATGCACTGCTGATGACGTCACATATTACATCACTCATGACATGGTCAGTGACATCACTGATGACATCACTGATGACCTCTCAAATGACATCACTGATGACATCACTGATGACATCATCCAGTGACTGTGTGTTTCTGTAAAGTTTAAATATGTTTAATATATATAGGGAAAGGCGTATTGAAGAATGAGTGGGTGTATAAGTGTCTGAATGGATGATTTAGTACGTGAGTGACTGACTCTACAAGTGAGTGATTAAACGTATCTTACTGAATGCATGGGTTAGTGACTAAACTGTGTGAATGTCTGTATCCGTCTGTTTGTTGGTGTGTAAGTGGATGCATGGATTTGCGAATAGCTACATGAGTGTCTATATGGGTTATTGATTGGTTCTCTGAGTATCTGTATGGCTGCCTGAGTGTTTGTGTGGGTGGGGTGTGTGTGACTCTATACATAGATGTGTGAGTGGGTGATTCACTGTGTGCATGATTTCAAGAGTGCATCTGTGATGGACTGCTTGGGTGGGTGAGTGTGTGTATGGGTGTGTTAGTGAGTGAATGTATATCTCAGTGGTACATGTGCGAGTAACTACATATGTAAAAGGCAGTATATATGTGTGTTAGAGTATTTAAATGGCTATAAGTGAAGTGTGTTATTGTGAGAGTGGCTGTATGGATGCGTGTGTGCTTGTATCAGTTATTGTATAAGAGCGTAAGAATGTGCTAGTATTTGTATGAGTAAGTGAGCTGGTGTGTGTATAACTGTATAGGTGAGTAAATGGGTGTGTGATTAATTTTTGCATGACTGACTAGGTGTGTGAGTACCTCTATGGATGAGTGGCGGTGTGTGAGTATTTATATAGGTGTATGAGTGCATATGATAGTCCTGTACTGAGTGACTGTAAGTATGAGTGACTGTACAGGTGAGTGAATGGATGTGTGTGTAGACCTAAGAATCAGTGAGTGGGTATGTAGTTTTTGGTGTTGGAGTGTCTATGGTTTTGAGAATGGCAGTCTGTAATTTAGAGTGGGTGTATCAAAAGTTATATTAGGGTGTGAGAAGATGCATGAAATTATCACATGGATGATGTCATCAGTGATGTCATTTGAGATGTCATCAGTGATGTCATCAGTGATGTCACTGACCATGTCATGAGTGATGTAATATGTGACGTCATCAGCAGTGCATTGCGGGCGCGAGTTATAGTTAGCTGAACTAACTATAACAGGGGAATTTCACGGGTTTTGTACGAGTGCAATGCCCAACTAACTATAACTGTCCCTAAAACCTATGGTTTTTTCAGTGAATTTCAAAGGTTTTTTAAAAGATAATTTCTAACTATAACGTGCCTGAAACCTATTGTTTTTTCAGTGAATTTCAAAGGTTTTTTAAATGCTAATTTCTAACTATAACTTGTCTGAAACCTATGGTTTTTTCAGTGAATTTCAAAGGTTTTTTAAATGCTAATTTCAAACTATAACGTGCCTGAAACCTATGGTTTTTCAGTGAATTTCAAAGGTTTTTTAAATGATAATTTCTAACTATAACGTGCCTGAAACCTATTGATTTTTCAGTGAATTTCAAAGGTTTTTTAAATGCTAATTTCTAACTATGCCAACAGAGGTAGGACATGTGAAGAAAGAAGAAAAACGCACAGAAAGAAGCAAAAGATGTGCAGAAAGAACCAACAGAGGAGCAGAAAGAGGCCTTGTTGCAAAATCATCCTGTGCCCACAACTTTTTCAGACGGGTACTGGTGGTAACTGACTCTGACTAACCAGAGCCAGTGCGCGTTTGCACAGTGGTGAAGGGAGGGGGGCCTGAGGTGACATGTGTGCAAACGCGCCCCGTGGCGCGTTTTAAGTTGCGGGATTAAGTCCCCTTGAATCCTGAGGGTCCCTGGGGCCCAACTAGCCCCCAGGTACCTACAGTTAGGACCACAGAGCTGAGTTGCAGAGAGGCGTTCCGAGGCCACGCACCTTTTTCACCTCTCTGCAACGCAACTCTGTTGTGCTTACTGAAGGTACCTGGTGGGCTAGTTGGCCCCCAGGATTCAAAGGGAATTAACTCCCCAACTTAAAACGCACCACAGGGCGTGTTTGCGCACATGTCACCTGAGGCCCCGCCCTCCCTTCACCACTGTGCAAACGCGCCCCGTGGCGCGTTTTAAGTTGGGGGATTAGGTCACCTTGAATCCTGAGAGTCCCTGGGGCCCAACTAGCCCACCAGGTACTTCCAGTAAGCACCACAGGCCTGCGTTGCAACGCCTGTAACAAATTGTGCAGTTGTGTTTAGGTAGTGAAGAGGGTTGTGCTGGGGGTAGTGTTTTAGGGTTTAGGGTAGTGCAGTGGTGTTTTTGTAGTGTAGGGGGTCATGCTGGGGGTAGATTTAGGGTTTAGGGTAGTGCAGTGGTGTTTGGGTAGTGTAGGGAGTCGTGCTGGGGGAGTGTTTTAGGGTTTAGGGTAGTACAGTGGTGTTTGGGTAGTGTAGGGGGTCGTGCTGGGGTTAGTGTTTTAGGGTTTTAGGGTTTAGGGTAGTGCAGTGGTGTTTGGGTAGTGTAGGGGGTACTGCTGGGGGTAGTGTTTTAGGGTTTAGGGTAGTGCAGTGGTGTTTGGGTAGCGTAGGGGGTACTGCTGGGGGTAGTGTTTTATGGTTTAGGGTAGTGCAGTGGTGTTTGGGTAGTGTAGGGGTTCGTGCTGGGGGTAGTTTTTTAGGGTTTAGGGTAGTGCAGTGGTGTTTGTGTAATGTAGGAGGTCGTGTTTTAGGGTTTAGGGTAGTGCAGTGGTCTTTGGGTAGTGTAGGGAGTCGTGCGGGGGGTATTGTTTTAGAGTTTAGGGTAGTGCAGTGGTCTTTGGTAGTGTAGGGGGTTGTGCAGGGGGTAGTGTTTTAGGGATTAGGGTAGTGCATTGGTATTTGGGTAGTGTAGGGGGTCATGCGGGGTAGTGTTTTAGGGTTTAGGACAGTGCAGTGGTGTTTAGGTAGTGTAGGGGGTCGTGCTGGGGGAGTGTTTTAGGGTTTAGGGCAGTGCAGTGGTGTTCGGGTAGTGTAGGGGGTCGTGCTGGGGGAAGTGTTTTAGGGTTTAGGGCAGTGCAGTGGTGTTCGGGTAGTGTAGGGGGTCGTGCTGGGGCGAGTATTTTAGGGTTTAGGGTAGTGCAGTGGTGTTCGGGTAGTGTAGGGGGTCATGCTGGGGGTAGTGTTCTAGGGTTTAGGGCAGTGCAGTGGTGTTCGGGCAGTGTAGGGGGTCATGCTGGGGGTGGTTTTTAGGGTTTAGGGCAGTGCAGTGGTGTTCGGGCAGTGTAGAGGGTCGTGCTGGGGGTGGTGTTTCTGGGTTTAGGGCAGTGCAGTGGTGTTCGGGCAGTGTAGGGGGTCATGCAGGGGTGGTGTTTCAGGGTTTAGGGCAGTGCAGTGGTGTTCGGGCAGTGTAGGGGGTCGTGCAGGGGTTGTGTTTCAGGATTTAGGGCAGTGGTGTTCGGGCAGTGTAGGGGGTCATGCTGGGGGTGGTGTTTCAGGGTTTGGGGCAGTGCAGTGGTGTTCAAGCAGTAAAGGGGTCATGCTGGGGGTGGTGTTTCAGGGTTTAGGGCAGTGCAGTGGTGTTCGGGCAGTGTAGGGGGTGGTGCAGGGGGTGGTGTTTCAGGGTTTAGGGCAGTGCAGTGGTGTTCGGGAAGTGTAGGGGGTCGTGCAGGGGTGGTGTTTCAGGGTTTACGGCAGTACAGTGGTGTTCGGGCATTGTAGGGGGTGGTGCTGGGGCTGGTGTTTCAGGGTTTAGGGCAGTGCAGTGGTGTTCGGGCAGTGTAGGGGGTCGTTCTGGGGCTGGTGTTTCAGGGTTTAGGGTAGTGCAGTGGTGTTCGGGCAGTGTAGGGGGTCGTGCTGGGGCTGGTGTTTCAGGGTTTAGGGCAGTGCAGTGGTGTTCGGGCAGTGTAGGGGGTCATGCTGGGGCTGGTGTTTCAGGGTTTAGGGCAATGCAGTGGTGTTCGGGCAGTGTAGGGGTCTTGCTGGGGCTGGTGTTTCAGGGTTTAGGGCAGTGCAGTCGTGTTCGGGCAGTGTAGGGGGTCGTGCTGGGGGTGGTGTTTCAGGGTTTAGGGCAGTGCAGTGGTGTTCGGGCAGTGTAGGGGGTCGTGCTGGGGCTAGTGTTTCAGGGTTTAGGGCAGAGCAATGATGCTCAGGCAGTGTAGGGGGTTGTGCTGGGGGTGATGTTTCAGGGTTTAGGGCAGTGCAGTGGTGTTAGGGCAGTGTAGGGGGTCGTGCTGGGGGTGGTGTTTCAGGGTTTAGGGCAGTGCAGTAGTGTTCCGGCAGTGTAGGGGGTCGTGCAGGGGTGGTGTTTCAGGGTTTAGTGCAGTGGTGTTCGGGCAGTGTAGGGGGTCGTGCTGGGGTGGTGTTTCAGGGTTTAGGGCAGTGCAGTGGTGTTCGGGCAGTGTAGGGTGTCGTGCTGAGGGGTGGTGTTTCAGGGTTTAGGGCAGTGCAGTAGTGTTTGGGCAGTGTAGGGGACGTGCAGGGGTGGTGTTTCAGGGTTTAGGGCAGTGCAGTGGTGTTCGGCCAGTGTAGGTAGTCTTGCTGGGGGTGGTGTTTCAGGGTTTAGGGCAGTGCAGTAGTTTTCGGGCAGTGTAGGCGGTCGTGCTGGGGCTGGTGTTTCAGGGTTTAGGGCAGTGCAGTGGTGTTCGGGCAGTGTACGGGGTTGTGTTGGGGCTGGTGTTTCAGGGTTTAGGGCAGTGCAGTGGTGTGCGGGCAGTGTACGGGGTTGTGCTGGGGCTGGTGTTTCAGGGTTTAGGGCAGTGCAGTGGTGTTCGGCTAGTGTAGGGGGTCGTGCTCGGGGTGGTGTTTCAGGGTTTAGGGCAGTGCAGTGGTGTTCGGGCAGTGTAGGGGGTCGTGCTGGGGCTGGTGTTTCAGGGTTTAGGGCAGTGCAGTGGTGTTCGGGCAGTGTAGGGGTCGTGCTGGGGCTGGTGTTTCAGGGTTTTGGGCAGAGCAGTGGTGTTCGGGCAGTGTAGGGGGTCGTGCTGGGGGTGGTGTTTCAGGGTTTAGGGCAGTGCAGTGGTGTTCGGGCAGTGTAGGGGTCTTGCTGGGGGTGGTGTTTCAGGGTTTAGGGCAGTGCAGTGGTGTTCGGGCAGTGTAGGGGTCTTGCTGGGGGTGGTGTTTCAGGGTTTAGGGCAGTGGTGTTCGGGCAGTGTAGGGGGTCTTGCTGGGGGTGATGTTTCAGGGTTTAGGGCAGTGCAGTGGTGTTCGGGCAGTGTAGGGGGTCTTGCTGGGGGTAGTGTTTCAGGGTTTAGGGCGGTGCAGTGGTGTTCGTGCAGTGTAGGGGGTCGTGCTGGGGGTGGTGTTTCAGGGTTTAGGGCAGTGCAGTAGTGTTCGGGCAGTGTAGGGGGTCGTGCAGGGGGTGGTGTTTCAGGGTTTAGGGCAGTGCAGTGGTGTTCTGGCAGTGTAGGGGGTCATGCTGGGGGTGGGGTTTCAGGGTTTAGGGCAGTACAGTGGTGTTCGGGCAGTGTAGGGGGTCGTGCAGGGGGTGGTGTTTCAGGGTTTAGGGCAGTGCAGTTGTGTTCGGGCAGTGTAGGGGGTCGTGCTGGGGCTGGTGTTTCAGGGTTTAGGGCAGTGCAGTGGTGTTCGGGCAGTGTAGGGGGTCTTGCTGGGGGTGGTGTTTCAGGGTTTAGGGCAGTGGTGTTCGGGCAGTGTAGGGGGTCTTGCTGGGGGTGATGTTTCAGAGTTTAGGGCAGTGCAGTGGTATTCGAGCAGTGTAGGGGTCTTGCTGGGGGTAGTGTTTCAGGGTTTAGGGCAGTGCAGTGGAGTTCGTGCAGTATAGGGGGTCGTGCTGGGGATGGTGTTTCTGGGTTTAGAGCAGTGCAGTAGTGTTCGAGCCGTGTAGGGGGTTGTGCAGGGGTGGTGTTTCAGGGTTTAGGGCAATGCAGTGGTGTTCGGGCAGTGTAGGGGGTCACGCTGGGGGTGGTGTTTCAGGGTTTAGGGCAGTGCAGTGGTGTTCGGGCAGTGTAGGGGGTCATGCACGGGGTGGTGTTTCAGGGTTTAGGGCAGTGCAGTGGTGTTCGGGCAGTGTAGGGTGTTGTGCTGGGGCTGGTGTTTCAGGTTCAGGGCAGTGCAGTGGTGTTCAGGCAGTGTAGGGGGTCGTGCTGAGGCTGGTGTTTCATGGTTTAGGGCAGTGCAGTGGTGTTCGGGCAGTGTAGGGGGTCGTGCTGGGGCTGGTGTTTCAGGGTTTAGGGCAGTGCAGTGGTGTTCGGGCAGTGTAGGCGGTCGTGCTGGGGCTGGTGTTTCAGGGTTTAGGGCAGTGCAGTGGTGTTCGGGCAGTGTAGGGGTCGTGCTGGGGCTGGTGTTTCAGGGTTTAGGGCAGTGCAGTGGTGCTCGGGCAGTGTAGGGGGTCGTGCTGGGGGTGATGTTTCAGGGTTTAGGGTAGTGCAGTGGTGTTCGGGCAGTGTAGGGGTCGTGCAGGGGCTGGTGTTTCAAGGTTTAGGGCAGTGCAGTGGTGTTTGGGCAGTGTAGGGGGTCATGCTGGGGCTGGTGTTTCAGGGTTTTGGGCAGAGCAGTGGTGTTCGGGCAGTGTAGGGGGTCCTGCTGGGGGTAGTGTTTCAGGGTTTAGGGCAGTGCAGTGGTGTTCAGGCAGTGTAGGGGGTCGTGCTGGGGGTGGTGTTTCAGGGTTTAGGCCAGTGGTGTTTGGGCAGTGTAGGGGGTCTTGCTGGGGGTGATGTTTCAGGGTTTAGGGCAGTGCAGTGGTGTTCGGGCAGTGTAGGGGGTTTTGCTGGGGGTAGTGTTTCAGGATTTAGGGCAGTGCAGTGGTGTTCGGGCAGTGTAGGGGGTCATGCTGGGGTTTGTGTTTCAGGGTTTAGGGCAGTGCAGTGGTGTTTGGGCAGTGTAGGGGGTCGTGAAGGGGTGGTGTTTAGGGCAGTGCAGTGGTGTTCGGGCAGTGTAGGGGGTCGTGCTAGGGGTGGTGTTTCAGGGTTTAGGGCAGTGCAGTGGTGTTCGGGCAGTGTAGGGGGTCATGCAGGGGCTGGTGTTTCAGGGTTTAGGGCAGTGCAGTGGTGTTCGGGCAGTGTAGGGGGTCGTGCTGGGGGTAGTGTTTTAGGGTTTAGGGTAGTGCAGTGGTGCTTGTGTAGTGTAGGGGGTCGTGCTGGGGGTAGTGTTTTAGGGTTTAGGGTAGTGCAGTGGTGTTTGTGTAGTTTAGGGGTCATGTTTTAGGGTAGTGCAGTGGTGTTTGGGTAGTGTAGGGGGTCGTGCTGGGGGTAGTGTTTTAGGATTTAGGTTAGTGCAGTGGTGTTTGGGTAGTGTAGGGGGTCGTGCTGGGGTAGTGTTTTAGGGTTTAGGGTAGTGCAGTGGTGTTTGTGTAGTGTAGGGGTCATGTTTTAGGGTAGTGCAGTGGTGTTTGGGTAGTGTAGGGGGTCGTGCTGCTGGTAGTGTTTTAGGATTTAGGTTAGTGCAGTGGTGTTTGGGTAGTGTAGGGGGTCGTGCTGGGGGTAGTGTTTTAGGGTTTAGGATAGTGCAGTGGTGCTTGTGTAGTGTAGGGGGTCGTGCTGGGGGTAGTGTTTTAGGGTTTAAGGTAGTGCAGTGGTGTTTTTGTAGTGTAGGGGGTCATGTTTTAAGATGCAATGCTCCAATACCTGACCAGTCTGCACTACATAAAACTGCAAAAAAACTAAAAATAAAAAGTGTTTTTCACACTTTTGTCATTGGGCTATATGTGGGCTACATCTGGGTAATATTTGTGCTACATTTGGGCTCTTTTTTCACTGGTGGCCATCTTGGAAGACTTCTTTGTTATGAAGTTTCCTAATTTCTTCATTTACTGCAGTCTCCTCAGTAGGAAATGCTTTCAGTTTTTTACTTTGATTCCATCAAGAAGGCATTCAGATGTGTCTCACATCTGTCATAAATTCAGAATGTTAGCACTCTAGTTGCTCATTAGATCACTGGAGTAAAGCTACTGCTCACCAGGGAGTTAACTGGTAGTCTGCTGCTGGTATTTAAAGTGATTGTTTCAGTCTGCATGTCAGAATTTTCTAATGAAATAGAAGAGGATTTGAGATCTCACTTAAAACATGCCCTAATTTTTCTTTCTGCAGCACTAACCATAATTTCTATTTCAAAAAGAACCCCTCATTTTGTTCCTTTTTAAATTAAATGTTTTAAGTGTTACCGGTTTATTCCAATCAAGATGGCTTCAGGTGTGCCATACTTTTGTCATAAGTAAGGCTGTTAGCGCTCTAGTTGTTCTTTAGAACACTCTGGGAAGCTGCAGTAGAACACAAAGGCATCAACTGGCAGGCTGCTCCTGTTGAAATATAACAGGAAGATATTTGAGATCACACTTGAAATATGTCCTAATTTTTCTTTCTACAGCACTAACCATAATTTCTATGACAAAATGAACCCCATCATTTTGTTCCTTTTTAAATTAAATGTTTTAAGTGTTACCAGTTTATTCCAATCAAGATGGCTTCAGGTGTGCCATACTTTTGTCATAAGTAAGGCTGTTAGCACTCTAGTTGTTCTTTAGAACACTCTGGGAAGCTGCAGTAGAACACAAAGGCATCAACTGGCAGGCTGCTCCTGTTGAAATATAACAGGAAGATATTTGAGATCACACTTGAAACATGTCCTAATTTTTCTTTCTACAGCACTAACCATAATTTCTATGACAAAATGAACCCCATCATTTTGTTCCTTTTTAAATTAAATTGTTTAAGTGTTACCAGTTTATTCCAATCAAGATGGCTTCAGGTGTGCCATACTTTTGTCATAAGTAAGGCTGTTAGCACTCTAGTTGTTCTTTAGAACACTCTGGGAAGCTGCAGTAGAACACAAAGGCATCAACTGGCAGGCTGCTCCTGTTGAAATATAACAGGAAGATATTTGAGATCACACTTGAAACATGTCCTAATTTTTCTTTCTACAGCACTAACCATAATTTCTATGACAAAATGAACCCCATCATTTTGTTCCTTTTTAAATTAAATTGTTTAAGTGTTACCAGTTTATTCCAATCAAGATGGCTTCAGGTGTGCCATACTTTTGTCATAAGTAAGGCTGTTAGCACTCTAGTTGTTCTTTAGAACACTCTGGGAAGCTGCAGTAGAACACAAAGGAATCAACTGACATTCTCTGCCCTTGTTGGATGTACATGTTTTACTGAGAATGTCAGACTTCATTCTCACATGACTGAGAAAGATAATGTGAATTTACAGAAAATATGCTCTCATTTTAGCTTCTGGAGCACCTTCCAAACCTCCATGGGACAAGCATGAGAAAATAGTGTTCTCTCAAACATGATTCATGATATCCCAGCAGAAGGTTTTTCACATGGTAAAATCACCTTAGAATACACCACAATTCCTAAAATTAGTATGGTACCATCAACAAATAAATTCTAATGTAACTAAAATCTGTTATCACCCTTTATAGTTCTCCTTTTGGTGACCCTCAAAATCTTCTATTCACTACAATGCATTTCAATGGGGTACTATCATTTATATTGGTCCCAAGATGGCTGCCAGCAATTCCAGGATGAAGTGCTGACAGCCAATCAGATCTCACGATGACGTGTGGTTAGGCTCCGCCCAGATATATATGTGACTTTACTTTTGATTTTCTCAGGAACTACTGAACGGATTTACACCATTTAAGCAAAGGCACGACACTGAACCAAGGGCTACCTCTTTGCCAAATTTGGTGTAATTCTGTTCAGCAGTTCAGGGCTGTAGCTGCGACTAAAGGTTCCTATGGAAAAATGAATGGGAAAACGCGTTTTGGGACCCCCTTTTTCTCGGCCCCGCTTGACGTATCACCCGAGACTTTCAGGATAGGAGCGGACCGGAGCGCCCAACAAGTTGGAAACTTTCGCGAAGATTCGTCAACCGGCGCCAACGTTATTTCAAATAGAATGTCGCGGATTTCCTATGGATAATAGGTTTTAACTATAACTATCTACTGGCGACCGCCAGTAGATAATATATATATATATATATATATATATATAGGTGTGTGTGTGTGTGTGTGTGTGTGTGTATATTATCTACTGGCGGTCGCCAGTAGATAGTTATAGTTAGACCTATTATCCATAGGAAATCCGCGACATTCTATTTGAAATAACGTCTCGCGCCGGTTGACGTATCTTTGCGAAAGTTTCCAAACTTTGCTGGGCGCTCCGGTCGCTCCTACCCTGAAAGTCTCGGGTGATTCGGTCCAAGCGGGGCCGAGAAAAAGGGGGTCCCAAAACGCGTTTTCCCATGCAATTTTCCATAGGAAACTTTAGACGCGGCTACAGCCCGAACTGCTGAACGGAATTACACCAAATTTGGCAAAGAGGTAGCCCTTGGTTCAGACTGGAGCCCTTTGCCGTTAAATGGTGTAAATCCGTTCAGTAGTTCCTGAGAAAATCACAAGTAAAGTCACATAGTATATCTATGGCCGAGTAGGGTCCGCGGATCCTCCCGAGCACGAGCTTGCATGTTAATTGGCTGTCACACACTCCGAATCAGGAAGTGTTGGCAGCCATTTTGTCCCCTCGGTAGAACCGAGGGACAGAAGCTAAGTGCGCAAAGCGCACAAAGGGGGCAGGTGTAGAAACACCCTGACCCCCTAGGCCTGCTCAGGGGGTCCCACAAAGACCCCTGGGCAAAATAAGCATATATTTTTTAAATCGGCAGGATGCGCTCAGGGTGCGCGGATCCTGCCGAAAAAAATCGAAGCGCGGTCTCCCGCGCTTCGATAGCACCTGCCCCCGGGTGGGCCAAGTCCCGGGGGCATGCTGGGGGGTTACATTTTATGTGTGGGGGCCCC